>OY757918.1:21972849-22057849 GCA_963585895.1 Sepioteuthis lessoniana
CCAATTTGGAGCCTCTCAAAATCTTATAAATAAAGCAATAACATTGACAAACCTTCTGTAGATGTAGAGATTAGTTATCTATTCTTCTCAAAATTTTCGTCTTTATTTCTCTTGAGTGAAAAATCAACATTCTGTTCCTTAAATGTACTTAATTTCCATATCACTTAATTAATTTCTACGAGCAAAAAACTTTCTTGTTTACTTCTTGTTTACTACCGTGCTATTACTAATATAACATTCCTTGCTGCCGATTGTTCTGCTTCATTCGGTTTTCATACAAGTGTATAAATACGTATGTATTTGCTCCTACATAGTGACATAAAAAAATATTTTGCACACATAAAATATAAAACAATGCAAAGGGTTATTAACTTTCTTGTAGACATCGTATCGAAGCTTTTTAATGTTCCAACTCTTATTACCGTTTCTTACAATGAAGAACTTAGTTGATAAAAGTTACAAACTTTTCACTCAATTTAAAGAAATGAAATTTATTCAATTTGTCGCACTGAGTTTTATTTAATTGTTAATAAACGTTTCTGTCACACACACACGCACACACACACACACACACACACACACACACACACACATATATATATATATACATGTGTGTGTGTGTTTGCTGTAGGTTCAAAGAAAGAATAGAAATATATCTCAAAATAGGTAAGTCCAGGAAGAGATTTGTATTTTTTAAATTTATTCATTTTGTTATATATAACATACGTGTTATATATGTGTATGTTTCCAGCTTGTTGCTTCCGTCTGAGAACATATATGACACTGGGGTAAAGCAGACTAAAGTAAATGAACTCAAAGAAAGAGATTGACCTCTATATAAAAGCTAAAACCAACTGAAAAACATTCAAACCCTGAACAAGAGTGAGTACCTCATTAATAAACTACTAAGTACCCCGTTTTTGCGATCAATATCAGGTCTACTCTGGGCCGGAGTCGTAGCACTTGATAGTGTCCGATCTGTGGGTCTTGATAGAACTAAACTGCCTAATTATGCTAAATTGAATGGTTTGAAATAAAACTGTTTTTGATATTTAAACTGTGTACTTATACTAAACTGAATTGTTTGAAATAGAACTGGTTATATGTATAAAATGGATTGGCATTGAATAACCTAAAATGGTTGTTATGTCATAAAACCAAACCAAATCAAACCAAACCAGACTAAGCGCAGTTTAACAGGTTTTAATCCTGAGCTTTCTTTCTCCTTGACTGGTTGTCATACCAAGGCGAAAGATTCCTGTCTGCCCTACTATTTACTCATACCTAGAGGAAGAATAGTTGAATTCATAGGTTTCCTAAAAGGTATTTCTACTATGTAAATGTTGGGATGTCACCTATAGATGTACTCGTCCTCATATGACATATACCAACTGAGTTCTCTTCTGCGCAGTCGCAGTCGCTGTCTCGAACTCAGTCTCGGTTCTGTGTCAGCGAGTCGTTACCAAGAGCGGTAATATTCCTGATTGTTAAGCTGGGGAGGGGTTTCTCCCAGCTATCGTTTGTGTATGTTATATTTGCCTTCAATATATTTCTTATTACTTATTTCTGTGTCGTGTCATCATTTGAACCTCCCCTTGACCTCAACAGTAAAATACAAACAGCCTCATTCAGGATTTGAAATCAGTTCTATTCCCTCTGATGATATCAATTATACCACGAACGCCACCTAGAAACCCGATGGTTGGGGTGTTCACGAGTTTTTCCTGGATCTCTGAAGAAAAACTAGATGTTTCATGGTTGGTTCTAAAGCTTCTTTGCTTGTCTAGTTGCTTGGCTGTAATATTTTCATCTAATCTACTTAAGAGCAATAATCCTCCCAGGGATTTTACTAACATAAAAGAAGAGTAATACGCCGGTAGTTTGTACTTTGTTTTTGTAAAGGGTTATGATATCTGCGTCTTTGTTGATTTTGTGATGTTGAAATCATGAGCTGTGCACGCATGCGCGCAGAATAACAAAACGTGTTTACAGATCTGTAGAAAAAATTCTATTAACACTGGCTTTGTTGACTTTAATTGATCCACTCTTTGTTGCAGTTCTTTGTGGTGATGTTGCAGCTCAGAGAAGTCTTCAATTGTGTTCCATTGGATCCCCTCGCATGACGAGAACACACACCAAAACACACTCTAAGAAAAAGAGAGGAGTGACCTCCATAAAAACCCATAACTAACAGAAAACCATTCAAACTGTAAACACAAGTGAGTTCAAGTCTAATTCAGTACTCCATTAAGAAGGCTTTGTGCCATACATGTTCTCTGACGAAAGCAACGAGATAAAAACACACATGTACGTAAGAACAAAATAAATAAATCCTAAAAAAACAACAACAAATCTCTTCGTAGACCTACTCATTTTAAAACATATATATATATATATATATATGTATATACACTCACACATATATAAAATACACATACAAACACACACACACACACATATATATATATATATATATGTGTGTGTGTGTGTGTGTGTGTGTGTGAATTTTTGAGTGTGTGTTTTTGTGTTGCGTAGCCATATACATGAATATGGCCATGTGCAAAATAGACATGTAATGTTCATTGCTATAGACTATATAAAGAACATAGGAACCTCGGAATTCGAAAACACGTAGCGACTTCTTGTTAAGGTACGAAAACTTTTTATTAACTTTGAGTTAAAGGTTTCGGCGTAAGGAGGAGAGACACAATCTTCTACGCTGTCTTATTCATTTGGCCCCCAACTCGAGCGGCCCCCATCGGGCTCCAAAATCGATCCTTCTCGTTTGGCGTCTAAAACCCGATTCTTATTTTCTTCAAATTCTCACACAAACTTCCGCGTGCTTCCGGTGCGTGACGTCACCCGCACCTTGTCACCCAGTATCGTCTCGGACTGTTATGACATCTGAGTGACACCTCCATCCGCTCGCGCGCACCCGCGTCAACACCTGCTTCAATCTTACACCCAACCAACCCATGTGCCGAGCCGAAAGGTTCTCAGCCTAACTAAACTCAAAGGCATGAACCGAAATCCCTCGGCTATTTCATAACATTTGTAAGTGTTTGAACCAGCACTTTAAGATACAGGCTTTGTTGGTATTCTTATACATGTAAAAGAAAAAGTAAAAAATGGTTGAGAGCACAAAGATCTTACACATTACAAATTACAAAAAAAGACTAACGGTGATATGAAAGAACTTTCCATTGCAGCAACATGATCATTTTAGATAATCTCCTTGATATTGTCGCTGATATGCTTGACTGCGCCATTGTAGTAGGCGAGTTCGAATTCCACTGGCGCTTTTACGTTCATTTTCGGACTGTATTTGTCTTCCGGCCCACCAACCGGACAAGGTGGGTCCAGGCGCAGAGCCCCACGCACCCGGCATTTTCAAAATTGCCTCGGGTCCCGTCGGCATTCCCCTAAAGAGGAGTGCCTCAGGTGCTGGTGATAAACTCAACCCCTACGAAGAGGGTTAAAGCCTAAGGCCAGAGGTATCTCTAGTGATGAAGCACACACAGCCAGAACCATGCAGCCCACCACACGCCCGGCCGGAGTGTGACCCAACAACTCGAGAGGCGCATCAACACGCAGATTGGTGGACGAACATCCTTGGGAAAGGTATTAACTCCCTTATAACCGCCACCACAGCTATGGGTTAAATAGCACCAGTATTGTTCTTCTAAAAGGGTGTCTTCGGTATTAGATAACCCAGGGAGGTTGATATGCTATTAAACTAAGAAACCAAAGTATGAAATTGATGTTGGAAAATTATTTGTATTAAATAGGATACGCTGAAAAGAAAGAACAACGTGAGGCAGAGAGCACAGAAGTGTTGAGAACCTACAGAGTTCTCTCTCTAAAGTTTTATCATTTGCTGAAGTCAAAACACAAAAAGACACAAAGACTCATAAAAAACTCTCATCCGTTCTTCCTTCGGTAAAGCTCTTTTTATGGACAATCAGGTGCAGTACCAACCCATTGGCGTAATGGCTTGAGTGTTCGCCAATGTTCCCGGGAGACCGGAGTTCAGTCCCAGGTCGAATCATACCGAACACTCAAAAAATGGTACTTGATGCCTCTTTGCTTATCACTCAGCATTATAAGGTGCGGATCAAGGGTAAAGTGGGGCAAAACAGGGAAAAGAGTAGGACTTTCCACTAGATCTTGGTGTAGTTGCTATTTAAAAGGGAGCCTTCGGGTCACCCTCTACGACGATCCCCAACTTTTACTTACTTAGGTGAGAACTTTGAAGTACCTCGTGTTATGTTTTGACCTTCGACCCGGCCCCAAAAAATGCTATTCCAAGGTGATGCACCGGAAGGAAGTGACACATTCCAATGGCAGTTAGGAGAGGAAATCGTGTGGGCGGAAATTGGCTGATAAAATGAGACAAGGTAATTCCCATGGTACACTACAGAGTGATGCACCGGAAGAGAGTGACCTCTGAACTGCATGACAGTTATTTCCGCTTAATGACGATTAAACATTCGATTTCAAAGATCGAGTGGGCGTCGAACGATTATATAATTCAGTTGAGTTCGGCAAGCCAGTGGCAGTTGAGTTGAAGAACGGACGGAGTTATAGACGAAATGTGGTAAGGAAAGCCACATCAGGCCGAAGGGGCCTTTGGGCCCTGTTGAGTGGGCCCTAGGCCTCCGGTTGAACGGCACTAAAGAACGAGAAAGACACAAAGTGACGGTCATAACAGTGGGGTCAAGATATTACAGTTTATATTCGATCTCCAGCTCCCTCTCACATGCAACCCTTGAACAACCCTTTCGAACTCCCGCAATAAAGTGAGAGGTAAATATTTTTATAAAGAAGTCTTTCTTGCGTCGTTTATTCCTGCGTCTGTCGTTATTATTGTGTCGTTATGATACGGCACATAACAATATAACACCTCGGTTCAGGTACGGTTTTACCTATATCCCCGACTCGATATGTCCCGGGCACTATTAATGAAGTCAGTGCAAGTACATGGTTAATACCTTTGAGCCTCATAAATGAGAATCGCGTTGGCCCCAGCAGACGGGCTTGACGTGTTATTCTTAGGTTTCGCATGGCATCAGTTGACGTCTTCTGGTATGGGGCGCTGCTTCCGCGCTGCAATCTGTTTTAAAGGCCTCTTTCTATTCCCACATGGTACGTATGCACACTGGAAGAGTACCTGGACATCCCATCTCTAATTGAAAGTCTTGAATAACCAGTTGGTGAATGCGGCGTCGTTATCAGTGATGATACAGTACGATGGTTTCCCTTTCATAAGATATTCAATTCAACTAAACCACACTCCGAATCTTGTCGCATTATGGGTTGCCACACCGAGAACCGTATTAACTCGCAGTTAATGCGAGGAGATAACCGTGACTATATGTGTAAGGTCCTTTCCCAACCTGGACCACGTTCTACGAACCTTTAGATTTCCCTTCTAATAAAGCACTGGCTATGGATGGATAGGCTAGCATTCGGAACGGCTCTGAACAACCGTCCTGACAACTGTGCTAGTAGTTGTGGGATCGACTCGTCCGTCTTACACCAGGATGACCTCTTTCGATGAATGGACATTATTTGGTCAACGTTGGTCTGGGGCATTGATGCTGCTCAAACGTGGTTGTGCGTCTCATTTACTTTCCTAATACCAGCCACCGCTGCGCACTCATCAAGCTATCTGCGTGTTTGTGTTCAGACCTTATCAGAATTATGTTTATCGTCAGTCCATATTCTTCAATGAAGCTTGTGAACGATCTAGAGTCGTTGTCTTAGCAGCATTTCACTCACTGCCTTGGTAAGTATCCCGGTTTTTGCGATCCATTTCTATACACAAGCAGGGTCAGTAAATACGGGCAAGAGTCGCTTACGCATATCTGTGACATATGTACACCCGCCAATACTACGTCATGTTCTGACAGATTCATGAGCAACACATCTACCTTTGCAATCAAATCGTATCTCCCTCCGCAGCACCATAACTCTTACAAAACTCACGTTCTTGATGGACGTGATAAGTGACCATATTCTAGCTTGTTCGCTTGTTAACGGGTTGCCAAGCAATGTTATGAGGGTCCGTCACGCATCATCTTGGATGAATGCTCTATTGACCAGTTGTTTGCAAGAGCTACGGAGATCATGACACAAGAAATAGTAAGATGTCGTAGTGGCACCAGAACTGTGAAAAGCATGGATACTGAACCTCTGCCCGTCGATTTTAGATGGGGTTTTAGATGCAATGCCATGAATATCGAAATATCGAGCCAAGAAAATCGCGATGATTACGCAATACCAAGCACTGTTACCGTTGCTATGTTGAAGGCCATGTGTCTCGAAACTGTCGCAGAAAACGGGGGAAAGGAAGATACGTCAGTACCAGTATCTTCTCTTGATTAAAAAAGCACCAGGCACTATCTACAGTTAAAGTATAGGTTGATGGCAGAACCGTCACCGCACTTGTTGATATTGGTTGTTCTCTATCGATAGCCGCTGGGATGTTTGAAGTTTGGAGGATCTACGTTCAGTCCTCTGCGACGAAAAGAATTTTAATTAATATTTGACCTTTACTTGGGTAGTAATTTCTTGGGTCACATAAGGCAGATGTGACATGTTTTTTTTTTTTTTTTTTTTAACTCTGAACACAGCTGGTCCGTACTCATGTGCTGAAGGCAGTCAAAACACACAAAACGTCAACTGCTCTTCCTTCGGTAAACGGTTTATTTTTTTATTGACTCGCAGAAGGAATCCGAAATCTGTAAACGTCACGCGTTAGTCACGCGGGATTTACAAGTTTCGAATAAATTGTAACTCTGGGAACAGCCACGTTATCCTATCCCGGTTAATACTTTACATGCAAAACATGTGCTTGTCCTGTTTCGCCCAATGAAGTTAGTCATTTTCCCTTTCGCTATATATATATATATATATATATATATATATATATATATATATATATACATACATGTGTGTGTGAGTGTGTGTGTATATATATATATATATATATATATATATATATATATAACGTGTGATTGAATTCATCTTTAAATCTGTTGTATAGAAAGTTCATGGTTAGCAAAGCATTCTTACAGAGTCGTTTTCTCACTATGTGTACCATTGATTTGATCCTGTGCAATACTAAGCTGAAGTAAATAAATGGATATTTATTTATCTCGATCTGCTCTCTCTGTCAATATATATATATATATATAATATTACTCTCTACCCCTCTTCTCTCTCTCTCTGTATATATATTTATACGCACACACACATACATACATATATATATATATATATATATATATATAGAGAGAGAGAGAGAGAGAGGTTGTGTGAATTTGGCTATGGATTTGTGATATAGGAACTGGTTAACGAGCTTGGATCGCTGATCTTAATTAAAACTTTCTTTCCCACAGGCCCTTTTTTATACGAACAAGAAAAAGCAGAGAACGTGGCACATTTTTTCTTCTTTTTACGAAAACACTTTTTTCTTATTTATTCTATTTTATGGATCATAAATTAATTTCCATAGTCAGGTGGCGTATTTTCATTATTAATTTCTGACCCGTTTTCATCTTCAACAACTATGGGCGAGAATTGAAACCTGTCTTAGAAAATTTTATCTTTTGAAACTGTTTCTTTGTATCCATGCCACATGGGTTAGTTTATTCGACCCAGAAAACCAATGATGATGAAAATTTGTCAAAAATTAATGAGTCAAGATATTTTCCATTCCTTTTCAAAGTTTTAGAGTTTGAAATTACAGTCGATAAAAAAATAACTAAAAGGAAAATGTGTTTCTTCTTATATTAGTTTAATCAAGAAGTAGGTAGTTTGTTGAGTTTTTTGTCAGTCGCAGGCGAAAATTTATTAGATTAGACCGAGAAATTATTTCTTTCTCTTGGAATTTTTCCGTTTTTCTCTATTCCCAGTTGAATTACTTCTTGTGTTATTCATCAAACAAGACAAATTGAAACTTTGCCTCATTAATTTAAACAAAAGCAACGCGTAACAAGAAACGTTAACTGCTAAGATAACCTTTTTAACAGGTGAAGAAAATAAATTGGATATTGAACGACCCCCCCAGTTCCCAATCTTAGATCTTCGGTGAAGGTAACTAACGAAGGTAAAGGAAATATCAAATTAAGCTTTCCAATATTCCAATAAACGATGAAAGGGAAAGGAATCAGTAGATCTTTCCACTGGCAAAGATGGACCAAATTCCTCCATCTTTATGATCAAATATTGGCTTTTGATTGGTTCAGACGTGGTCAAGCGTTAACGATTGATTTTCTCATTAGTTCTGCGTACGTCATCAAGCAACCAATCTCTTGAGTTCTAGAAATCATATCCTAGTACATTTTCAAAGAAATTATCACGAACAGAACAATGCACTCAAAGAAATCAAATTTTAGAAAACAGTAAAAAACAAAAACTGAATAAATTGTTACATTAAAATCAATTCGGATTTAAGCGGCGGCTCTGGTGAACAATCCATTTCATGATAAATTATTACGAGACTTTAGTCATGTATGACACAAGGACATAATTGTTTGGTAGCTATTGAGAATACAACTCCCAAAGAGAGGAATAATAAAAAATAATCTCAAAATAAAATAAAGTGTCGTTACTTTCTACTTGTATTTAACATTTATCCCCTGTAATTTAATTAGGATTGCACCCTAAGAATTAAAAAAAAGTTTTTTCAGGTTGACAGCCCTGATCAGATATCAATCATCGCGAGTAATTCCAAGCTTCAGATATTTAGACCATTGGTCTAATGAGTTAAGTGTTCGCCAATGTTCCAGGAGATCGGGGTTCAATCCCAGGTCGAGTCATACCAAAGACAAAAAATGGTACTTGATACCGCCTTGCTTAACACTCAGTATTATAAGGTAAGGATCAAGAGTAAAGTGGAGCAATCCAGGGAATGGAGTAGCACTCTTCCCTAAATCTTGGTGTAGGGGAGGGAGCTATTGAAAAAGGAGCCTTCGGGTCACCCTCGACTAAGATCGCCAACTTTACTTATGAACATATACAGCAATTATAAGCTGGGAATACCTATGACTAAACATTTTTTTATCAATTGCGTCACCTTGTTCGTTGAAGTGGTTTGCGAACTTGACAAACAGATCATTATTAGTGAGTTCGATTCTAACTGGGTGTTCTATAATTTTGTTTCTGTGAAAAGCTAAGTCTAGTAATAAACGTCTATCACAATCTGTTTTCTCTTTTAGGTATAAAAGTAAAAATAAAGTTGGCGATCTTAGTCGAGGGTGACCCGAAGGCTCCCTTTTCAATAGCTACTACACCGAGCTGTAGGAGCAGATGCTACTCCATTCTCTGGATTTCTCCACTTGATACTTACCTTATAATGCTGAGTGTAAAGCAAGATGGAATCATGTACCGGTAGAAATAGAATTGTTTGATGATTTAATAGTGTGTATCTACGGGGGACATCTCCACTCTAGACGGAACCCCTCTTAAACCAGTAGACAAATTCACTTACCTAGGAAGCAGTGTCGCATCACCCGAAAAGGACATCGACACAAGGTTAACGAAGGCATGGACAGCTATCAATAGGCTATCGATTATATAGAAATCAGACCTAACCGATAAAATGAAACACAGTTTCTTCCAGGCAGCGGTCACATCGATACTGCTATATGGTTGCACTACATGGACTCTAACAAAACGGCTGGAGAAGAAGCTAGACGTCAATTACACAAGAATGCTGCGAGCAATCTTGAACAAGTCCTGGCGGCAACACCCCACAAGACACCAACTGTACGGCCACCTGCCTCCTATCACGAAAACTATTCAAGTTAGACGAACCAGACATGCAGGACACTGCTGGAGAAGCAGGGACGAACTCATAAGTGATGTACACTAATGGACCCCCACACATGCCCGTGCAAAAGCAGGACGACCAGCACGAACATACATTCAGCAACTATGTGAGGATACAGGATGTTGTCCTGAAGACCTGCCTGAGGCGATGAACGATAGGGAAAAGTGGGTAGAGAGGGTCAGGGATATCCGTGCTAGTGTCATGACATGATGATGATAATGATTATCTGCAAAACGTGTTTACAAATCATATATTTAATATATAATTAAAAACAGGATTTGGCTGTAAATAACCAACATCGTTTCATATGCCATTAAATCAAACCAGTCCTTGTATAAAAATGTAGTGCATGAAAGAATGAAGTATGTACTTATCAAGCACCATCAACCGATGATCGAATGACAAGCAAACACAGATCATTGTCTCTATCTGTGTTGCTTATCATAAGCCGGGAAAGTGTAGAGATTGAAACCGCAAGAGACAGCTTCATTTATTTCATTTTTTTAACACTCAAGCCAAATGCCCACCATATATGTATTTAACCAGCTCCTCTGCCATAATTAGGATGTAACACAAGGCCGAATTTAAAACGTAGAGTTTGTTTGAATAAGAAGCGGTTATTGATGCATATGGAGTCGGTGACCCAAGTTCGAGTTCTGGACGAGGCTGTTTGCTTTTCGCTTCGCGCTGATGCCTTTGAGAAAGACATGGATCCATTTTTTTTCTATTCTCAGCTCTGCGTAAATAGTCGAGTAGACTGTTGTTGATTTTCAGCTTAATTATGACACCCAGTTTAAGAGAGGAAAACACCGAATCTAAACCATTTGTAATCCATCAACAATTGACTTTGTAAATACATTTATGTTTGGTTTGGTTCAGTTTTATGTCATATCAACCACTGTTGGTAATTTAATGCCAACTCCATCATATACATATAAACAGTTCTATTTGAAACAATTCGGTTCAGCATAAATACTCTGTTTCAATGTCAAAAAACAGTTGTTTCAAACAATTCAATTTAGCTAGGTACACAGTTCAAATGTCAAAAACCGTTCTATTTCAAACAATTCAGTTTAGCACTAGTACACAGTTTAAATGTCAAAACAGTTCTATTTCAAACAATTCAGTTTAGAATACAAAAACAGTTCTAGCATAATTACACAGTTTGGTTCTATTAGACCCATAGATAGGACCCTATCAGGTGCTACAACTCCAGACTAGAGTGAACCAGAGAGCAATGGCAATGAAGGGGTACTCCGAATTCCCCAAAGCTCCAGCATTACTGAAGCTCCACCATCAGATTGTTTAGCGTCATCTCCAGAACACTCGTTGGGATGGGGTCTTACCCCTCTGCAGAGATGCAGTCGGTGTATTCTGTAGCCCAATCCGCTCTGGGGAAATCTGCGTTTGCTTGTCATTCAAATCTCCTTACAGAAGACGTTATTTCTTTTTTTTTTGTAATTGTCTTTAATTGGAATAATTTTGAGATGAGGCTTTTTAATCTGAGAATTAATTTTATTTATTGCAGACTTTTTGTCCTCATCTTGGTAGTTTTTTGTGCTGTTTCTTCTTTCACTACGTTTCGGCCAAATTTCACCTCTGGCCTTCTTCAGGTGATTTACCGTGACCTCGGATAGGAATGATGAGTCTTATAACCGTATCCCCAGTAATTACTGCCTTCCATAGTTGTTGTCTATCGCACCACGTTACTGGGGATACGGTTACAAGACTCATCATTCCTATCCGAGGTCGCGGTAAATCACCTGAAGAAGGCCAGAGGTGAAATTTGGCCGAAACGTAGTGAAAGAAGAAACAACACAAAAAACTACCAAGATGAGGACAAAAAGTCCGCAATAAATAAAAATTAATTCTCAGAAGACGTTATATACAATACTGTACTCAAACTTGGGTTCCAGTGCCTTGGTTATAGAAATCGGAATGTAATATTGAAATTGGAAAGTATACAAAGAAGAAACAAAATTACTAAAAAAGTGAAAGATTAGTTACAAGGAAGGGTTCGAGAAATTAGGATTAATTGCTAGAAAAAAAATGAGAATGTGATATAGTTGAAACTTTCAAAATAATTTATGGAATTTAATCATGGTAGACATTTTTGAAAAATATTTCTCCTTGAACTGGAAATTTACTGTCAAGGCAGATTTCAAAAACTATGTTTATTAGCTAATTAGATGCTTTTGCTAATATATTTATTATATTAAAAAATGTATATTTATTTCTTTGCCCATGAGTTTATGATTACGTGGATGCACATCTCCAATCCTCTTGATAAGACGTGGCCTGGAGGTGACCATGACCTCTGTTACAGTACGGATGTACCTCCAAGATACATCAGGTTAAGTGGTCACGCATTTACCATGACTAGGTAATTTAGCATCCCATAGGTGTGGTGTGAACCAATGGCTCAGTGGTAGAGTTTCAGCTCTGTGGTCGCTGGTTCGATCTGCAGTGGCGGAGGACACGGTATACACTGCCGATGAGACCTAATAAGGTCGAAACAGCGGTCTCGTCGTTCCGTATGTCGCACAAAGTGCTTGGCAGATTTTTGGTCAGAGTAATTCAATTTATAATATATTTTTTGGAACAAATTGCTTAATCAGATAAAAAAAAAAGGCATTCGTCAAAAATTTCCATATTGAAATGGATGATTTCAGTAATAATGGTATGAAAAAGAATTTAAGAGGGTATTTTTGAATTATCGAATGAATCTACTGAATTCGATCTGTAACTGGCTCATTGGTCTTGTGAGTAGAGTGTTCGCCAATGGTCCAGGAGACCTGGCTTCAATCCCAGGTTGCGTCATACCAAAGACTTTTAAAATGGTACTTGATACCTCCTTGCTTAACATTCAGCAATATAAGGTACTGTCAAGGGTAAAGTGGAGCAATACAGGGAGAGGAGTAGCGCTCTGCCCTATACATCGGTGTAACAGCTATTGAAAAGGGAGCCTTCTGGTCGTCTTCGACTACGGTCGCCAACTTTACTTATAGATTTTATATAGCGTATGTTCTGTGCAAAGATTTAAGGCTGATATGAGAAGATTGTAAAAAGAGAAGTTGTAGAATAAGGTAGGACGAACAATTTGTTTGAATTATTTTTTTTCTTCTAGACAGGTTGCCATCCCATTGTTAAAGAGCACAGTCTATCCTCCTATTTCACGCAAAGGTAATGTAACGCAATGGCTAAGGGATTTCGGTTCATGCCTTTGAGTTTAGTTAGGCTGAGAACCTTTCGGCTCAGCACATGGGTTACTTAGGTGCAAACATTGATGCAGGTGTTAACGCGGGCGCGCGCTGGTGGACGAAGGTGTCACTCAGAGATGTCACAATAGTCCGAGACGAAACGGGTGACGGAGTGCGTGTGACGTCACGCACCGGAAGCGCGCAGAGGTTTGTGGAAAATTTGAAGAAAGTTAGGGATTTGAGTACTAGACGCCAAACGAGGAGGATCGACTTTTGTAGCTCTCAGACGCGAGGCGAACTTGCGCCCTATGGGGGGGGGGTCCGCTCGAGATGGGGGCCAAATGAATAAGACAACATAGCGAGATTGTGTCTCTCCTCCTTATGTCGAAACCTTTAACTCAAAGTTAATAAAAAGGTTTCGTACCTGCACAAGAAGCCGTTACGTGTTTTCGAATTTCGAGATTCCTATGTTCCATATATGTTCTATCGTTATGAACATTATATGTCTATTTCGCACATGGCGTTAATTGTGGATATGGTACAGTAAATGAAAAGAAAAATATAGTAAAAACGAGGTATTAAGAAAGATAAAAGAATAGGACAGACTTTTGATTTTTGATTTTATTTTTGTTCTTGCTAATTGCCTGATAGAAATGCAAAACAATTGTAGTTACGAACATTGTCCCATTGTCATCTTTTTATTTTTTTTTATTTTTCGCGAGCAACAGGGCTAAAACATGGCGTCTGTGTCAAACCGTTCTGACCCAACATGCACTGATGATGAGTTTGGCAAACGGCAAATAGGATGGGTAACTGACATAGATCAAACAGTGAGAGTCAGTGAGTCAGACATCAGAGATTCGAACTTTGACATGGATAAATGTGAATTGGACTTGGTTGGTTCGCGAACCGTAAGATCAATCATATTCAATGGTTTGACTAGGATTTGATTTTCTGCAACAGTTTATAAAGTGAAAGGAAAGTTAGACGTTAGAAGAGAGAAGAGAGTGAGAGAGATCGATTCAGAGAGAAAGATGAGGAGAAATATTGAAAAAATCGGAGAAAGGAAGAAAGAAAAAAACGGTAAGAGATAGGAGGAAGAAAAAAAAACTGAGAAGAAACGAGAGAGAGGGGAGGGAGAGAACGAGAACGAGAGAGAGAGAGAGAACGAAAGAGAGAGAGAGGGAGAGAGAGAGAGAGAGAGAGAGAGTTAGAAATAAAGGAGGTGGGATCGAAATAGAAAGAAAGTGTAGGAGGAATACAGATATGAAATGAAAGGAAAATACGAAAATGTGACTTATAAAGTAATTGATTTTTCGTATTTATTGATCGGTGAACCAATCACTTTTAGTATCAGGAGAATTTCATTACCACTGCTTGAAGATAATTGATTATAAGTTGAAGTAAGCCTAACAGGGTGTATTATATATTTTTCTGTTGATTCCTTCCCTTTCAGGTGTTTCCCCAGCAGTGATATTATGTGCAAGCTGATCAATAAAATATTGATACCTAAAAGTGTTTTTAAAAATCGATCAGTATACCGGGGAGGCTATCAGTCGTATGGAAGTCAGACCAGACCGATAAAATGAAGCACAGTTTCTTTCAAGCAGCGGTCGTATCGATACTGCTATATGGATGCACCACATGGACGCTAACTAAACGTATGGAGAAAAAACTTGACGGCAATTACACAAGAATGCTGTGAGCAGTATTGAACAAGTTCTGGAGACAGCCCCCAACAAAGCAGCAGCAGTACGGCCACCTACAACCCATCACGAAAACTATCAAAATTGGACGAACCAGACATGCGGGACACTGCTGGAGAAGTAGTGACGACCTCGTAGGTGATGTACTCCTGTGGACCCCTTCACATGGACGAGCAAAGGCAGGACGTCCAGCTAGAACCTACATACAGCAGCTCTGGGTCGATACTGGATGTAGCTCTGAGGACCTGTCAGAAGCAATGGACGATAGGGAGGGGTGACGAGAGAGGGTCCGAAATATCCGTGCTAATAGCGTGACATGATGATGATGATAATGTATTCGTTTCGGAAACTTATGCAAGTGTCTTTTATTGAAAAGAAGAGAAATAAAGAGAGAGAGAGAGAGAGAGAGAGAGAGAGAGAGAGAGAGAGAGAGAGATGATCACCGCTTGTGAACCGAATCAAATATTTGCAGATGCATAATTTACAGTTAACAGGTCATGGGTTTCGAAAGTAAAGCCTAAGAATGAGTTGAAATCTAATGGGAGCTCGTTGATTGGCTAGAGGCAGTCACTTAGTTTGAGAAACATGAATTCTCTGAATCCACTACAAGTAACTTAACTCAACGATATGACTGGTTGCACTCAACCTCTCAACTGACTTCTCGATTTTCGACGTAACTTAATTTCCAGTTTACTAATTGTCAAACTGAAATGGATGGTGGATTATATTGCGAACCCAGACCGGAAACAATCCTATCAGCAGGGTTTAAAATATGCTGGCTGCATCTCTTATGGGTGCAACGTTACACCACACAATCAAATACAAGAGTGCAACACCATGGCACTATTTTGAATATCAACAGGTGTTACACTCTTTGCAATGTACAAAGCGACTCCGTTGTTAGCAATACGAAAGAATTTATTTTAGCTGTATACAATTTTCTAGCCGTCATTGAAGTACAAGAGAGAGAGAGAGAGAGAGAGAGAGAGAGAGAGAGAGAGGCAGAAAGGTCTACTTTTGTACTTAAAAACGGTGAAGGACAGACACCTAAGCCCCCTTCTCCAGCTCCCTCGAAGGGCTCAGTACCCAAATGGCGACTTCCCTCAACGGCCGTCTGCTGAATTCAAAATTATCTTTTCTTATATCTCTTCTTAATTATTGTATCAACTGATTATGAACTTGTATTTCTTACCCACATGACAATCACTTGATTTGTTTATGTTCAATATCCTGTCTAGAACTATTATGACTTGGCTCATCCGGCTCACATACCTATGATCTTTTGCTACTGAATACACTTACGCTCAAAGATTTTTAACCTATTGACAACCTCATCAAACAAAATAAAATAATCAATATCATCGATTATCAATTAGATAATTGATATAACTAATTATCTCCCTAATTTTTTTACACAGAGGTAACCCTCCTCCAAAAAGAGGTTATATAGCATTATACTGCATCATATGGTGAGATTCTGGATCTAGGGAGTATGAAATATCCCAGGTTCACTTTAGCCTCGCGTGGTATTACCTGTTTGGCTTCTATCAATGGACCAAATAGATCTATTTAAAAACTATTAATTTCAGATAGAAATAAAAGAAACCATTCAACTGTATGCAAATTATTTGTATTAGATAGGAATACTTGATATCTTTACTATGAGTCAAAATTTTTACGACTTCACAAAGATATAGACTTACAATGTACATAATTCTCTAATCTCTAGGCATAAGATCGGTCGATATGCCGTTAAAATTTAGCAAAGCATTTTTAATGAGCTGATAGCCATTAGGTGCTCTCGTCTCATCTGGTCCTGGCATCAGCATAGATATCCCTAACCCTCTCTTGCCACCCCTCCCTATCGTTCATCGCTATCGGTAGGTCCTCAGGGCTACACCCCGTATCCTCACAGAGCAGCTGTATGTAGTTTCGAGCTGGTCGCCCGAATTAGTTCCAATTTTAAAATATCAAGGTGAATTTTATCCTTACAATCCATTATTGTATACAACATGCACCCCTAAATTTGGACGGCGAAATTCTGGGAACTTAAACCCCGTATATAAGACGCACTGACTTTATAGAAATTCTAGACACTCGATTTAATCTAAATTCAGCATTTGTTCAATTTTTATCCGTTTGTGCAAAAATAATTTTGTAGTTTACTTAATCGAAAACACACAAAATTAACACAGTATTTAAAACAAATATTCAGACATGTTCACGTTAAAATAAAAGAAGAATACGGTGAAAAAAATATAAACAAGCACACATTCCAGTGGATATTTCTTTGTAACGGCGTAAAACACGTTAGTTTGAATAATAGATATAACTTACTTTTAGTTTGCCCAGTCGGCTGGGGCTATAAAATACACCAACTGTACCTCTGCAGAGGGCTACGGCCCCTCATCTCAACGAGTGTTCTGGATATGACACTAAATAATCTGATGGTGATGTTCCAGTAATGCTGGGGAATGCAGAGTATTCCTTCATTGCCATCGCTCCCAGGTCCTCTCTGGCACCTGATCTATAGGTCAAATAGGATTAAACTGCGTACTTACGCTAAACTGAATTACTTGAAATAGAACTGTTCTGATATTTAAACTATGTACTCATGCTAAACTGAACTGCTTGAAATGGAACTGTTTTTGACATTGAAACTGTACTTACGCTAAACTGAATTGCTTGAATAGAATTGTTTATTTGAATAAAATGGATTTGGCATTAAATAACCTACAAAGGTTGATAGACCATAAAACCCAAATGCATAAACAAACAAAGAACAAAAAAAAAGCATTCAGATTCTCAATTTACAAAGAGAAATGGAAAGGAGTGAATTAGTAAAGAGAAACAACCAGAGGTCAAAGGTTAAGGGAGTGTTTACGCTTATGTGGTAAACCAGTTGGGTTACAATTGAGTGATATTTTTTTCAGCACAATAAAATCACAAGAAGGCATAGAATTCATGGAATGCACATCACTCTATTAAAAGAAATATTTATTATACATATAATTTTATCTAATTAAGTGCTTCATTTAAACTTCCTTTTGTTAAATGTTGAAATGTAGGGCACAATAATATTGCAAATATCTTTCATATAATCGCTAACATTCACTCAAATATAGATGCAAATCTTATAGCCTGACCTTCTTTTAATCCAATAAAAACGTTTTATACACATTTAATATTTGTGGTTTTATCAATGATTTATACAGTTAAAGTACACGTTTAATCTGGTTAATATTTGGTAATGTATTGGTTTAAGTGCGGGGCAATGGCTTAAAAGTAAACGAATTCAAACTCCAGTCGCGGTATTATGTTCAATTTCGATCTAATAACCTTGGGAAAGTTGTGAACTCCTTTGTTATTCTCTGGCTAACATCATCATCATATCGCGCTGGTAGCACGGATATCCCTGACCCTCTCTCGCCACTCCTCCCTATCGTTCATTGCCCAAGGTACTATTTACCAACCCCACCGCTCGGGCAGGATATGACACAAGGTCAATTTTTAAGCGGAGTTTAACAGGTTTTGAATTCAGAGTTTTCCTTCTCCTAGATTAGTTGCCTCACCAAGGCCGAAGAACCTAGTCCGTCCTACTATTTAACCATAGCTGGAGGGAGAATATGGGGGTTCATACCTTTCCCAAGGGTATTTGCCCGAAAGTGAACGTAATAGCGCGACTGGAGTAGGTCTTCAGGACAACATCCTGTATCCTCACATAGCTGCTGAATGTACGTTCGAGCTGGTCGTCCTGCTTTTGCGCGGCCATGTGTGGGGATCCATAAGAGTACATCTCTTATGAGTTCATCTCTGCTTCTCCAGCAGTGTCCTGCATGTCTGGTTCGTCTAACTTGAATAGTTTTCGTGATAGGGGGCAGGTAGCCGTACAGTTGGTGTCTTGTGGGGTGTTGCCGCCAGGACTTGTTCAGGATTGCACGCAGCATTCTTGTGTAATTGCCATTTAGCTTCTTCTCCAGCCGTTTTGTTAGCGTCCATGTAGTGCATCCATATAGCAGTATCGATGTGACCGCTGCCGGGAAGAAACTGCGTTTCATTTTATCGGTTAGGTCTGATTTCCATATAATCGATAGCCTATTGATAGCTGTCCATGCTTTCGTTAACCTCGTTTCGATGTCCTTTTCAGTTGATTCGACGCTGCTTCCTAGGTACGTGAATTTGTCTACTAGTTTAAGTGGGGTTCCTTCTAGAGTGGAGATGTCCCCCGTTTGGTTATAGCACATATATTCCGTTTTGTGTGCATTAACATAGAGGCCTATGCTTGCTGCTGCTCGTTCCAAACTATGCAG
The DNA here is from genome assembly GCA_963585895.1 of Sepioteuthis lessoniana. Lineage (NCBI taxonomy): Eukaryota > Metazoa > Mollusca > Cephalopoda > Myopsida > Loliginidae > Sepioteuthis > Sepioteuthis lessoniana. Next base: position 21,991,904 of record OY757918.1, read on the forward strand.
AAGTGTTTCGGCTTGGTCAGGTGTATTTGCCAGTATCGCTATGTCATCGGCGTAGTCGGCATCGGTAATTGTTGTTGCGGGGTATCTTCTGCTTCTTTTCTTCGTCAGTTCGAAGCCATTCTCTTTGATTTTGTCAATCGATGTTCTAAGTACGTAGTCTAGACAAATGATAAAGAGGTACGGGGCCAGCGTGTCGCCTTGTAGTACTCCTGCTACAATGTCAAAGTATTCTGTGTCTCCATCCGGTGATCGTACTTTTACTTTAGTGTTTCTATAGAGAATCGTTATTGCCGCTACGGTTTCTTTAGGTATGCCGTACGCTAGTAGGATTTGTTCCATCTTTCCTCTGTGAATGGAGTCGAGAGCCTTGGTAAAGTCGACAAATATTAATGTCGCTTGTAGGTTCTTTGCCCGTACACCTTCAAGGATTCTGCGGATGGTTAATATTTGTGAGGTCGTGGATCTATTTCTTCGGAAGCCATTTTTATTTTTTCTAAGTATGTTGTCGATTTTGGGTTCTATTCGGTTTCGTAGTAGGGCATTGTAGATTTTGGCTGCTATGGATGTAAGTGTTATGCCTCGGTAGTTTTTGGCTAATCCGAGGTCCCCCTTTTTAGGGAAGGGGAGTATGCATCCTTTCATCCATCTATCTATCGGATTTTGATTGTATACTGCGTTGCAGTGGCGGAGCAGTATGTCGTCGAATTGTCTGGTCTTCCATACTTCCGGGGGAATTTCGTCCAGCCCTGCAGCTTTCCTATTTTTAATTTTTCTGAGAACCGAGTCGAGTTCTTCTTGTGTGAACGGTCCTAGTTTAATGTCTAATTGTTTGCTAATTATTCTGGTGATTGGTTCATGTGTTATTTTTGGTGGGTTTCCAAGTAAGTTTTCGAAGTGCTGTTTCCACAGTTTTATTCTTTCTTGTTGGTTTGCTGCTTTAAGTTTTGCTTTGGCTGTGTTTTTTCTTCTGCTCACTTCGTTTATTGTTTGCCAGGCTATTCTACATTGTCTATCTTCCACCGAGTCTCTAATCTTATCTATCTGATTTTGAATGTATTCTGTCTGTTCCTTTATATATATGCCTGCTAATTGATATTGTGCCGTTTTTAGTTTTAAGGCATTTGTGTTTGTTGGGTTTTTTCGATAGTTTTTGGAGGCTGTTTTCACTAGTGCACGTTTTTCTCTCACCGCTACGTTAGATAACCCGCGAAGGTTGCTATGTCATTAAATGAACAAAGCTAATATTTTACACTATCTCCGCTTTGCTCTCTCTTTCTCTCTCTCTCTCTCTCTTTCTCTCTCTCTCTTTCTCTTTCTCTTTTATGTCTGTCTATTACGGAGCGGTATGTTGTGTGAGCTATTTGCGAAAGAGGGATATGCAGATTGTTATCATCAAACATATCCTGGGAGTATATAACTGTATTCTTAGTTTTCTGCCACTATTGCATTTTCCTAAGTTTTTGCTTGCATCTCTCTTTTTTTTTTTTTTTTTTAGATCGTTCAGCTTTAAGGACTGAAGAACATATATAATTTAAAATTTTTAGTCTGATTTGGGAAATTTCATTCTTAAGAACTTAAAAGGCTTCAGCAAATGTTTGGAGATAATATGTCGTGCACACGAGCTTTTCAATGGTACTAGTGGTTCAAAGAGGGTCACGAAGAGGTGAAAGATGACTACTGGAGTGGGAGGTCTTCAACAAGCTGGACTGTTTCGAACATCGAGCCGGTAAAGCAAGTGGTGTGTGGTGTTGGTCGCTTAACTGTTCAAATGATCCTAAGTCACCCGAGCATGAAAATGGACTATGTTTGAAAGGTTATCCTCGAAGATTTGGGTTTATGTGAAAAGTAACGGCGGTGGGTGTGCCGAGAATCAGGAAATTCCTGGTCGAGCGGAATATCGCTGTACTGAAACAACCTGTCAGTTTACTTGATCTAGCTCTCTGTGACTTTTCTTTTCCTCAAGTTCAAGGGGACCCGTTGTACCATATCGATATATCAAATAGAAGTTTGTAATGTCACTGTACCAAATAGGAGGTTGTACAGTTTTACAGCAAATGTACGGTTATACCACCTCTTGCTGGAAAAGGTTAATGCTTATATCGCTACATCTTAAGCAGTAGTCGGACGCAGTTATAACCTCGCTGTAGGAAAAGTTGACTAACAAACAAAACTCTGTCTTTGTTTACTAACAGAAAGGTTCATTCGCCACTACATCTTTTTAAGTATTTGTCGGGAGATAGAAAGAGAGTATGAAAGCTGAGTCACCCGCGTTTACCAAAAAAAAGAAATAATGTTATGAAGAGACAGACCTTGAATTTTCTTTCTGTTTTTTAAATTTTTTTTTTTTTTTTTAGATATAACGTGCTTGTTTGCTAGATTCGTTTTCACAGGTTTGCGTATAGTGCAAGACCCCTTTCAAGAACCCACCCGGACTTTTTATTATCTTCACATTTTCTTGCGAGTGTTCCCTTGCATCATTATCTCGTCACGTTTCCGAGCTTACTAACTTTCAACCCGAGTCGTCCCCTTACATCCACCTGGTGTCAGAGGGGGAACATATCCGTTCCCGGTGGTTCCAGACATGCGCAGAAGATCTGGGACTTCGTTTTTTTTTCTCGGCAATTTTAATTACTGATGTCATTTACCCGTGACTGGCTGACCTACAACGAATGCTTTGGCCCGAATCACTAAGAGGTCATCTGGTCGTTCTTGTAGTCTCTCTCTCTCTCTCTCTCTCACACACACACACACACATACTCTGCCTTTTTTTAATCATTTTTTCCTTTTCTTCTCTCTCTTCTTCCCCAGAAATTCTCTTTATAACTTGGACCAATCATATCACGTTTCACCGTTTTGAAAGCACGGAGGACATAAAAACGGCCGTAACGACAAATTGAGGGGCATTCCAGAAAAATCCTTATATATAGTTATATGGTTTCAGGTGTTTCAATCAAATTCAAATAATTTTTGAAATATAGTTTTAAGTTATTTCTAATTTTAATATTTTGCATAGAGTTATATGGTTTCTAGTATTTTTATCTAATACAAATAATTTGCATACAGGTATATAAGTAAGTAAGTAAAATTGGCGACCGTAGTCGAGAGCGATCAGAAGGCTCCATTTTCAATTGCTACCATACTGAGGTATAGGGGGAGGACGCTAATCCTTTCCCTGGATTTCTCCAATTTACCCTTGATACGTAATTTCATTGCTGAGTATTAAGCAAAGAGGTATCAAGTACCATTCTAAAAGTCTTTGTTAAGGCGCGACATTGGATTGAACCCAAGTCTCCCGCACCATTGGCGATAGTTTCTAGTATTTTTATCTAATACTAATAGTTTGCACACAGTTATATAGTTTCTGTTATTTTTTTAAAATCTAAAACTAATAATTTTCATACAATTCTATGGTTTCAAGATTTTATGTTGTATACCGTTATACAAATACAAGTGGAAACATAATCAAACATAATTTACGAACTTCAATGAACGAACGAACACACACTTCTTTATAAAAATATAATCTCTTACACTTTATTCACGAAAGGGTTGTTGGTTGCTGTGTGTGAGATATGAGCTAGAGACGGGGACAGACTGCTATATTGACCCAAGTTCTTCTGACCATAACAGCTCAACCGTGGGTCACTGAGGGCCCAAAGTCCTCTGTCTGCCGCTGGCTCTCGCTTCGGCATCTTGTCCCCAACTGACTCAAACCGTCTGGGCATCTGGTTATATTATTGTCTAACGTTCACCTGCTTCCGCTGTTCTTCCACTTATTTACACAGGTGCATCTCTTGATTGTTAGCTCGGTCGAGGGTCAATATATAACATTTACATCTAATGCTAATAATTTGCATACAGTTGTATGGTTTCTAGTATTTCTATTTAATGTTAATAATTTGCACACAGTTATGCTGTTTCTAGTATTTTCATCTAATAGTAATAATTTGCAGTTATATGGTTTCATGTAATTCAGGTGATTATTGTGATTACTACTGCTCCTACTGATAATAATCTCTTGCAAATTATTTTACCCTCAAGTAACTATTTTTTATACAGATAAATTGCACATATATGGTTTCTTTCTAATACTAACACTTTTCGAACGATTTAGTTGGCTCATAGTGAGACCTTAACTAGTAATGTCACGCCGGGTTAGAGTGGACATGGGAATTATGGTAACTGTTGTGATGCTGATAAAAGAAAGACACTCAAAAAGGTTGATAGTAAAGCATATATATTTAAGTAACAGAAACAAGATACACGTGAACCTGGTTAAACAGTAGTTAGTTGATTGAATGCCGAGTTCAGTGGGGGTAAGGTCTATCCGTCCACTACGCAAATGGTATCACACGTGATTGTGTCACGTGGGTCTACTGAACTCCGTTTATTTCCTTATTGATAAAAAATAAGGAAGGCATGAAGCCTTAAGATTTTGTGGGTGGGGGGAGGGAAGGGAGCGGTTATGCTTTTCTATATATTCTAAGGGGTCCTAGCTAGCCCCATTCGCCGACCCATTCAACAGTACAATATATAGGCAATCATCCTTCATCATGCACGCTGCAACCACCAAAATGTCACACTTGCTCTGTGAAAAAACCCCGAAAGAAAATGTATGATTTTATTTACGATTATGGTTTTTACTTACAAGGATGTGATGGGGATGGAGAAAACACCCCGAAAGAAAATGGGAAACGAAAGAAAAAATCTCTGTTGGTTGTCCTCCCATCCCCACCTTCTACGATATGAAGGTCAACTGTTTTTCAGGCACCGGAAAACACCGAAAACAAGCCGGACCTACCCTAAGTGGGAAAGGGTTCCTAATCTAATGGGACAAAAGAAAAAAAGCAGGGTTAGGCGCGGTGAGGATAGGTAGTATGAATTTATTCAGATGATGTTCCAAGATCTCCAGAAAAGGCGGGCTGGAGAAAGGTTTGAGGTACAAAAATAATAAGGATGGGGAAGATCTTGGAGATTAACAACTAGGTGACGGGGACAGTGAATCACAGCATACTGCTAACTAGGAATTATAAGAGAACAATGCCTACTTACCCAGGATCGGGTCCCGTAGGACCCGTACCTAGACGCCATGGACAGGAAGAGGAGGGAAGGAGGGTCTACTGAACTCTGTCTTACACTCTCGTTGACGTGTATTTATCCTATTTACCAAACCCTCCGCTTGGGCTGGATATGACACAAGGTCAATTTTTAAGCGGAGTTTTACAGGTTTTAATTCACAGTTTTCCTTCTCTTAGACTAGTTGCCTAACCAAGGCTGAAGAACCTAGTCTGTCCTACTATTTACCCATGGCTGGAGGGAGAATAATTGGATTCATACTTTTCCCAAGGGTATTAGTGCTATGTGAAATGCAATCAGTCTCGTCCAGGATTTGAACTCGTGTCGCCGTGTTCATTTCCTACGATGATAACAATTACACCACGGGCACCTCCTTGACGTGTATTTATGGAGGATGGTGAGTCCATTATGTAGGGAATACAAGAGTAACCAAAGAGCAATTGCAATTCCATCGAAAGTCAGATCTGTAGGCTCACCCCAGGAAACAGTTTTGGGGCATACACAGGATACCATTTTCTCTAGGTCTTAGTCGATCACTGGGCGTATTCTAGGCCTTGTTTTCTGAAACAATCCAAGTCACCTCTTTCCGATCTTATCTGGCCTTTTGCTAAATTAATATAAGTTATTCTTGTTATTTACAAAGCTTTGTTTAATCTGCTACGCAGGCCTCAAATTGCTTACGTGTACCCACTATAACAAAGTGGTCACCAACAGGAATACTGAACAGTCACATCATTGCTTAACTTTGACGATCTGGTAAGAACAGATATCAGTAATGCTGGAGCTTTGGGGGATGCGGAGTACCCCTTCATTACCATCGCTCCCTGGTCCACATTGACCAAGAGTGGTAGCACATCAAAGGGTCCTATCTCGGGGTCAAATAGAACTATATTGTGTAAATACGCTAAACTGAATTGTTTGAAATTATCTGGGGGTTTTTTTACCTTTAACTGTGTTTAAACAGTGTACATATGCAAAAATGAATTGTTTGAAATAGAACTTTTTTGTATATTTAACTGTGTGTAAATAAAAACTATATTTATACGAAACTGAATTGTTTGAAATTTTTATCAAAATGCCTTAATTTGTCGTTAAATGACCCGAAAAGGTTTGATATGCCGTAAAACCAACCAACCAACCAACTAACTTTGTAGATATCAGAAACCTATCTCCTCCGCTGTTTAACAAAATCCCTAGTGCTTCTTTGAGATTGTTAAGGATTCCATATTAAACAAGAACTTTTGTGTGCTCAACTAATTCTCTTGTCTGATAAACCTAGTCGGTTGCATGCGTCCGCAAAGACATTTTAAGTAGCAAGTGGAAAAAAAACCCAACAATAACAGAAGAAAAGCAATAGACCCTCAAGTTGAGTATCGTTCAAATATTATGACGATGTGACTCAACCGTTTCAGTTTGGATCAAGTGAAATGTTCTTCGCTTTATCTACGTCACAAGAAAAACTAAAATTGTTGATCGTCTTAAGATGCAGTATCTACAACTTAGACAAGACGACATGAAAGGCAATAATCAGAAATTCTCTTACAAGGGGGAGCTGAAGAGGGTCTTAGACTGACTGTTAAGAAAAGAAAACATCTTAGAGGTTTAACATTTGTAAGGAAATGTTGTAAGAAAGAGAGTATGAAAAGCGTTTCTTGCCCGGTAGGGTGGGGCTGTTGAAGAATACACCGACAGCACCTCTGCAGAAGCGTAAAAACCCCTAACGAGTGTCCTGGATATGACAATAAAAATCAGATGGTAAGGCTCCAGTAATGCTGGAGCTTTCGGGAATTCAGAGTACCCCTTTATTGCAATGCCCACTCTGTCTTGGAGTGGTAGCACCTTAGAGGGTCATATCTATGGGTCAAATAGATTTTATGGTATATCAACCTTTTATTGGTTATCTGAAGCCAAATCAATTTTAATACAAATAAACAGTTCTAATTCAAGCCATTCAGTTTAGCACAAGTATAGTTTTTGTTTACACTCAATTAAGTGTAAAAACAATTCTATTTCAAACAATTCTACTAACAGGACCGTTGCTTTCTTTATTCGTTACTTATATCTTCGTATTTTTCTTTCGTTCATTTTGAATTTTCTTTTAATATTCTCTACTTGCCCAGCCCAGTCAGAATGGGGCTGTAGAATACACCGACTGCTTCTCAATAGAGCGGTAAGACTCCTCTCACGAGTGTCCTGTGGCCCAGTCGGTTGTGGCTGTAGAATACACCAACTGCTTCTCTGCAAACGGGTAAGAATCCCCCAACAACTGTCCTGTGGCCCAGTCGGTTGTGGCTGTAGAATACACCAACTGATTCTCTGCAAACGGGTAAGAATCCCCCAACAACCGTCCTGTGGCCCAGTCGGTTGGAGCTGTAGAATGCACTGGTTGCTTCTCTACAGAGTGGTAAGACTTCTCCAATGAGTGTCCTGTATATGACACTAAACAATCTGATGGTGAGGCTTCAGTAATGCTGGAGCTTTGGGGAAAGTGGAGCACCTCTTCATTGCCATTGCTCTCAGGTCCACTCTGGCTTAGAATGCCAGCACCTAATAGAATACTATCTATGGATGAAATAGAACTGTTTGACGTTTAAACTGTGTGCAAACAAATGACTTCTGCTAAATTGAATTGTTAGAAATAGAACTCTGTCCATTTAACAGTATGCAAATGAGGGAAAAGTGTTGAGAGATTAATTAGTGTTAAATAGCTATACTTGAAAGCACTTCACGGTATGCAAACGAATGATTAATATTAAATAGCAGAAGTCATAAATATCTGTGTCAGATCGCAATAATTGAAACCATTTAACTGTGTAGAAACAATTACAATAGTTGTGTTTAAGCTAATTAGTTCAAATTCATTTAAAAGAAAAATTGCCAATTAAATATTCTTTCACAAATGATACGTACAATCATTTAACAGTGTGCAAACAAATTACTGGTGTTATATTAAATTTGTTAATGTTTCATAGAAATACTTGGAACCGTTTAACAGTGTTCAAACAAATAATTGATTGAAAACAGAATTATTCGTGTTAGAAATACTTGAAACCATTTAACAATATGCAAAAGAATGAGTTCGAGTTCGTTTAAAAATGTTATCTACAAAACGTTTACAAGCCATGTATTCAATATATATGTATAAAGAGGATTTGGCATTAGATAACCTTCTGGGGTTGATATGCCGTAAAACACAACTAACCAACTGCGATCCAAGCGAAGATAGGTAATTCAATAAGTCTCTGCTAAGCCGAACGGACTTTGTATATATATATATATATATATATATATGTATATATAAACAAGATTTACCATTGAAAAACCCACAAGGGTTGACATGCCATAAAACCCAACCCAACCTCTACTTACCATCGGCATCACTAGATGATCACGGTAAGTAATTAAACTTTCTTTTTGAATTACAAGCAGACTGCACTAATCAACAGTTTTCATTTTATTATATTTTTTCCTAATTTAATTAGATTAATATTTCATAAATTGGATATTTTTATATTCTTACATGAAAATTTCCTTTGTATGTCTCTTGAAATGTGAACTTTCAGTTCTCCCTTCTTCTTCCTTCTTCCTTTCCAGGATATTATCTGATTCATCTTCCTCACTATATTAGTTATTTTATACCTAGTAGTTAGAGAGTAGCGTTTATTGTATGTTCTTGCTACATCTTTGGACATTTTAAAAGTTTTTTTGCCACACGGTCCCATCGAATAACAATAATTTTTAACCGATCTATTTGGCAAATTGATGGATCCCTAACAGGTATTATTACTCCAGGTCAGAGTTGACCATGACATAATGGGAATGAAGTTTTCCACACGGTACAGATCTCAACCCTCACCATCCTATGCAGCTTAGTGCCTGATCCAGGGAACCACTATTTTGCTGGGAGTCTTATTCTTCAACAGGAGATACAGTCAGGGTATTCTAAGCAACCCCACCTCAACGGATGACCAAACTTGGATGTATGTATTATTATAAAATCTGCTTTATTGAACAAATAAAAAGATGTTTCTAATTTTGAGTTCTTCTGATTTGTGTATATAAACCTGTGGCATATAAACCTTCGTGGGTTAGTTAATGCCAAAACCATCCTTGTAGAAGAATAGTAGTGGTACTCTTTAAACCCAGAGTTTGGGAAATAAGGGTCTTCATACCTTTCCGTGTGGAGCTAGTCTGAAAGTGAACTTAATAGCGGAACTGGAGTTCGAACTCGCTTACTACGATGTCACAATCCATTAGGTTAGCAGTTAGGCCGTCCTCTTATTACTGTCAAGGTTTGTGAGATATGAAATTATCCTATTTACCAACCCCTCCGCTTGGGCAAGATATGACACAAGGTCAATTTCTAAGCAGAGTTTAACAGGTTTGAATTCAGAGTTTTCCTTCTCCTAGACTAGTTGCCTGCCCAAGGCTGAAGAACCTAGTCTGTCCTACTATTTACCCATAGCTGGAGGGAGAATAATTGGATTCATATCTTTCCCAAGGGTATTAGTGCTATGTGAAATGCAATCAGTCTCGTCCAGGGTTTGAACTCTTGTCGCCATGTTCATTTCCTACGACGATAACAATTACACCACGGGCAGGAGATATGAAATTATAAATACTGTGACAACTCAGTGAATAAATGGCTTTAAGTATCCAGATGGCACACGTTCTTTGTCGGAGGTCGTAGGTCGCTACACATGCAGCGTTTCTTGGGCAGAAATGGCGCTGCAAAGCTCAATCCTCTCCAAGTCTACAACTGATTTGAATTCAGTTTCCCTTTTTCTAGACGAGTAGCTATTTCAAAGCTAAAGGAAGTGCTCGTAACAATTATTGTCGTAAGAAGTGGAACTCAGCTTATCCGAGTTCAATTCTTGAACGAGGCTGCTTACATTTCGCATAGCGCTAATAAAAAAGTAAAGTTGGCGACTATAGTCGAAGGTGATCCGAGGGTCCCTTTTCAATAGCTACTACACCGAGGTTTAGGGGAGGGCTTTACTCCATTTCCTGGATTGCTCCATTTTACCTTTGTTCCTAACCTAATAATTCTGAGTGTTAAGCAAAGTGGCATCAAGTACCATTTTTTGAGGCTTTGGTATGACTCGACCTGGGATTGAACCCCGGTCTCCCGGACCATTGGCGAACACTCTACACATTGACCCGGTACGATTGGGAAATTCATGAATTCAACTATTCTCCCACCAGCCATGGGTAAATATTAGGGCAGCCCGTGCTCTTTAACCTTGGTATTATATATATATATATATATATACCAACCACAGTACAAGCAGGTTGTGACGCAAGGTCAATTTTTAAGAAGAGTTTAACAGTTTTGAATTGAAAGCTTTCCTTCTCCTAGAGTGGTTGCCATGCTAAAATCCTTGTTTGCCCTACTGTTTATCCTAGGTGGAAAGAGGATAGTTGGATTCATACCTTTCTCAATCGTAATAGCACTATGTGAAATCTAAATAGCCTTGTCAAGGATTTGAAATTTGGTCGCCGTATTCCTTTTCTACGACGGTAACCACGACACCACAAACTCTGCTTCAACCTTGGTATATGTAAATATTAACTCATGAAATCGTTTGTACATTCTAAAGTAAATATCGTTAAATTCAGTTTTCATTTTTGACACTCTCTTTCGACCTTACTGCGTCTTCACCCAAATCGCCCTCAGCAAACCAAATTGCGATCACACAGATTGTCATATACTAAATATATCTGAAAAACACCCTCATCCATGACTCTTCCCTACCTCATCCACGATGACGTTTTCTGAAAATCGCCTACCCTTTCTAAATTCGCGGGTCAGCTCGACATTCGTAAGGGGAATGAAAAAGCGGAAAACTTCCCAGATAAACTTTTGACACCACATCGTAAATGTTGTCTTTGCTTGAAGAATTTTGACGCCGGGAAAGAAAGAACAACTATGAAAGGAAAATAGGCTGTGGTTGGGGGGTTGATGCTCGTAGATATAAGTAGCAAGGTGGTATCGATCTTTTCCGAAGCGCTGTCGATCAAAATACATGACTTCTGCTCATTCCAGCACAAAACAAGAATTTATCATCCGTTCGCTGACAAGTTGAATTCACTGAAAAAGGATCAGATAAACAGTGAAGAATATATATACTTTTCTCAAGACGAATGTTATTATTATAAGCAATAAAAATATTCGCTGATCATATTTACCCAACCCCTCCGCTCGGGCAGGATAGGACACAAGGTCTTTTTTAAGCGGAGTTTAACAGGTTTGAATTCTGAGTTTTCCTTCTCCTAGACTAGTTGCCTAACCAAGGCTGAAGAACCTAGTCTGCCCTACTATTTACCCATAGCGGGAGGGAGAATAATTGGATTCATACCTTTCCCAAGGGTATTAGTGCTATGTAAAATGCAATCAGTCTCGTCCAGGAATTGAACTCGTGTCGCCGTGTCCATATCCTGCGACGATAACCATTACACCATATTCGCTGATGAAACTAATTATTTTGTTGAAAGACTTTGGAAATCTCAACGAAAAGATTTCTGATATTGCTAATTTAGTCAATTAATTATGAGGAAGTGCTGAACAGTTCCCGATCTGACCAAGAATGGAATGACGTAAATAAAGGAACGCATACTAAAAAAAGAAAAAAAAAAGTAATAATAATAATAGGTTCAAGAAGCTGTAATTTTTGTATTAGTAGTTTTTACATTTCCGGGTATTTCGGAGACGACAATTTTTCACTTGCCACAAAAATTTGACAGATTAAAACCCAAAATAATTTTCGAAATTTTTTCCCTCTAGAAATCAAAAATACAATTTCTTAGCCAATTAACAGATAAACGTTTTTTTTTTTTACTAATTTGGAGCCTATCTAAATGGTATAAATAAGCGAAGAAATAGATATTTCTTCAGTAAGTATGGATTTGTCTATGCTTATTCATCTACCAGTCAGTCCTGAATTATTACTAACAAAAATACTCTACCATTTATTTCTTTTGAGAGAAAATCTTCCTTCTTTTTTTATGAAATGCATTCTATTTTAACATGCTTATCAATCAGATACGTTAGTTTTAACACAATCCTGTTTATTCTTCTTTAAAAAATATCTCTTGTTGTTTGCATACATACTTAAATTTCTGGCATAAATTTATTCTCTCACTACATGGGGAGAAACTGATACAAAGAATTTTACACTCACAAAACGTCCCTTTAATTTAAGCGAACAATTACTGTTATACTTCATTGCACGAATCTTAAATATGGTCTGTTAAAAATATCTATGCTCTGACTGATGAGAAAAGATCTTGTACTTTTAATTTTCAGCAGACTTTTTCCTCGATTTAAAGAAGCAAAAATAATAGATTTGTAGTTTAGACTTTAATTCATTTATTTACACAATTGTCCCCTACAAATGCTTATCACATTTATTCTGCAGTTCAACAAAGCTGGAGAGTTAACTCCCATGTTCTTATTTAACGTTAACATTTTCCAAAAGTCAGCAATCTTTGGAATTGCAGATATTTTGACCCCCGCCACCAAAAAAAACAAACTTAGTGTCACTGACCTGATGTTGAGTTACAAACATTGGTAGTTAAGATTAACATTGCACAGATAATAATAATAATAATAATAATAATAATAATAATAATAAACGGATCACCTAATCTCGGCCAGAAGACCAGATCTCATAATAATCCACAAAAAAAAAAAAAAGAAAATCTCCAAAATTGTCGACTTTGCTGTCCCGGCAGACCACAGAATAAAACTAAAAGAATGTGAAAAGAGAGATAAGTACCTCGACCTTGCAAGAGAATTGAAAAAACTATGGAACATAAAGGTGACAATTATACCAATTGTGATTGGCGCCTTTGGCACGGTAACTAAAGGATTATTAAAGGGGCTGGAAGATCTGGAAGTTAGCGACCGAGTGGGGACCATCCACACAACAGCATTATTGAAAACGGCCAGAATACTGAGAAGAGTCCAGGAGACTTGAGGAGACTTGCTGCCACTCAATCTCCAGTGAAATACCATCAGCTCACGCTGATATGAAAAACTCTAATGAGTAAATAATAATAATAAAACTACTGAGAAGAGTCCTGGAGACTGGAGGAGACTTGCTGTCACTCAGATTCAAGAGATAGTATAACATCTAACACTGGTGTGAAAATCTCACAAATGAGAAAAAATAATTATGATATTAACGGTTAATCACATCAACGAATGCAGCAAACTAGCAAAAAAAAAAAAAAAAAAAAGAGTGCAAAACGAGGCACGACTTAGTTGGAAAGGGGATTCACTGGGAATTGTGCAAGAGATACTTAACAATACTGACAAGTGGTATATGCATAAACCAGAATTTGTCCTAGAAAATGAGACGCATAAAATTTTCTCGGAGTTTGAGACACAAAAGATTTCCTAATGAAGATCACCTAAAACCAGACATGTATCGATTAAGAAGACTAAATAATAATTTGTCATCTAATGGATTTTGCCGTTGCATCAGACCACAGAGAAAAGAAAGCGAAAAGATAGAAACATATTTAACATAAAATGTGGAACGTGAGGGTGACGGTGATGCCAATTGTAGTTAGTGTACTTGGAATGGTCCTCAAAGGCTTAGAAAGAAGACTGGAGGAATTGGAAATCAGAGGAAGAATCGAGACAATCTAAACCACTTCATAGTTAACATTGGTTACAATACTGAGAAAAGTCCTTGGAGATCTGATAAGACTTGTTGTCATTCAGATTCCAGTGAAAGACCACTAGCTAACGCTGGTATGAAAAATTTGCAAGAAGTAAAATAATTACAGCAATCATAACAAAAACGCCTGGGAACGAAATTGACAGCATGAACAAAGTATTAGAAATGTTGATATCTATAGTAAAAGCTAATTCTTTTGCGGAAAATTGCTAGACTGAAGGCGGAAACAGTGGGGTCAATAGTAGCTGCACAGGACCAGACGGTACCAACAAGAATCTCAAGCACACACACACACACACACACACACACACACACACACACACACACACACACACACACACACACAAACCCGGATTAAACCAATAAAAAAAACTGAATTCATTGACCACTTAGTGCCAAGTTGTCTTATCCTAACACCTATAGAATATAAAGAAAAACATAAAATAGAAATTATATTTATCAGAAAATATGTAAAAACTATGGAATACCAAAATATGAAAAATGGTATTAACACCAACCAGAACCAATTACAGAAAACAAACAAACTACTTTTCCTTGGATTTTTGCAATTTAAACTCGTTGAAACATAAAGAACAATAGGCCAGATATATAGTGGTTAAGGTCTGTAAAAGAAAAAAACACCCCTTCTAATTATATGTCAGTGCCAACGGATAATATATCCGTCTTAGACTTCAAAAGAAAAAAAAATGCAATACAGCGCCCTGCAAGTAGAAATAGGGAAAACTGTGTCACCTTAAAACTACCACCATTCCACGAATACTAAGAAACATTGGTAGGATCAAGAAAAGAACAGATAAATACATTATCACATAATTGTTTGCGGTGTCTGTATTTCTTTTTGACTTGCAGTCGCAGCCCACCGGACCGGGACACAATTCAGCTAGCATTGTTCACTGGGTACATGGATCGGTCCGGCTGTGTCTTGGCTTGATGGTAGTTGAAAGTGCCGGGGAGGCTCAGCATTCCTGTCTCAATCCTGAAACCGGCGTCCTTGAGCCTAACCCTCTCCGGAGGGGCAAGGTTTATCGCCTGGAATCTTAGGCGCCCATTTTTAAAGGAATGCCGACGGGGATCAAGAGATTTTTGGAACCTCTGGTTCGTTTAACGGGACTTACCATACCTCGGAATGCCGAGTTCAATCAAATGATAAGCCTCTTCTTTTCTCTGCGTTCTCTGCTCTGCATTATTTTGGACTTTTGCGTCTTCACCCGGTGATAAATGAATGGCCACTAACTTCTTCTCGTAGTTTTAAATAAATCACGTATTGATTTTCTTGGTGGTTTTTTCCTCAATACCAAATATGATTGAGTGGTCTACCTCTCCGCTGACACATACATGACTTATAGGGAGTGAGGTTCTCCCATGACCACATCTCCTTGTAATAATATAAAGTGTGAAGGTAAAATATTTTCTCCCATCTCCATATCCTGTAATTCTCGTTTACTACTATCGTCCGCTGACAGCCAAATGTATCAGGATGTCATATTTCCTCGTCACAAATTAAACTTTGCTGCAGAAAACCAATGAAAAATTATAGAGTGTCCCAATATACATGGGACCCATGGGACTGCCCTATTATTTCTGCTCACTCTGCATATATATATATATATATAGCTTTTTCTCTATATGTTTAGTTAGTGTACATGTAGTGCATCCATATAGCAGTATCGACACGACCGCTGCTTGGAAGAGATTGCGTTTCATTTTATCGGTCGAACAAGTCATGGAGGCAACACCCCACAAAGCACTAACTGTACGACCACCTACCTACCATCACGAAAACTATTGAAGTTATACGAACCAGACACGCAGGACACTGCTGGAGAAGCAGGGACGAGCTCATAAGTGATGTTCTCTTATGGACCCCCTCACATGGCCGTGCAAAAGCAGGGTGACCAGCTCGCACCTACACACAGCAGCTCTGTGAGGATACGGGGTGTAGCCCTGAGGACCTACCAGAAGCGATGAACGATAGGGAGAAGTGGCGAGAGAGGGTCAGGGATATCCATGCTGGCGGCACGACATGATGATGATATATATATAGGGTGTCTCAATATGTATGAGACCCATGTGACAGCTAATAACTTTACTATTAATAATGTTGTGTTCTTTCTTATTTCAGATTTGCAAATAGTATACTATAAAAACTAATAATCCTTGATCACAATGCTTTGGACAAGAGAGGAAAAATATTTTGCCTCACTACTTATTTGGACACAGAATCATTCAAAATTATTTCAAAATAGATGCAACACATTTATAGGATAATGATTTATTACTGAGACAAGAAACTCAAAAAAAGATTGCATGACCTAACGTCATTTTGTTTGTTTCAGTAATAAATCATTATCAAATAAATGGGTTGCATCTATCTTGATACAACCTATAAATAACTGGGTTGTTTCTTTTATTAGATGCTCTAGATCCTTTTTAAACTGAATAAGGGAGATATCGTTAGAAATAAAAAAAAAATTGTAAAAAAAGACATTGCAATTATGTTTAATAATTTACCATAGAAATTAGGAGGCGCTCGAGGTATAACGCACAAAATAGACTTTGAAGACTCAAAACTCGGTGAGGTTTGCATTTCACTTGATAAAGGTATTAATTCAAATAGTCTCCATCCAGTTATGTGTAAATAGTCGGTCAGACTATGCTTTTCAGTCTTAGTATGGTAACCGGTCGAGAAGAGAAATTCTAACGCCTCTATTGATCTGACTTAGAATATGCTGACTCCAACATCTGAATCGCCTTTGCCCCCTCAAATGGGTGTCCTGGGTACGGCACCAAACTGAATCTAATGATGCGTTTCCAGTTCTGAAGATCTGAAAAGTGTGGAATATCCATTGCTATTACTCTCAGGTCCACTCTGACCCGGAGTGGTGTACCTATTAGAGTGTCATATATAGATGAAATTGGTCTGTTTAAAAATTAGTCGTATTCGATAGGACCGTGTAGAAAGAAAGAAAAAACCCAAGAAACGGTACAAAAATGTTGTTAGGATCGTAGAATGAACGTGATTCGCTAAACTTTAGGCATAAGTTAACCCTGGACAGTTTCGTATGCAATTAGATATTAATCAATTAGTCAGAATTTGAAATAATTGTACTCAAATTAAAAATTGATCTTGAATCGAAACATGTTCATGTTGGAGGGGCTGAGTAAATACAAACAGGATTTTATATCATATGACAAGTCTTGTTTTTAAATCGATTAATCAATCAACGTTATTGTCCAGTAAACAGATAAGGTATAATGGAAGACAAATGCCTTTTTGCGTTTGAAGCAAAAATAAATCGAAAGAACCAAACCGATAGTCTTCAGATGACTTTATTTATACATACGAGGTGCATACGATAAGTTTCCAGACTTTTTTTCGTATGGGTACTTTTATTGAGAGTACACACATGAAACTCTAGTCCCCGTCGAAGTCATCTCCTCCGGCTGCAATGCACTTGTTGTACCGTTCCAACAACTTCTGAATGGCCCCATGGAAGTCCACTTGTGTGAGTGTGTCAATGACCTTCGTCACAGCCCCTTTCATCTCCTCATAACGACAGCCGGTGAGCTTAGAGAATAACCAAAAGTCACAGGGAGCAACGTCTGTTCTATAGGGAGGGTAAGGAACTGTCTTGATACCCATCTTGGTCAAATAGTCTGTGACAAGGATGGAGTTGTGGACTGGTGTATTGTCCTCGTGGAAATGCCATTGATCCGATTTGAAGAGTGTTGACCTCTTCCGACGGGATCTCTTCCGACGGAATCTCTTCCTGAACTCCCTTTAAACTTCAATATAGTAACCCTAACCCTAAGCCTTTGGCCAATCAAATCTGGTGTATTGACTTCCTTACTCCCCCAACACCTCTCATCATCCCTCACAGATTCCCTGCATTCCTTGAATCTCTTATGCCACTAAAAAACTGATGCTCGATTCATGCAAGATGGTCTAAAAGCAGTCTGAAGTATTCCATACGTTTCTGTGACATTTTTTGCAAGTTTAAAACAGAATTTTATTGCATACCGTTCTTTTAAAGTGTCAGATTCCATTTTTGAAATTCAGCAGCTGTGACAATCAGGCTTTAGTAGGGTGTATTCCAATTCTTGTTGTAGCTATTCCTTTGAACCTGAAATCATAAAAATTGGTCAGTTATCTCATACGATGTATAGCAATAACATAGTGAATTTTCAAGAATCTTCGACAATCTTAAATGCCCATAAGAAAAAAGTCTGGAAACTTATCGTATGCCCCTCGTACATATAAATTTTATTTCGAACCATTCAGTTTAACAAAAGAACACAGTTTAAAGGTCAGAATAGTTCTAGTTCTAACAATTCAGTTCATCATTAGTACAGTTTAATTCTACTTGACCCATAGATAGGACCCTATCAGGTGCAACCACTCCAGGCCAGAGTGGACCTGGGAGCAATGGCATTAAAAGGGTACTCTGCATTGCCCAAAACTCCAGCATAACTGGAGCTTCATCATCAGATCGTTTAGTGTCATATCATTCTTCAGTCGTTCAATTTGTACTGACTGATCAAGCGACCGTACGCCTTGAGGGTGACAGATTCTCACTTTGATTTCGAATATCGCAGTTTTCATAGAGCTACCATAAAATCTTTGATTCAGCACTTTATACCATCCAGAAATACCAGGTTTGTTTGTTTTTTGTTTTTTGTTTGTTTAGTGGCATGTCAACTTTCGTGGGTTATTTAATACCAAAAACAGCCTTGTCGAACAACAGTAATGATACTATTCAATCCAAGGTTGGTGGGGATAAGGGGGTTCATACCTTTCCCCAAGGTATCCGTAAGTGAACGCAAGACTGAAGTTTGTACTCTCTTATTACGATATAGCAGTCCAGTACATTAGACATTACACCACTGAGAATCCCCCATTTAAACATCATTTTATTGAACAAGTTGTACGCTGCTGCTCACGTCTTTATCAAAAATGTTTTTTTCAGTGTGTTGTATTTTCTCATCCAAGAAGATAGTGAATAAAAGTGTTTATTAAACTTTACCGAAAACTGCGCAAAGCTGGTTTTAAAACTTTTGAAATTTTTTTCAAGAAGCTTATGGACAAAATGCTATGGGTTGTGTCAGGTTCTTCGACTGACTTCGCCGTTTCAAGAAAGGAAGAATATCAGTTGAAACTGTGAGTCTAGGAAAGCTTTCAACTCGCAGAAATACTGTAACAGATGAGAAGGTACGCAGTATCGTGAAGAGACAGAAGATTTATTATCAGTTTTGTGATGGACATCTCTGTCGGTTCATGTCATGTCAATCTTACCAGGATTTGGAGATGAGACGACTTTAAACCAAATTTATATCGCAGCTTCTGACACTAGGGAAGGAATTTTGAGTAACCACAACTACTGATTTACTTCAGTGTTCAGAAACTGGTTGGTTGGTTTTATAGCATATCAACCTTTGTAGGTTATTTGATGCTATATCCAATTTTATACAAATATTCAGTTCTTTTTCAAACAATTCACTTTAGCATGAGTAAACAGTTTGATTGTCGAAAACATTTCTATTTCAAACAATTCAGTTTGGTCAAACAGTTCTAATTCAAACATTTCAGTTTAGTCTAAGTGCAGTTTAAATGTAAAAAACAATTCTCCTAAGTACAGTTTCAATATCAAAAACAGTTCTATACCAAATAATTCAGTAGTAGTCCGTTTAAATATAGAAACAGTTCTATTTCAAGTAATTTTGTTTAGCATAAGCACGCACATTAGTTCTATTTATCTCATAGATAGGACCCTATCAGGTGCTACTACTCCAAGCCAGAGTGGACCTGGGAGCGATGACAATGAAGGGGTGTTCCATATTCCCTTAAGATCTGGCATTTCAGGAACCTTACCATCAGATTTTTTAGTGTCATATCCAGGACACTCGTTGTGGGTGAGTCTTGCCCCTCGGCAGAGATGCAGTCGGTGTATTCTACAACCACAGGCGACTGGGCAACAGCAACTGGTATAGCTTTAATTAAGTTGGCCAACCGTTGTCGAGGGCGACCCGAAAGCTCCCTTTTTAATACCTTCTACACCGAGGTGTAGAGAAAGGCGCTTCTCCCTTTCCTGGATGGCTCCACTTACCTTGATCACTAGCTTATAATGCAGAATGTTAAACAAGGAGGCGTTATGTACCATTTTTTGAATCTTTGGTATGACTCTACCAGGGATTGAACCCCGGGCTCCTAAAGCGCGACTGAAGTTCGAACTCGCTTACCACAATGTTGCAGTTCATCTCGTAAGCTACTACGCTGCAGGGACTCTTCGTATATTAATATATTTAAGAATCTGTGGCTCAATAATCTTTGTGAAAATCTCGATCATTACCAATGACAAAGGTCTGCGAAGTTCTGAGCCTGACAAAAGTGATACTCACAGTCTTTTTCTTAGCAAAGAGAGAGAGAGAGAGAAAGAGAGAGGAGGGGAAAGAGAGGATAGTTTACCACGAATAGAGCAGCGAGAGGTACTAGCTTCGACCAGAAAACAAATAAAACATTGTTCATGTGTTTTAAATAAAAATTAGCTATGCCCACCCACTGTGGCAAGCGTATGAAATTAGTTGACAAGTTCAAAAACTTTGGAAGTAACATCTCTTCTACTGAAAGTGATGTGAACATATGCCCAGTAAAGGCTTTGGATGCTATTGACAGGTTATTGATCATATAGAAATCTGACTTATCCGATAAGATAAAATGGAATTTCTTCCAAGTTGTAGTTATGCCCATACTATTATATAGATGCACTGGATGGACGCTAACAAAACTCATTGAGAAAAAGCTAGATGAGAACTATACCAGAATAATCAGTGCTCTTTTGTACATATCCCGGGAGCAAAGCTGTACGGTCACCTGCCTCCCATCTCCCAAACCATACAAGTAAGACAAACAAGACATGCAGGCCAGTGCTAGACGAAATTCTTCGACGGACCCCTACACATGGACGTGTTTGCCGACCAGGAAAGACTTGCTTGCGTCAGCTCTCAGCGAACACAGGAGGCAACCAAGTAGACTTGCCAGGAGCTACGGATGAGAGAGACGGATGAGAGAGAGAGAGAGAGAGAGAGAGAGAGGGTAACTCCGTGCTGCCAGCGAGACATGATGATGATTGTGAAAGACAAACTGGTGCCGGTCAGTTATATGCGCAAGTTGTGACCCGTCTCCACGAAGTTGTGCATCGTAAACGGCTAGAAATGCGGTTCACGGGTCATTGGCATATGCACAATAATGATAATGCACATGTGGATTCTTCTAAATTCGTTTAGCTGGTTTTGGTGAAACTAATGCAAGTGCAGCACCCTTTATGTTCGTCAAGCTTAGCCTGGCGCGACGGTCACTTGTTTCCTAAATTGAAAGTTCATCTCAAGCGTAAATGATTGAAGATTATGAAGAACCCTACAACTTCACATCATACCAAGAAAGATCTTTCAAGGGAGCTGATACCAATAGAAAACTCGTTATAATGTGTTGAATGCCAAGAGGACTATTTTCGGGAAAATTGATATTTTATTTATTGTTCATTTCTGTCTTAGTAAATACAAGCATCAATATCGATACTTTGATAAAAACACACATATACACACATATTTTCACACACACACACACACACACACACACACACACACACACACACACATATATATATATATATATATATATATATAATATTATAACAGTGTTGGTTGTCACTAAATCATTCTGTGAGTTTGTGGCGAACCAAGTGCAATATAATGAGAGTGTTCAATATCTAGGATAAAGCTATTATATAATAATGATAAATAAGTATATATTATATATATATATCATCATCATCATCATGTGGTGCCACCAGCACGGATATCCCTGACCCTCTCTCGCCACTTCTCCCTATCATTCATCGTTTTTGGCAGGTCTTCAGGGTTACATCCCGTATCCTCACACAGCTGCTGTATGTATGTTCGAGCTGGTCGTCCTGCTTTTGCTTGGCCATATGCGGGGGTCCATAGGAGTACGTCACTTATGAGCTCGTCCTTGCTTCTCCAGCAGTGTCCTGCGTGTCTGGTTCGTCTAACTTGTATAGTTTTCGTGATGGGAGGCAGGTGGCCGTATAGTTGGTGTCTTGTGGGGTGTTGTCGCCAGGACTTGTTCAATATTGCTCTCAACATTCTTGTGTAATTGCCGTCTAGTTTCTTCTTTAGCCGTTTAGTTAGCGTCCAAGTAGTGCATCCATATAGCAGTATCGATACGACCGCTGCCTGGAAGAAACTGCGTTTCATTTTATCGGTCAGGTTTGATTTCCATATGATCGAGAGCCTATCGATAGCTGTCCATGCTTTCGTTAGTCGTGTATCGATGTCCTTTTCGGTTGATGAGACGCTACTTCCTAGGTAGGTGAATTTGTCAACTAGTTTCAGAGAGGATCCGTCTTGTGTGGTAATGTCACCTGTTTGGTTGTTACACATATATTCAGTTTTGTGTGAATTAACATGGAGGCCAATGCCTGCGGCGGCTCGTTCCAATCTACGCAGTAGTGTCTCGGCTTGGTTAGGCGTATTCGCCAGTAACGCTATATCATCGGCGAATGGCATGGAATTTAAACTGTGACCCCTGGGTTTCATGGATTTTTATACAAAACAACAACTGCCTGATGAGTGTTGTTTTGTAAAAAATAACCTAATGAAACCTAGGGGTCGCTGTCTAAATTCCATGGCATTATATACATATATATATATATATATAGCGGTGCTCGTGGTGTAAGGGTTATTGACGAAGGAAATACACACGGCAATTCGAGTTCAAATCCTAGTCGAGGCTGATTGCATTCCACACAGCATTAATACTCTTGCAAAAGGTATGAATCCAATAATTCTCCCTTAAGCTATGAGTAAATAGTGGGACAGACTGGGTTCTTTAACCTTGGTTAGATAACTAGTCTTAGAGAAAGAAAACTCCGAATTCAAACCGCTAAAAATTTACTTTCTGTCGCCTCCTGCTTGTGTGAAGGGATTGGAAAATACACACACACACACACACACACTCACACACATATTATATATATATATATATATATATATAATATGTGTGTGTGTGTACGTGTGTGTGTGTGTGTGTGTGTGTGTGTGTTTCCCAATCCCTTCACACACACATATATATACATAAAAACTATGAATCTAATTGCAAAAGCAAAAATGAAATTTATCTTGGATGCTGACAAAAATAAAACACTCAAAAGACAATGTCCATTTTACTTTAGACTAAATAATTACGGACACAGAATCAAATCCAAGGATTATTAACAACTAATTTTTGTAGAACAAAATTTCAGCTCAAACGGTCACGATTTTAACCGAAATGCAAAGTTCACCAACATAAACCCCCGCCAAAAAAACAAAAAAAACCCCCAAAACAACACGACAACAACTACAACAACAAAAACAAACACAAACACAAACAGGAGGATGTCCTCGTGGTGTAATGGTTAAAGCGATGGACTGCAGAATCATGGTAAGCGAGTTCGTTCTCCAGTTGCGCTATTACGTTGACTTTCGGTCAAATACTCTTGGGAAAGGTATGAACCCCCCTATCCTTCCTTGGTTAAATCGTACCACTAGTGTTCTAGGAGAATATCTTTGGCATGAAATAACCTACAAAGGTTGATATACAATTAAACAAAGAAAGAAAGAAAAAAAAACACAACTGATAACAACAAACGCACAGAGATAAAGGGATAAAACATCTCAAAACACTGACCTCAAATGGCTTTAAAATCAAACTAACAAATACGCAAAACATCACTTTGAAATAGGATGGTCAGATTTGGGTTGACATATCATCATCATGTCGTGTTGCTAGCACGGATATCCCTGACCCTCTCTCGCCACTTTTCCCTATTGTTCATCGCCTCTGGCAGGTCGTCAGGGCTACATCCCGTATCCTCACATAGCTGCTGTATGTATGTTCGAGCTGGTCGTCCTGCTTTTGCCTGGCCATATGTGGGGGTCCATAGGAGTACATCATTTATGAGCTCGTCCCTGCTTCTCCAGCAGTCTCCTGCATTTCTGGTTCGTCTAACTTTGATAGTTTTCGTGATAGGAGGCAGGTGCGTGTATAGTTGGTGTCTTGTGGGGTGTTGCCGCTAAGACTTATTCAAGATTGCTCGCAGCATTCTTGTGTAATTGCCGTCTAGCTTCTTCTCCAGCCGTTTTGTTAGCGTCCATGTAGTGCATCCATACAGCAGTATCGATACGACGGCTGCCCGGAAGAAACTGCGTTTCATTTTATCGGTTAGGTCTGATTTCCATATGATCGATAGCCTATTGATATCTGTCCATGCCTTCCTTAGCTGCGTGTCGATGTCCTTTTCGGTTGATGAGACGCTGCTTCATAGGTAAGTGAATTTGGCTACTAGTTTAAGAGGGGTTCCGTCTAGTGTGGAGATGTCACCTGTTTGATTATAGCACATATATTCCGTTTTGTGTGCATTGACATGGAGGCCTATGCCTGCGGCTGCTTGTTCCAAACTATGCAGTAGTGTTTCGGCTTGGTTAGGTGTATTCGCCAGTATCGCTATGTCATCGGCGTAGTCGGCGTCGGTACTTGTTTTTGCGGGGTGTCTTCTGCTTCTTTTCTTTGTCAGTTCGAAGCCGTTTTCTCTGATTTTATCAATCGATGTTCTAAGCACGTAATCTAGACAGATGATAAAGAGGTATTGAGCTAGCGTGTCTCCTTGTAGTACTCCTGCTACAATGTCGAAGTATTCTGTGTCTCCATCTAAATAAACAAATGCCTGACTAAAATAGTCACGGATAATTTGAAACACTTCGTTCATCTTTAACATATCTCTCCAAAGGAGAGCTCAGTGCTAGCTATCATCCGTAGTAGAGATATTATAAAGTTCAGTTGAAAATACTTGGATACTAAAAAATGACTTTTATTCAACGAATGGATATACTACTTTATCTATGAACTTTGTTTTAACTAAGATGGTGACATCTCATTAAATGGTATATCTCTTAAATTAGTGGACTTGTTTCTACACCTCGACAGCAGTGTCTTATCTACTAAAAGCGATGACAACGTATGCATAGGTAAGGCTGTACTGATACTGACTGGTTAACGACTAAGTAGAAATCTGATGTCTCTGAAATAAAACAAAAAATCTCCGAAGCTTTAGCCATGTCAGTACTATTGTGTGATGGTACCGCCTGGACGTTAACGAAACGCCTGGAAAAAAAAGCTTGATGGTGACTATCCGGCGTGCTCTTTGTAACAAATCCTTCGAGCAGCACCCTGCAAAACATCATCTGTGCGGCCACTTAACCTCCCATCTCAAGAACCATCCAAGTAAGATGAACAAGACATGCTGGAGAAGTAACGACGAACTCATTGCCAAAAGTATTTAATGGAATCCTGCACATCGACACAAATATTGGCTGACCAGTTGAAGCTTACATTCATCAGCTCTCTACAGACGCTGAATATCATCTAGATGACATTTTTATAGCAATGACCGATAGGGATATATGTTTGTTTGTCTTGTTGTTTAATGGCGTGTCAACCTTCTTGGGTAATTTAATGCCAAATCCACACTTCTTGAAGGACAGCAGTGATACTATTTAACCCATAGCTGGGAGAATAAGGGGGTTCGTACTTTTCCCAAGAGTATTTGTCCGAAAATGAACGTAATAGCGCGACTGGAGTTCGAACTCACATCCAACGATTCTGTTGTCTACTGCCATTAACCATTACACCACGAGGACACCTCAGGAGTATATAGTGAGAGAGACAAAGTAATTTGTGTTGTTAGCACACCTTAATGATGAAGATAATTAAAGGTAACTAAGAAAATATAGATAATTTAGTTGTTTTCTTTGTTTAATGGCATATCAACCTTTGTGGATTATTTAACGCCAAAGTCATCCTAGAAGAACAGCAGTGACACTAACTCCGTAATTCCCAACGTTGGGCGTCTACCTCATCAGTGTGGCTAGTTTTGAGACCAAGTTATGGCTTTCTTAGCTTTGTTCACATGAATTGCAGTAAAATTTTGAATATGCAAGAATTAAATATTTAAGGGGGACATCAGAAGTTTAGAAATACTAAAGTGGGTCAGGGCACGAAATTGGTTGCGAACCACTGATCTTACCCATCACTGGAGGATAAGAGGCTTCGATATTTTTCTCCAAAGTAGTAGTCTGAAAGTGAACGTTGTAGTTCAGATTCTATAAGTCAGATCAACCTTTCATCCTAGAAGACGGGCAATAGTGGTAATATTTAACCCATAGAAGGGAGTGAGTAAGAGGTCATGCCTCTCTTAAGAATATTGGTCCGAAACTGAACGTAATAGCGCAAGTGAAATTCAAACTCGCTTCCTTTAAAGCCACAGTCCAATACTTTAACCATTATGCTAGAAAATCTTGCGAGAATTGACATTCTTACTTTATAAGTATAATTTAATAGCAAAGAATACTTATATAATGCTATCATTTTTTTTTACAGTACGGATAAATGTTTTAAATAATAACTGTTTCTTACAGAGCTAGAAATATTTAAACGCCAAGAAAGCGGTACTATTTTCAACCACTGTATTGCTTTTCAAGCAAGACTGAAAATGGCGTCAACTTTTTTAGCTATAATCATCTTTTTCTACTTTCTACTATTTTTGCACGAAGACGAGGCAAAATTTGTAATAATAGACTTGATGTTTCTAACTTTATGCGCATTAAAAAAGCTTATTTGAATTATTTGTAAATTCCTGCCTCCACTTTTTTCTCTTTATTTGCCTATAAATCTAATTATAAAACTATTTGTAAAAGTCAATAATTATATAGGCACAATTAAAAGCATCTTAATTAGAAAAATTAATTCCTCTTAAAAGTTGATTCCTCCCCCCCCTTCTGAGCCTCTTACTTATTGCTTTTCATTTTTGCAGTCAAGAAAGAAATTATTCGTAACTTTTAATGAATATTTCGTCAATTTGTTCTCTCAGTTGCTATTGCAGAAAATATCAAGTGATTAACACTTATATTTGGTTTGGTTATGTTTTATGGCATATCAACTCTTATGGGTTAATTGATGCCAAATCCTGTTACATGATTTGCAAGCGAATAGTTTATCATTTGCAAGCGAATAGTTTACCAACCACTCCGCTCGGGCAGGATATGACACGAGGTCAATATTTTAAGCAGGTTTTAACAGGTTTGAATTCAGAGTTTTTCTTCTCCTTGACTAGTTGCCTCACCAAGGCTTAAGAACCTAGTCTACCCTACTATTTACCCATTTTTGGAGGGAGAATAATTGGATTCATACCTTTCCCAAGAGTATTAGTGCTATGTAAAATGCAATCAGTCTCGTCCAGGATTTGAACTCGTGTCACCGTGTCCATTTCCTACGACGATAACCATTACACCACGGGTAACATTTTTAAACGAACCAGAGTTCGTTTATTTGCTGACAGTTAAATGTATGAAGTTTTGCGATTTAACACTAATAATTCCATTGTTAGTGATGATCTCCGCAAAAAGCTTTCATGTACTGCTTACACTAATAATTCTGTTTAACATTATTCATTCATTTTCACTTACTTTCAAGCATGGTAAACGATTAAATAGTTCTATTTGATCCAAAGATAGAACCTGATGAGGTTCTACCACAAGGAGTCAGTGTGAACCTGGGAGCAATAGCAACGAAGGGATATTCCATAATCTCCCAGGTCTTTTCCTAGAGTCTCACCATCACATTGTTTACTGTCATGTTCGTTGGAGGTGGATCTTACCCATTTGCAGAGATTCAGTCGGCGCATTCAACAGCCCCAGCTGATTTGGCTGTTATTACTCTTGTACAGGGTGCGGAAGCAAAATATGGAATAATTTTTACAACATTTTTTGAAGTCTGATGAGTCCGATTTGTGAAAAAACGCGATAAATATAAATTTTCCTGATTAGCTCTTGTGTTCAAGCAATTTCTCATCAAAATTCAGCCCAATATGAGTAAGCAAGAAAAGAAACGACAAAGAATCTATGATTTTCTTGACGCCGAAACCAACTATTAAAAACCTTTCCGAAATAATTGCAGTTTCTTTATAGCCAACATCAAACCCAGACATTAACCCCCTTGATTACGCTATATGGGGCGTTTTAGAAAATGAAACAAACGAAACCGTTGTATAGCCGTGATACAACTATACGTATACATATATAAGCGGAAACATAATCACACACTCACTCTTTATTCTCGAAAGGGTCGCGAAAGGGTTGCTATTGGTTATGTGTGAGAGGTGATTTGGAGACAGAACAGACTGCAACATATTGACCCCAAGTTCCTCTGACTATAGCAGCACTTCTTTCTTATTCTGCTGGGCTGCTCAACCGAGGTTCACTGAGGGCCGCAAGCCCTCTGTCTAGAGCTGGTTCTCACTACCTCGAACTGCAACTCGAATTCCAACTCAACTGACTCCAACTAACTCAAGCCGTCTATGGTACCTGGTTATATAATTGCTTGACGACCACCTGCTTCCTGTGGGCGTCGCAATTGCACCGAATTCAACCCGTCCACAGGTCAAGGTGATACTCCAATATCTTCGACCGGATGCACCTGTTTCTTGATTGACGGCTGGGTCGAGGGTCAATATGTTACAGAAAACGAAACAAACGAAACTTCCTTTCCAAATATTGGTTCGCTTAAGACTGCTATTGAAGAGAAATTGAATAAAATGTCTGAAGAATTTATTTTGAAGGCATACAAATAATTTTGAAGGTGTGTTGATAGAAATGGTGGCCATATTGAGTAAATTTACTGTTTTGTGTCTGACATTGGTGTAATGGTTAGAGTGTTCTCCAATGGCCCGGGAGACCTGGGTTCAATCCCAGGTCGAGTCATACCAAAGACTTTAAAAATGGTACTTGATGCCTCCTTGCTTAACGCTCAGCATTATAAGGTACGGATCAAGGGTAAAGTGGAGAAATCCTGGGAAAGGAGTAGCGTCCTCCCCTAGACCTTGGTGTAGTAGCTATCGAAAAAGGTGCCTTCAGGTCACCCTCGACTATGGTCGCCAACTTATTTTGTTTAGTTTTCAAAACTAAACTTAATTTTGTTTTATAATAGAGTCGTTTATTATTATACTAGAATATTCCTAATTTTGCTTCCGCACTCTGTATAGGTCGGTACCTATTTTTTGCCTTAAAATTTGTTTGTTTAATGGCATCTCAAATTTCGTGGGTTATTAAACGTGCCATCTTTGTAGAAAAACAGTAAGGGTAGTATTTAAAAAAAAACAGTTGGAGGATGTGGAAGTTCATAAGTTTCCTAAGAGAATTAGTCTAAAAGTGAATGTATTAACGAGACTGGAGTTCGAACACACTTACGCCAATGTCTCAGTCGAGCACACTAGCCGTTATACTATGGGGTCTCTCACCCCTTAAAATTAGGTCTTCAAGCATCATTCTATATACAACGATTGATCAGGTAATTAACTTTCATGCAAGTAATTACTCAGTTGTTTGAATTTTTTAGATGATTTTTATCATTAAGGGTTTTCGAATTATTGTCTTCATCTTTATTGTTATTTCTACAATGTTTCAGCCAATATGTCCTCCGGCCTTCTTCAGGTGTTTGTCGAACTCGGGAACCTTCACGGAACTTCGAACTACATCCTTTATTGAATCTACGGGGGCCACCTGTTCTGATTCCTTTAGCCATAACCGGGTACAAGTGTTAAGTATTCCTGCATTGTTACTCGCCTGTAGCCTGGATTGAACCTGCAACCAATAGTTGATTGTTTCCTTAGAAGCTTAGGGAACCACCGCCTATAACCGTTACGCTATGAGTCCCGGAGTGGAAATAGCAATAAAAATGAATACAATAGTCCGAAAACCCTTAAAGATAAAAAGTAATTACTGTTTGTATCTCACTTTCAAGAGCAAGATTGATTGATATTAACGGCATGCCAACACGTCTGGGGTTATTTTATGTCTTGTAATTACGAAAGAGCGTTCATTTCTTCTTCATATTTACAGTTTTGTATAGTTGAAAGTTTTTTTTAGACATGGCTCTATCGAATACAAATCATTTTAAAGAGGTCTCTTTGACCCATTGATGAGACTCAAACAGATACTATAACTCCGGTTCAGAGTGGACCTGGAAGTAATGGGAATGAAGGGGTACTCTACACTCTGCTGATTTCCTGACCTGAGGCCGCACCATCAGATGAGGTTTCGTTTCTCACCCAGGATACCCATCTTTTTTTTTTTTAGAGGAGTCTTACCTTTCTGCCGAAGATACAGTCAGTGTATTCTAAGCCCTGTCGACAGAGCTATTATCAGAACGAGGTAGAAATTTCATTGTTTGATGATGCAATGTCTCAAGTAAAAGTCGGTTCATGCCTTTTAGTGGAGAATTAAGCAGCTTCACGTGAAATTTGAACTTATTTTTCAAACTGTTAGCCGCCAGTCCTATACGATGTGGGGGTTGTATTTTCTGATCGTGTATACATTAGTAAAGGATAATAAGAACTAGTGTGTATCTACACATCGTCTACGTGAACTAGTTTGTAGTGATGTGTGCATGCGTTTACATGTCTTTGTTTCAAATCTATGTGTACGCATGTGGACAGGTGAGGGTATTTGTTTTCTAGATATGAGTGCAACATAATATCCACAACATTCTGAAATAAGAAACAGGAAGCTAAGATGTAATTGCACAGTAACTGCAAAGATAGTCGCATTAACGTTATTAGAAAACAGCGGAATACAATGGCTGCTATCTTCTTAGGCTATATTTACAAGCGGGAAGATTGTTTCAAAATAGCATGAGATTCATTCTGAAAATATTTCGTTTTGGTTTTTCTGACGCCACTTCTCAAGAAACGGTTGAATAATATCTCTTATAAAATTTTTTTTTTTTAAATTTGATGTAGTATATTCAATTACATTTTCAATTTTGTATTGATTACACTTAAAATCAAGGACGCAAAAGGACACGTACGTCCCGAGAGAGAAGCAAAGCAAGCCAAAAGGGAGGCGGGGGTAGTGTGATTTCTACCAGTTCTTTTTTTATGATAGAGAGACGTGCAGATTAGTTCAAAATGGGACAAATTTTCCTTAATTCCGTTTTTACTTTCGGTAAATTCCCTTTTTCTTTCGCTTTTTACTTTTGACAATATCTGCTTTTTCTAAGTGATTGTTTGTCATGAATAAATTACGATGGGCATACGATAAGTTTCCAGATTTTGGGGGCATTTAAAATTGTCGTAGACACTTGAAAATTCACTATGTTAATGCTATACATCTTGTGAGATGACTGGCCATTTTTTTTATGATTTCAGGTTCAAAGGAATAGCTACAGCAAGAATTGGAATACACCCTACGGAATACACGCCTGATTGTCACTGCTGGTGAATTTAAAAAATGCAACCTGACACTTTAGAAGAACGATATGCAATAAAATTCAGTTTTAAATTTGGAAAGAATGCCACAGAAACGTATGGACTGCTTCAGACTGCTTTTCGACCATCTTGTATGAATCAAGCATCAGTTTTTGAGTGACATAAGAGATTCAAGGAAGGCACGCAGTCTCTAAGGGATGATGAGAGGTGTAGGAGGAGTAAGGAAGTCAATACAGCAGAGTTGATTGGCCAAACGGTTAGGGTTAGGGTTACTATGTTAAGGTTTCAAGGGAGTTCAGGAAGAGATTCCGTCGGAATAGGTCAGCACTCTTCAAATCGGGTCTGTGGCACTTCCAGCAGGACAATGCACCAGTCCACAACTCCATCCTTGTCACAGACTATTTGACCAATATGGTCATCAAGACAATTCCTCACCGTCCCTATAGTCCAGACCATGCTCCCTGTGACTTTTAGGTATTCCCTAAGCTCAGAGGGTGTCGTTATGAGACTATTGAGGAGATGAAAGAGGCTGTGACGAAGGTCATTGACTCGCTCACACAAAAGGACTTGCATGAGGCCTTCCAGAAGTTGTTGGAAGGGTACAACAGGTGCATTGCAGCTGGAGGAGGTTACTTCGAAGGGAACTAGAGTTTCATGTGTGTACTATCAATAAAAGTGTCCATACGAAAAAAGTCTGGTAACTTATCGCATGCACCTCGTAAAATAAACGTACTATAAACATTATTAAATCGGAATAATCAAAATACAAATTTTTATCACATTTAAAGGAATACGATGTAACTTCTTTTTATTCATCAACAATCTTCTCGTTAGCATTTTCTATGATTTTCTATTCGTGTGTGTTGTATATCGGAGTAGAAAGTGACATCAATACTTATCTATAAAAATATAAGCTTGAGACTATTTACTACAAAACGTCGAAATGGTTGTGTGTGAGAGAGAGTCGGTTAGAGACTGCTATGACTGACACTATACCTTTAGATTTACACCAGGAAGAGATAACATCTCAAGAGACCCCTGCTTCTTCGTGCTTCTTTCAAGGGAGTCTGATATTGAGCAGTCTTACAAACCGAAGGCATCTTCCCCGGGCAAGTGCCCAAGACAGCGTGACTCTGCTGACTGCTGTCTGACTACTCTCTCTGCTGACTGCCCACCAACTCCTCGGAGTTGAAAATTTCTGTCTTATATACTCTTCGGACGCCGACACATTATATCTTCCGGCGCCCCACCTACATAGATCCTCCCATGCAACTCGTGTGGCATTTCTGCTGTCCCTTGTTTACCTTAAGACACAGCTGCACATCCTGTTTTTGAAATTCACACTAACCGGCTTTTCAGAGGTCAATACGTAATGTGTGTGGTCTATCATTTCAGGTACACTATTCCCATGCTAATATGATGAGACAGACCTATGTCTTCTTATGTCATGAAAGAAAACAAATTTCCTCATGTTCTATTGTCCGTGCCTATCATCTCAAATATACCTTCCACGCCAATATAATTTGTCGAAATTCATGTTATAAAACACACCCAAAATAAAATCTTTATATTCTGTTGTGTGAGTTAATTTTCTCTAATCAGTCAGCACAATAAGTCTTTTTTAGATTTCACTAACGTTCTTATAAAGAATGTTTTCTTTTTTCTTAAATGTATATAAATGTATATAAAATTGGATTATTTGTACCTTTTAGCTTTTGATCTACCAGTAAAAGCGACAGAAATATCAAAGTATATTTTATTCTTCTCGGAGAAGAAAATGGTCTGTAACGAGGAAGAAATTATCAAGTTTTAGGAAAATATTTGTCACGAAAATTGTTCCGCCTCGTTACATAGAAAATCAGTTTACGAACCGTTTGAGACCGTTTGTATAACGGCTTGTTGTGATAAAAAAAAAAAAAGAGCAACAGTAATATTGATTAAAACTACAAAAATGATAGAAATATTGAATAGTTTATCGACTCAGAAGATGTTCATAAAAAGTACCAGCAATAATATTTGGTTAGTTATTTTGTTAAATGGCACATCAGCCCCTGTGAAACCCTATAACTCCTTGCAAAAAAAAAAAAAAAAAAAAAAAAAAAAGATACTGACTTCGGCATTACTAACCCAGCAAGTTTTAACATCATGAAACTATCAACCATATAATTGTGAAAATTATTAGTATTAGATAGGAATAGTTAAACTTTAAACGAAAGCATAAACCTTAAACCTACCTACCCATCTATTCGGTAAAGAAACATAAGAACTCTGTATTTGATGCTTCAAGTATACACTAGGCTTAGCGTAACACTTCTTGTCGTGAAAAAATAGAATCGGCGACCCAAGTTCTGACGTTGGATCTAGCTCTGACCGATACGTCTAGCTTAGCCGGGTAATTTTCACCGACATCAAATCCCTCGGCTTTCCTTTTTAATCTAAGATAACAGCCACCATTCGCCACATTGTGAATTTTTTATCCGAATGGTGGTGTTATAATTATCTCAGATCGTTTCCACTGTGGGAGTCGATCTAATTTTTTGCTTGAATCCACGCCGAAGAAAGATCGCTGTTCATGGAGAAAATAGTTCCTGTCGTGGTTTACAAAAACACACAGACACTGAAAAACAACGCTTTCGATTTTCGTATGATACAATTTTCTCAAAGCTATTGTCTTTATCTAGCTATAGAAGTATTTACATAAATGTGTAGAATATAACAGGCAAAGGTCACACGAAACTTATCCGTTCGTTTGAAATGTGGCAGAGAGATCAAACAGAAGATGCAAGGAAGACAATTATTGTTTCTTGGTTATTTTGAAAATTTTGTTTATCTCGGTTTTTGTTGACTTTACGATCGGGAATTCGCAACGTTCCTATCTTTAACTGTTGGTTATAAGTGGGCCAGGTACAATTCACAGAGTCATCTGGTCTTATCGAACTTTTGCTTCGAACTCTCAGTTCTGGATTATTCTTGACTTCGCCCGCAATCCTAGGACTAACCCTCAATTCTGAACTATTCTTGACTTCTGATTTCACCCTCTCTTCCCTCTTCTTTTCTCCTCTTCTGTTCTCTGCTGGTCTCTCTCCTGGCCTCTCCTTGCCTCCCGTCTCCCGTGGTTTCTCCTCTCTCTGGTGAATGGGCGCTGGGCACTGCTTATATAAATTGGGGGCGGGGTCTCGACAATCCGCGGGTACGCCCATGAATCATCATCATCATGTCGCGCCGCCTGCGCGGATATCCCTGACCGTCTCCCGCCATTTCTCCCTATCATCCATCGCCTCCGGTAGGTCTTCAGGGTTACATCCCGTGTCCTCACACAGCTGCTGTATGTAGGTTCGTGCTGGTCGTCCCACTCCTGCACATCCATGTGCGGGGGTCCACAGGAGTACATCGCTTATGAGCTCGTCCTTGCTTCTCCAGCAGTGTCCTGCGTGTCTGGTTCGTCGAACTTGTATAGTTTTTGTGATGGGGGGCAAGTGTCCGTATAGTTGGAGTCTCGTGGGGTGTTGTCGCCAGGACTTGTTTAATACTGCTCTCAACATTCTTGTATAATTTCCGTCCAGCCTCCTTTCCAGCCGCTTCGTAAGCGTCCATGTGGTGCATCCATATAGCAGTATCGACACAACCGCTGCCTGGAAGAAACTTCGTTTCATTTTATCAGTTAGGTCCGACTTCCATATGATCGAGAGCCTATCGATAGCTGTCCATGCCTTCGTCAGTCGTGTGTCGATGTCTTTCTCGGTTGATGAGACGCTGCTTATTGCCCGGTTGACCGAAATCTTAAAACTCCACAGATAGCCGTTGTTTTTAAGAGGCACTAAAAGTGAATCTTGTTCACCCCGCTGATTTTTGCCACACAAAAGACCCTTGAAATGGAAGAAATCCACTTTTACCGACGACTTAGTCCCTGGCTTGAACTTTTCCCTTAGGCCACACAGGATTTCATTACCCCTTTTATAACAAGATTATATCAATGAATCTTTCTCTCCACTTCCCGAACCATCACCTTACTCATTAAAGCCTCAATTTCAGGGTGTCGGTCAAAGAAAAACAAAAAAGAAAATACGATAGAAAATAAAATGATAGCTAAAAAAATATAGGAATTTTCTCAACTTATTCCCTGTATAAGAATAAAACAGACTTATTTCGAAATTCATCCTTTCATCCATTTAATTAACAAATTCATTCTAATCCCTTAGAATCGTTAATTAATTAATCCACCTGGGGGGTCTCTCTGTCACAAGTTCAAATCCTGCAATTGGCAGTTTTCGTTTCACTTCTTGCTAATGCTATATATATATATATATATATATATATAATTGTGCAGTACTTTCCAGTGAAAAAACTGTTTTCCAGGGTGTATTCAATCTCTATTCAGTAAAGGAGCGTTCGGAACTTTTACACACACACATTCACATACACACATACACACACACACACACACACACACAAACACATATATATATATATATATATATATATATATATATATATATATATATATTTGGTCATAAAAATGAAACTGACAATCTGAGTTCAAATTCTGGAAAGGGTGTTTGCGTTTCATTTGGCGCTAATGCCCTTGAGAAAAGCATAAATCTGTTCTCCTAGCAGCTATAATTTAATAGGTGGGTAGACAAGATTTTTTACCCTTGCTTTGGCAACCAGTCTAGGAGAAGAAAAACTTCGATTTCAAACTAACTTTACTCCTCTTGAAAAAGACGTTGAGAAATCAAAGTTGGAACATTATGGTGTGTTAATTTGAAAATGCCTACTTGTAAATGTTCTACCCTTTGGACAGTCATGAACTCCATTATCCCTTCCGCTATGGTTTAAATAGTACCACAACTGATCTTCAACTTGAATGGATTTGGAATTAAGTATCCCACGAAGGTTAAAGTAAGAAACCAAAAACAAAGACAAGAACATTTTCTTTATGAAGTTATAGATTTTCTGCTTGGCTCAAAAAAAAAAAAAAAAAAAAGAAAAAGGATTTTGGATTGTGTAAGGAATAGTTTAGTCTTGGAGCAGACATCTTGTTGCTTTTCTGTCTGATACTTTTCCGATTGCACTGTTAAGAGAAAAAAAAGCCCCAAAAAGAAAAAAAAACAAAAAAACCAAAACAAAAAAAAAAAAACAAAAAAAAAACAAACAAACAACCCCCCCCCGAAATGAAACAGTATAAAGAGCATGAGGAAAAATATTGGTGAAAGAATCTTCCGATAGTCTTGGGGAAATTAGTAAAAATTGCGCACGGACATTATTGATTATTGCTAGGCGATCGATCAAGTCTTTTATTCTGTTTAGCCTTTGAATAGAGATTCTATTAATTGGAATGAGATGAAGATTTCGTAAGGACCGAGAACTCTACATTTGATGTCTTTGTACAGCAGCATCCGGTTAAAGGCTTTGAGCATCTTGCTTTCTGTAGAAACGTCCGGCTTGCTATTCTTTGCACCAAATACAAGGTCTTCTGCGTCGTCGGCAGATGTTCAGTATATCCGGATTGGAAGATCACCATTTCGCATTCTTCATCACAATTAATGCTGCCTCCATAGAAATCTAGACATTCATTCTCTTTTCTCTCAATCCTCTCATGACGAGGATTACGAAGAATCCTTACGCACGAAAATACTTATATCAATATACATAACAGATGCCATGACGAATGAAGCGATTACGTCCTTCTGACCAACATCAGTTGGCCGAGTTCAAATCCTAATTCTAAATGCTGATTTTCAACCCATGAAAGGTCTCTTCACTTGTAAAAGAGTCTTATACCAATTCCCCTACCACGTCAATTTAAAAAAAAAAATAGACCCATTTTTCTTTCACTCTTTCGGTCGCCTTGTTGGCGTGGCCTTGCTGCCTGTAATGAAAAACTGCTGCCTATATATATATATATATGTATATATATACGCACATACATGTATATATATATATATGTATATATATATGTATATATACGCACATACATGTATATATATATATATATATGTATATATACGCACATACATATATATATATATATGTATATATACGCACATACATGTATATATATATATATATGTATATATACGCACATGCATGTATATATATATATATATGTATATATACGCACATACATGTATATATATATATATATATATATATATGTATATATACGCACATACATGTATATATATATATATATGTATATATACGCACATACATGTATATATATATATATGTATATATACGCACATACATATATATATATATATATATATATATACACACGTGTGTGTGTATATACAGATATACACATTCATGTGCATGCATGGGTGTGTGTATATATACATGTTGGTATATATACACACATATGCGTGTGTGTGCATATTCATAATTGAGTATTGGCTTTCATAATATTTCACTTATCGAGTATACTTTCCTTTGGGTTTTTTTTTCTTATGTTTTTTCTCAGTTTTATTCTTGGCCCAGTCGGCTGGGACTGCAAAATACACCGACTGCTTCTTTGCAGATGGATAGACCTCCCCTCAAAGAGTGTCATGATATGACCCTAAACAATCTGATGTTGAGACTTCAGTAATGCTAGAGCTTTGGGGAATGCGGAGTACCCCTTAATTGCAATTGCTGCCAGGTCCACTCTGGCCCAGAGTGATAGCCCCTGATAGGATCTTATCTGTGGGTTGAATAGATCTATTTGACATTTAAACTGTGTACTTATGTTAAACTGAGTCATTTGGGATAGAACTGTTTTTATATTTAACTGTGTGTAAACGAAAAGACTGCACTTATACTAAATTGGATTGTTTGAAAAAGAACTGTTTTTACAATTAACTGTGTGTAAAAAATGAATGGTTTATCGACAAAATGTGTTTATAAATCATATATTTGATATATGTGTATAAAATGGATTTGACTTAAATAACTTACAATTGTTGATATACCATAAAACCAAATCAAACCAAACCAAATTATTTTTTCTAAACATATTTCTCTATCTACTTCAATTAGTTTTTCTGCAGATAGTATCGCCGTAGGGAAACCCCCATGTTGTAGTGGCTAAAGTGCTGGACAACGACATCATAGTATTGTTGCATATTAACCCTCGGCCAAGCTGTCTAATAAGCGATGTACCTGTGTTAATAACAGGTGCATCCGATCGAAGATATCAGACTGTAGACGGGTTGAATTGAGTGCAGATGTGACGCCCACAAGAACCAGGTGGATGTTAAACAATTGTATAATCTGGTGTCACAGAGAGGTTGAATTAGTTGGAGATAAGCTTCTGTAGTGAGACCCAGCTCCCAGAGAGGGCCGGGCCCTCAGGACCCCCGGTTAAGCAGCCAGCAGAATGAGAAAGTAGTGCTGCTAAAGACAGAGGAACTTGGGGTCAATATGTTGCTGTCTGTTCAGTCTCCAACTCACCTCTCACACTTAACCCTTTCGCAACCCTTTCGCAACCATTTCGAATAAAGTGTGAGAAGTATATTTTTCTAAAGAAGTGTTTTCGTTCGTCATTATTGTTGATTTTGTTTCCGCATGTGTATGTGTATAGTTGTATATGTATTACGGCTATGTAGCAGTATGCGAGTTCGAAATCCTTTCGCGCAAATAACTTTGGGACTCATTATTTCCTGCTCTGGTTTCTACTTGGATAGTTTTGGCATTAAATAACCCACGAAGGCTGATATGCCATAAAACGAAGAAACAAAACCAAGCCGTATCGCCTCTTCCTGTCATTCTTTTTCTCACAAATTTCTTTTCGCCTTATTTAATTTCATCCTTGTCTTTTACATGCTATAATCTTTCTTTCTTTCTTTCTTTCTTTCTTTCTTTCTTTCTTTTGCCTTTGTTTCTTTTATTGGGCTTCCTCCTCTTCTCTTTAACGAAACACTTCCGTTTCCGTTTCCCTTGTTCTTCAGCCGCCTCTTATCTATTTCTTAATTTCTTTTGGAATTTAAATTTGTTGAAAAAATGCGCGAAGGAAAGAACAAATAAAAGGATTATTGAAAAGAATGATAAACAGTTGAAATAAGTAAAAAGAAGCTAAAACCCAACAAAAACAAAAGAAAAAAAAAGAACAGAATAAACAAAAAAATGTCGGTTTATTATATTCACCCAACCCCTCCGCTCGGGCAGGATAAGATACAAGGTCGATTTTTTAAGCAGAGTTTAACAGGTTTGAATTCAGAATTTTCCTTCTCCTTGACTAGTTGCCTCACCAAGGCTGAAGAAGCTAGTCTGCCCTACTATTTACCCATTTTTGGAGGGAGAATAATTGGATTCATACCTTTCCCAAGGGTATTAGTGCTATGTGAAATGCAATTAGCTTGGTCCAATATTTGAACTCGTGTCGCCTTGTCCATTTCCTACGACGATAACCATTACACCACGGGTTTATTGGTTTCTTTTAGGAAGTTCAACCGTTCATGAACTTATTTATACTGAACTCTGTTTTATTTTGCCAGCAATTATAGGATTTTAGGTTACTATTCAGATTTGATAATAATCCTTTGTATTCCAATAGTTGAGAGACTAAACGGAGTGGTCTCCCTTGTCACTAGGTATAACGTAAATGAACTGCTCATAGGAAATTAAATAAATAAATAAAGCAGACAGTAGTCGTCGAATAACCAGGCCGAGGCACTCATGGTAATTAAAGATGACTAAGGAAAACTGGAGGTCTGAAATCTCATGAGCATGCGCAAGCCGTAGTTGATGTTTTTGCCCCCGACAACGACAGACTGAAGAGACGATCGGACTTGTCGACGGTGAGACGTAAGAAGGTGAAAACGTCAGTAGAACCACCAGCCACGAATATATGAACCACGAAAGTTTACGAGCCCTAAATTTTTTTTTTTGGGGGGAGGGGCATTACAAAAGGGGCATTACACTACGTGACCCGGTGGAAAAGCATATTAGAACCAGTTAAAAATTCAAGGTCTGTGTCTTGTCAGCTCTTTCTCACTAGGGTATGTTGCTTATAATTGTCTAGTAGACGTGGTTGTCATATGTTTCCATACTTCCTTTTTTATGCCCGCGATTTGCTCGCTACTTAGTTGTAAATAAACCTTAGTGTATGCTTAACAGTTTTGCGTTCGTTAACTTGTTACCACGGCGAGGTCACGACGGGGGTCTAAAGTCTCTTTAGAACCACAACGGTATAAAGGTTTGAGGAACTCTCCTACGTCCCAATTCTTTTATAGTCAGGTAAACTGGAGACTCCCTCTTTTCACGAACAGCACTAAAAAATAGACATATCAGGTTTCTCCTCAATGGCGAACACAGGAGGCCTCCTTCCTTTTTTTTTTTGTTTGTTCCTTGAAAATTTATTTATATAGCCAAGAAAGTGTAACAATATACCAGCGGGCTGGTCCCCACTATCACAACTTCCTAAATCAGCTCATAGGCATCCGATCGTCTAGTGGTTTTTCTCATCTCCGGCTAAGGGCATTTCACATTGCTTTACAAACACACAAGACACAACATACACAACCGATAGA
The DNA here is from genome assembly GCA_963585895.1 of Sepioteuthis lessoniana. Classification (NCBI taxonomy): domain Eukaryota; kingdom Metazoa; phylum Mollusca; class Cephalopoda; order Myopsida; family Loliginidae; genus Sepioteuthis; species Sepioteuthis lessoniana. The sequence continues at coordinate 22,032,572 of OY757918.1, forward strand.
GTGGAAGAAAAGAAAACAAAACAAGCACGGACTTGGGTTAGCTCCAAGCGCAAGAAGGGAAAAGTTTGTAACACATTTGTTTAGCTTTCTGTGCATCTCTGAGCTATCGTGAACGTGTATCCGAGCAAAATTCCCTCACAGTCACCAGGAATGCCGACTCATACTCTCATTTTGGCCAACCTGGCCTCTGGGTCCACAGGTCCTAGCTCCTCGCTTAGCAGCCGTCTTTCTCTAACCGTCGCCTTCCCCCGACTTATGTTGACTGTCCTCTTCTGTTGACTGTTTTCTTTTGTTGACTACCCAGGGGGCTTGCCTTCCCTTGTCTTCTTCCGGTCTCGTAGGAAATCTCGTGCATAGGCACTTTGTATGGGTTTCGCGCCCAAACAGACAAAGGAATCCTCTGACTGGTTCTCACCCACGTGCCACAGAAGGGAACTTAGTTCTTAACTCGTATTGTATACAAGTAAATGTCATATTATATTAATTGACTTGTTCTGTTTCTGATCGAATATTCTGTGTTAGGTTACCCTCTTTCGGATAACCTAAAGCATTTAAAGAAACGGAATGTTGTCTACAAATCAACACCGCGTTAAAAACTTATTCAACCAAATACAAATAATTTTCTCTCAATTACAGATCTATTTTACCCGTGTATGGGACCCTAACAGCTACTATCAATCAAGGTCAGTTGATCTGGGAATAATGGCTATAAAGGTGTACTCCACACTCTCCAGATGCAGTTTAGTGTCATTTCCAGGACACTCTTTGAAGGAATCTTATTCCTTTGTAGAGGATCAAGATGTCCAATTCAAGGTTTTGCCTTTGCGGTCAAAAAAAGGAAAGAAAAGGAAAAAAAAGTATCATATGATTGATACTATTTACCAACCTCTCCGCTCGGGCAGGATATGACACAAGGTCAATTTTTAAGCGGAGTTTAGCAGGTTTTAATTCAGAGTTTTCCTTCTCCTAGACTAGTTGCCTAACCAAGGCTGAAAACCTAGTCTGTCCTACTATTTACCCATAGCTGGAGGGAGAATAATTGGATTCATACCTTCCCCAAGGGTATTAGTTCTAAGTGAAATGCAATCAGTCTCGTCCAGGATTTGAACTCGTGTCGCCGTGTCCATTTCCTACGACGATAACGACTACACCATGGGCACCTCCATGATTGATACCAGACATTGGCATGGAGGTTAGAGTGTTCGCCAATGGCCCGGGGGACCTAGGTTCAATTCCCGGTCGAGTCAAACCAACGACTCAAAAATGTTACTTGATACATCCTTGCTTAACACTCATCATTATAACGTACGGATCAAGGGTAAAGGGGGACAATCCAGTGAAAGGAGTAACACCTTTTCCTACACCTTGGGGTAGTAGCTATCGAAAAGGTAGCCTTCGGGTCATCCTCGACTACGGTCGCCAACTTTACTTAATATGATGGATAGTTCATTTTATGGCACATCAACTTTGGGGAGAGTATTTAATGCCGAAGTCAGTCTTTTTTTTTAACTATTCGAACTGACGAAGAAAAGAAGCAGAAGGTACCCCGCAACAACAATTACCGACGCTGACTACGCCGATGACATAGCGATACTGGCAAATACACCTGACTAAGCCGAAACACTTCTGCATAGTTTGGAACGAGCAGCAGCAAGCATAGGCCTCTATGTTAATGCACACAAAACGGAATATATGTGCTATAACCAAACGGGGGACATCTCCACTCTAGAAGGAACCCCTCTTAAACTAGTAGACAAATTCACGTACCTTGGAAGCAGCGTCGAATCAACCGAAAAGGACATCGAAACGAGGTTAACGAAAGCATGGACAGCTATCAATAGGCTATCGATTATATGGAAATCAGACCTAACCGATAAAATGAAACGCAGTTTCTTCCAGGCAGCGGTCACATCGATACTGCTATATGGATGCACTACATGGACGCTAACAAAACGGCTAACAAAACGGCTAGATGGCAATTACACAAGAATGCTGCGTGCAATCCTGAACAAGTCCTGGCAGCAACACCCCACAAGACACCAACTGTACGGCCACCTGCCCCCTATCACGAAAACTATTCAAGTTTGATGAACCAGACATGCAGGACACTGCTGGAGAAGCAGAGATGAACTCATAAGAGATGTACTCTTATGGATCCCCACACGTGGCCGCGCAAAAGCAGGACGACCAGCACGAACGTACATTCAGCAGCTATGTGAGGATACGGGATGTTGTCCTGAAGACCGACCTAGGGCGATGAACGATAGGGAGGAATGGCGAGAGAGGGTCAGGGATATCCGTGCTACCAGCGCGATATGATGATGATGATATGGTTTCAAGGTTTCTAGGTACTAATGATAATCATTTGTAGACAATTATAGTTTCAAGTACTCTAAGTCGACTTTTTCAGTCTGAAATATCTCAACCAATCAAGAGGTTAACTTATTTGGCAGGGCTATCATCCAAACTTTAACAAAGAGAGGTCAAGTCGTGGGACAGTACTCCTTGCAATCGATAAACAGCACTTTGCGTAATTCCAGCAAACTGCCACAAACATCTTCAACTTAAACTCGTATTTAGTGAACATGTTTAACAAAATACACACTTTTCAATCTCACCTCGTACTACTACTGCCTTCAGTCGGGTATGGCGGATTATGGAAGGAAAAGGGAAACTATCTGCCCTTATGGGACGAAGTTGAAAAAATTGATAGTGCTGAACATTGGAGGATTAGATGCCTTAAGTAATCAGTACATATGTTGGGCAACAATGACCTGCTGAGTAGACCAAGTATAGAGATGAATACAATATGGGAACCAATAATTAAACCGGTTAGATAAAAAAAAAATCTGAATATGAGCACAGGTAAAAAATCATACATAATAGTTGTAATCCTAGTCAAGTAAGAACGTTAAGTTTATGAGTCCCAAAAATTCACTCTGAACTGTCCAGCAGGACACATAGTGTAACGGTTATTGGCGTTGGTTCCCTAAGCTTCTAAGGAGACAATCATCTGACGGTTGCGGGTTCAATCCTGACGGCAAGCGAGTAACAATACAGCAATACTTAGCACTTGTACCCGGTTATGTCAGATTAGGTAACCCCCGTGGATTAGATAAAAGACGTAGTTCGAAGTTCCATGTAGGTTCCCGAGTTCGACAAACACCCGAAGAAGGCCGAAACGTTGTGGAAATTACAATAAAGAGGAAGATAATAGTCCGGAAACACTTAATGATAAAAATCAAGCATCGTCTCAGAAATTTAGACAACTAACTTAAATATTGTATTACCGTTATAACACACGTCTTTTTCTATAGTTGATGCACTAACCGTAGGTTTTAGGGTCGACCTATACAGCCGATATAGGTCTAACCCAGAATTTTGAAGAAAAAAACTTGAGGTCGACTTATAAGCCAGGTTGACTCATAAATATAGAAAGACTTGAGGAGGATCCGGTAGTATTATAGAGAGACGTGTCTTCTATTTATCTAAATTAATTCATGTTCCATAGTCGACCTGTACAGCCGATATAGATATAACCCAGAATTTTGAACTAAAAATCTTGAGGTCGACTTATATGCCAGGTCGATTTGAACGCAACACTTTTGATAACTATTCTTAATTGAAATAATTTGCATTGTTATATGATTTAAGATATTCCTGGGTAATTTTTAAACGGATCTATTTTACCCGAATATGGGATCCTAATTGCTACTATCAATCAAGGTCAGTTGATCTGGGAATAATGCCTACAAAAGTGTACTCCACACTCTCCAGATGTAGTTTCGAGTCATATACAGGACAATCTTTGAAGGAATCTTATTCCTCTGTAGAGGATCAACACGGTCTATTCTAGGTTTTGCCTTTGCGGTCAAAAAAAAAAAAAAAAAAAAAGGAAAGAAAAAGACAAAAAGTATTTAAAATATATAAATAATAAAGAAAAAGAAAAACAAAGGGAAAATAATATATTAAAAGAAAAAGTGAAGGATTGGTAGATCAAATTTCTGATGGAAGGATTAAGACAGAATGAAAAAAAAAAAAAGCCGGATAAAACACGCAACTTGAGACGTCCGTAAGTTAAAACACCCAGAAATGGTTTATAAAACGAACAAAGCACAATGGCGTATTGAATAATTTAGCGTATTGTATTGTGACAACAGGTGAAAAGAAAGTTTTGAAAATATTTCAAGATATGAGAGACAGAATTATTAGTTCAATCGACCCTGGGATCTAGCAAACACGTATCAGTTGTATGTGAATAAAATATGGATACTTTTAAAATACTATCTCTCTCTCTCTCTATATATATATATATTGAAGTAGCTCTTGTTCTCTTAAAGTATGTTTCATTCGAACAAGAGAAAATTCTTTTTAAGATTTCTTGTACTAGGAGGAATTTCCGCTGATTTGTTTGCTTGTTTTGTTTTTAATGGCATATCATTCTTCTTGGACAACTTAATGCTAAATCCATCATTCTAGAAGAACAATACTGAGACTATTTGTCCCATATCTGGGAGGATGAGGGGGTTCCTAGCTTTTCCATGGCTATTTGTCCGAAAGTGAACGTAATAGCGTGACTGGAGTTCGAACTCACTTACTACGATTCCGCAGTCCAGCGCTTTAACTATTACACCACTAGGACATCCCGCTGTGCGTGTGTGTTTTTTTTTCGATTTTTATCTTGGTGAACTTTGCATTTCGGTTAAAATCGTGACCGTTTGAGCTGAAATTTTGTTCTACAAAAATTAGTTGTTAATAATCCTTGGATTTGATTCTGTGTCCGTAATTATTTAGTCTAAAGTAAAATGGACATTGTCTTTTGAGTGTTTTATTTTTGTCAGCATCCAAGATAAATTTCATTTCATTACACGCTTAAGTCCCGTTGAGTAGTGACTAATGTGCTCAACTGCAATATTGTAAATAAGTTCAAACTACAGTTTGGCAATTCCGTCCAATTTTGGACTAATACCTTTTGGAAAACTATGGGTAAAATAGTAACACTACAGTCCTTCCTCGGTACCGATTCCGGAAGTAGCCGGGCGAAACCGGATGAGGTAAAGATGGTATTATATAGCAGAGGAGTGTGGAATGCCCTGTTTTCATTGGCTGTTTACTAAAAGACAGATGTCTATAAGAATGGCCGAAGTCCGGCCTTATTACATTTTTTCTTTGCTTTGGTAGAGGCACGAGCGTAGCACGTCGCGATCACGGAGGCGGCTTGGCTCTTTCAGAGTCATGCCGGGGTTACTGTCGGAGCCGATATGATGCAGAAATAATGTTATGTTTTGACCTTCGACCCGGCCCAAAAAATGCTATTCCAAGGTGATGCACCGGAAGGAAGTGACACATTCCAATGGCCAGTAATCGAAAGAGATCGCGTGGGCGGATTAAGGCTTATAATATGGGACAAGGTGAAGGTCCCACTGTGCCAATACAGACTGATGCACCGGAAGAGAGTGACTTGTGAGCTGCATGACAGTTATTTCCGCTTGATGACGATTAAACATTCGATTTCAAAGATCCAGTGGGCGATCGTGTGGGCGTTGAATTATTATTTAACTCAGTTGAGTTCGAGTCCAAGAAGCAGTTGCCAGTAGAATTCCAGACAGCTAGAGACCAGATGTGGTAGGGAAAGCCACACCCGACCGAGGGGGGCCTCGGAAACCCCGATGGAATTCAGGGTCCAGAGAAGATGCTGATAAGATGCAATAAAGAAAGCCAGCATCCAGCAGTGGGCTTTAGGCCTCCGGTTGAACAGCACTTAAGAACAAGAAAGACACAACGTGACGGTCATAAAAGTGAGGTCAAGAAATTACAGTTTATGTTCGGTCTCCAGCTCCCTCTCACATGCAACCCTTGAACAACCCTTTCGAACCCTTGCAATAAAGTGAGAGGTAAAATATTGTTAAAGAAGTCTTCCTGCGTCTTCCTTCTTGCGTCTTTGTCATTGCGTCTGTCTTAATTATTGTGTCGTTGTGATGCTGTAGATGACTATATAACAATAACCCGAAATCGGCAATGAAGACAGTGCATCACTGAAGACCTTCCTGATGCATCTTTAGGGGGTGCACTCGTGGTGTAATGGTTAAAGCGATGAACAGCGGAATCGTAGTACGCGAGTTCGTACTCCAGACGCGCTATTACGTTCACTTTCGGGCAAATACCCTTGGGAAAGGTATGAATCCCCTTATCCTCCCTCCAGCTATGGGTAAATAGTAGGACGGACTAGGTTCTTCAGCCTTGGTGAGGGAACTAGTCTAGGAGAAGGAAAACTCTGAATTCAAAACCTGTTAAACTCCGCTTAAAAATTGACCTTGTGTCATATCCTGCCCGAGCGGAGGGGTTGGCAAATAGTATCTAAGATGTATGATTGAAACTTCTCAAAGGATGTCTCTTGCTTTATATAACCAACGGTGGTTGATAAACCATAAAAATCTGTTTTTGTAATGATTTTTTCTGGTCTCATCAGATTTGATTCCGTTCGAGACAAAGTGGATTGACGTCGATAGATTGAGTATTTAAGAAGGGAATTTCACATGTCGCTTGATAATAGCTTTTCTACATGCAGTTCTGCCTTTGTACTAAATGGGAAAATAGAAATAAAATTTAAATAATTAAAAAGTTAGATAAAAAAAAAATTAATAAAAAGTTGCAATAAATAAAAAAAGGTAAATGAATAAAAAATGCAAAAATTTACAGAAGCCTCTGAGAGGAAGTAGTGGCGACACATGCGCCAAAAAAAAAAAAAAAAAAAAAAAAAGGAACCGTCCCTGCAAAAGAAAGAAACTCATTGTCACTTCAGCTGAACACTTCAGACTGAAAAGACTTTCTTCTACCCAGCCATTCACAATTAGTGCACCTGTTTTGTCGAGTCCACTGGACTTCGCATGCGGGTTGTGTGTGCTGTTAGCTAGCCGACACACCGAAGCAAGCAACAGGAAAATACCACTGGACATGACCACTTTAAATTTGGACTTATTAACCACCGGAGACGTTTAAAATATTTCAACACCTTATTTGAAAGAAACGACTGTAATTAAATAGTCCACGAAGACATTCTGCGCAACAGAGTAGCTGCGAGAAAATCCCAAATAAAATAAAGTTGAAATTCAAAAGATATTTCCTCTCTCTGTCTTCCTTCTTTTTCTTCCTTTGCAGCATTCACAGACAAGAAGACGCTCAGCAAATTAAGAAGGGATAAGAAGAAACCACGGAGTCAGATACCCATAACTAATAACCAACAAAAATCAACACCAAAAATATATCTCTATACCAAATACTTTCAGCATTGATATATAAATTATTTATCTCTCTCTCTCTCTTTCTCTCTCTCTCTCTCTCTCTCTCTATATATATATATATATATATATATATATAAATGTGACGCGATAGAGTCAATCGAGCAAATGTATTGATCATAAAAGTAAGATTTTTGAAGAATGAACTCAGTACATTATAAAAAGTGAAAGTTCACGAAAATGGATTCAGATGGAATCAATTGGGAATATGTTTCTTTGATGAGAAAGAAAACGACGAAATATTCATACTGAAAAACGACGAGAGAATTGTTATTTCGACTGTCACAGTGAATCAGAAACTCAACAGGAATTGTTTTGTCTTCAAGCCAGAGTAAATGGAACCGGCTCGAGATTTGACCAGTTGAGGCCTGAGCTATCAATCAACAGCCTGTGAGTAAATGTTCGGGAATAACATTTTTTTTTTAATCCAAGAACACACTTTTAGAAAAAGGAAAAAGAAGAAAAAAATAATGAAACTCTCACACAAGATCTATTATGCACGCAAAATTTATCAACTGCACAAACTAGATGGAATGTATCATGTCTTTTTTCTGATAACGTGTATATTAGTCAATATTTGCACTCCGATTGATATCATCTTTTTCTACAAGAAAAGACTGTAATTTCTGTTTTTCACAAACTTTTCATTCAATCTAAAGAAATAAGATATTATTGAGTCGTAGATCAGTATTTTATTCAATCATCTACACCTTTGACTATGACAAATAAATAGGAATATAGAAAATCAACATTATAAAACTAATCCTTTAATTGAATTCAAAGGTCGACCTCTGGTTTCATTAAGAAACGTTTGATATATTTAACAACTAGGCAGATTGTCTTTCCGTCAATCTAATAATTTCGACACACATGTATGCTACGATTTCTAGTTCTCGGTATCGACCTCTTCACACACGTATATATATATATATATATATATATAAATTCTGAGGCTAACGTGCCAGACTTTAACATCGTAATAAGTGAGTTCTATGACGATCACTTTGGGATTAAGAACTGCTATTATTTGGCTGTATTGCTAAATTACACACACACACACATATATATATATAATTTTAAGTATATATGTAAATGTGTGTATATATATATATAATTCTAAGTTAATTTGCATTGTATATTTTTCGTTTATATATAGTAGTCGACCATAGTCGAGGGTGACCCGATAGCTCCCTTTTTGATAGCTACTACACCGATGTGTAGGGGAGGGCGCTACTCCTTTTCCTGGATTGTTCCATTTTATCCTTGATCAATACCTTATAATGTTTAGTGTTAAGCAAGGAAGCATCAAGTACCATTTTTTGAGTCGTTGGTATGACTAACCTGGAATTGAACCCAGATATCCCAGACCATTAGCGAACACTCTAACCATCATGCCAATGTCTGGTGTGTATATATAAACATATATATATATAAATATATATAATACATTGTGTGTGTGTGTGTGTGTGTGTGTGTGAGAGAGAGAGAGAGAGAGAGAGAGAGAGAGAGAGAGTCGGTAACAATAGATTTCCAAGTGAGTCTATCACCTATTACGGTAGCCAACTCGTGGGCTAGAATACCAAAATCCTTGGCAGTCACATCTGGATTTAACAGCTTACAGCTTCTCTTGCTGATTAGAGATTGTGGTTTCCAGATAACCAAAGGGGATACAATTTCAGTGAATGCTAAATAACAATGGCCGGCACATTTCACGTCTCTTTGATATACAGCATCTGATAAACGTAGCAGGCCTCTGTAAATCTCCCTTAGGATTTTATGCTGTCTCCTATTTCTATTTTGAGCTCGACAAAGTAAAGAGACGCAAGTTCCATCGTGTCACCTTTGTTGTTTAGATGAAAGTATACACACTGTCAACCCGGTCGTTTCGGCAAGTTTGGGATATACTCTCAATATTTTGCGTTTATGGGATTGTATAGCTATCCCTATAAAGAATAAAAACTGGACAAAGTATTCTACAGAAATAATTCAAAAGTAGGAACCTTCGTCGTTTAAAGGTGTTCTAAGACCAATAGGAAGCGCTCGTAGCGTTACGGTTATCCTCATAGGAAGTGGATGCAGCTACTTAAGTTCAAATCCTAAAAGGGGCCGTTTACATATCACATACCGTTTATCCCCTAGGGAAGATTATGAATCTACCTATTCCTCCCCCAGCTATGCGTAAATATGGGTTATTTAATATTGGAATGGTAACAAGTATAGGAGAAGGAAAACTATGGATTCAAAAGAGTTGTAGACCTGGAAAGTCGCACCTCTAAGACGACCTAAACAGACTATGGGATTATTCTCTGTTTTTAATATTTTATCATGTTTGCCAAGCCCTCCGCTCGGGCTGGATATGACACAAGGTCAATCTCTTTTAAGTGGAGTTTAACAGGTTTGAATTCAGAGTTTTTCTTCTCCTAGACTAGTTGCCAAACCAAGGCTGAAAAACCCAGTCTGCCCTACTATTTACCCATAGCTGGAGGGAGAATAATTGGATTCATACCTTTCCCAAAGGTATTAGTGCTATATGAAATGCAATCAGTCTCGTCCAGGATTTGAACTCGTGTCGCCGTGTCCATTTCCTACGACGATAACCATTACACCGTGGGGCACCTCCTGTTTTTAATATTTTATTGAATTGCACAGTTTCTAAACTCACTCATTCAGTCGAAGTATCGAAACAGAAACTACACTTTGCAAGGAGCACACATAGTATGCTCTCATTCACGCAGATGTTACAGACAAAATATAAATGAACAAAAAAAGTCGCTCTGTTCATTATATAGATAAATTAATGTCAGCATCATTCAACCCCATCATTGTTTTTTACTTATTAGTGCCAAAGACATGCTACATGAATGCATCCCTACCCACTCAGGTTAAGGGACGTGTAAAAAAAAAAAAAGATTATAATGATGCTTTTCTAAAATCTGTCTTTACTTGGGATGAAAAATGAATTCTCTATGAAAATGGAGCATCTAGTTTAGGACAAAGAATAACGTTTTTCTTGAAAGTATTATCAATTTCCTTCCTCTGAAAATCCAAAATTTTCGCTAGTACAAACAAATCAATATGACTAGATAACCATGTAGAAAATTCATAGAAAATTTAGATAGATACCAGTAAGTGTTGGACTGTTCTCAACCCAACGAAGAAGGGAATGACCCACAGCCATGAAACAATTTTTCTTTCACATAACCAATTTTTGAAGCTTCTCTCAATCTGGTTTGATCGTGAGGGTGATACTCCTGCAGGGTGTCTTGGTTATGAATAATCTGGTTGAGCTTGTCCCTCTCTAGTTCTGATTTGAATTCAGTTTTCCTTCTTGTAGACTTATTACCATCAAAAGCCCAATCTGCCATAGTTTGAGATGGGTTGGGTTGGTTGGGTTTTATAACATACCAACCATAATGCCAAATCTTGTTTATATATATATATATTATTTCTTAATACATTTCGTAGATAACATACTTAAACGAGCCTTAGCTCTTTTTTGCACACAGTTAAATGGCTTCAAGAATTGCTGTATAACAGCCATAATTTAATATCAGGCATTTGTCTGAACATAGTTTTTTCTACTTGACCCATAGATTGGACCCTATCAAGTGCAGCCAAGTAGAATAGACCTGGGAGCATAGCAATGAAGGGGTACTTCGAATTCTCTAAAGTTCTAGCATTACTGAAGCTTCCTCATCAGATTCTTTAGTGTCATATCCAGAACATTTGTTGGGCGGGGGGTCTTACTCCTCATCAGAGTTGAAGCCAGTGTATTCTACAGCCCCAGCTGACTGGGCTAGCCATAGTTTGAGAGAGAACCCGTAGATTCATACCTTTCACAAAGATAGTGCCATATGAAATGCACAACAGCCTCGTTCTCGAGTATACTTCCCACGACGATAACCGTAGCACCACGAGTGCCCCCATTCTTAAAATATCTAAAAAGTATAACCTTCATTGACCTAATGAGTAGAGCGTTTGCAAAGGGTCTGGGAGACCGGGGTTCAATCCCATGTCGAGTCATACCAAAGACTCAAAAAATAGTAGTTGATGCCGTCTTGCTTAACACTCAGTATTGTAAGGTGGTAATCAAGGGTAAAGTGGAGCAATCCAGGGAAAGGAGTAGCGCCCTCCCCTACACCTCGGTGTAGTAGCTAATGAAAAGGGAGCCTTCGGGTCACCCTCGACTGAGGTTGCCAACTTTACTTTTACTTACTTATAACCTTCATAGTTATGCCGAGAACTTTTCAGCACCTAAATTTCTTTTTAGTGTTCTTTTAGTCTAATTCTTTTGCTGATATTTTTCTGTTTTTGTCATAATTTTTGATTCAGTGATATTGATACTGTCATATACCCTACCGGTAAACATTCATTGGTATGTTCCCTTTCTCATAAATACGTTGAACACCATTGTGAGGCGAGTTACTCGGTCGAGGCTGCCTGATGTGGGTACCGGAGAAGCCCAGGATTCATGTCACGAAGCCGACCTTCCTAGAACCTCAGAGGGCCATCCCCCAGGCTCTAACCCCCTCATCGGGGCTAGATTTATCGCCTGGCGTCTAAGGTGCCTCTTTTTAGATGAATGTCAACGGGGCACGAGGCATTTTTAGAGCCACCGGGCGTGTCTGGGCTAAGGCACTGCGCCCAGACTCACCTTAAAAAGGCCTTGGCTGTACTCGTCTGTTTGGTGGAGCGCCCGACAAATACCTTAATATACAGATTAAGAAGTCCACCTCAAGCTGCTGGCGAGTATTGTATTTATTTAATGTTATAAAGATTTCTATTTTATTTCCAACCTCCGTTTTGGTTATTTCTCATTCAGCAACCTTTTTGTTAGGTTACAACATATATTTGGGCGCCTTGCTTTGTGTAATGATTGACGAGCTAAGTTGGGCGACTGTTGTTAGTGAGATCGATTTTCGTTTTTTGTTTGATACTTCAGGCCTTGTACCAAACAAAGCTGAGCATAGTATATGACCTCGTCCACATGTACGAGGTGCATACGATAAGTTTCCAGACTTTTTTTGTATGGTCACTTTTATTGATAGTACACACATGAAACTCTATTCCCCTTCGAAGTAACCTCCTCTGGCTGCAAAGCACTTGTTGTACCGTTCCAACAACTTCTGGAGGGCCCCAAGGAAGTCCTCTTATGTGAGCGTGTCAATGACCTTCGTCACAGCCTCTTTCATCTCCTCAATTGTCTCATAACGAGAGCCTCTGATCTTAGGGAATAACCAAAAGTTACAGGGACCAAGGTCTGGACTATAGGGACGGTGAGGAACTGTCTTGATGACCATATTGGTCAAAAAGTCAGTGACAAGGATGGAGTTGTGGACTGGTGTATTGTCCTGGTGGAAAGGCCACTGACCCGATTTGAAGACTGCTGGCCTCTTCTGCCGGAATCTCTTTCTGAACTCCCTTAAAACCTCAACATAGTAACCCTAACCCTAACCCTTTGGCCAATCAACTCTGGTGTATTGACTTCCTTACTCTTCCCACACCTCTCATCATCCCTCACAGACTCCCTGCCTTCCTTGAATCTATTATGCCACTCAAAAACTGATGCTCAATTCATGCAAGATGCTCCAAAAGCAGTCTGAAGCAGTCCATACGTTTCTGTGACATTTTTTTCAATTTTAAAACACAATTTTATTACGTATCGTTCTTCTAAAGTGTTAGATTGCATTTTTGAAATTCAGCAGCTGTGACAATCAGGTTTTAGTAGGGTGTATTCTAATTCTTGCTGTAGCTATTCCTTTGGATCTGAAATCATAAAAATTGATCAGTCATCTCATAAGATATATAGCAATAACATACTGAATTCTCAAGAGTCTATGACAATTTTAAATGCCCATAAGAAAAAACTCTGGAAACTTATCGTATGCGCCTCGTATATTCGCCAATTTCCCCCACACTCTATGCAAAAGAAAAATGGTGTCTCTTCCACTCTGAAGTGCTAAGATTATAAGTGAGAAGAGTCTATGGGTTTTCGCTGAAATGTTTTGAATGGGCAGAGAAGATCGTCAGGTGCCATTAAGAGATTGCCATCAAATGAGATAGGAAAGGTACCGTAGAGGATTTGGCTAATGCCCCCCCCCAACACACCACTAACACGACATCGTTTTTTTTTTTTTTCCCTTGATAAGCTTATGAAATAGAGCCAAAATGGCGATCAGTTATTCTTTAGATTGGCATTCTTAATCGGAATTTGAAAATTGGAAAAGTGAAGAAATTGTTTATCGGTGTCAATGAAAAACAATTTCTTTCTTTCTTTTGTTCTTTCTTATCGTTTTTGATAGTTTTTTCGTTCTTTGTTTTTTTCTTTCATTGTAATCATTTCTTTCTTTCTTTCTTTCTTTCTTTCTTTCTTATTTCTTTCTTATTGCTTTTATTATTTCTTTCTTTCTTTCTTTCTTTCTTTCTTTCTTATTTCTTTCTTTCTTATTGTTTTTAATATTTCTTTCTTTCTTTCTTTCTTTCTTATTTCTTTCTTATTGCTTTTATTATTTCTTTCTTTCTTTCTTTCTTTCTTATTTCTTTCTTTCTTTCTTATTGTTTTTAATATTTCTTTCTTTCTTTCTTTCTTATTGTTTTTATTATTTCTTTCTTTCTTTCTTTCTTTCTTTCTTTCTTTCTTATTGTTTTTAATATTTCTTTCTTTCTTTCTTTCTTTCTTTCTTTCTTTCTTTCTTTTGTTATTTTGTTCTTTCTTATTTGATCTTTCTTTCTTTCTTTCTTTCTTTCTTTCTTTCTTTCTTTCTTTCTTATTGTTTTCTTGGATTTTTCTTTCCCCTTACTTTTTCACGTTCGTCTTCTTCATTGATTTTTACTTCAAATTTTCTAAATCTTGGCAGCTTAACAAAACGAACTTTTGAAGAGATGGATTCATGTTTTTTGTGAAACTTTTACAAAAACAAAAACAAAAAAACAAAACAAAAACAAAAAAAACAACAACTCTAAGAATTTGGCATTGAATTATCTATTAGGGTTGATATGCCGTAAAATCAACCAACCAACCAACCTTTATTCAACACTTTAAGCTACGAGTCTAAATGACCATTGACGCTGAGTTACCCTTTCATTAAAACGATAAAACCTTTTTACAAATATAATTTTGTGGAAGAGGAAGAGATTCCAGGCCCTTTTTTTGTTTTGTCAGTAAAACGCACCGAAATAAACCCATCAGTCGCGTGCGCATTTGAGCGTGTGTACACACCATTTCTCTGTTTGCGTTTATGCATCCAAGCGGGCGTAAAAGTCACTGCGTGGGAGTGTATGATCATAGTCTAGTGTAGAAGCCACAAAATCAGTCAATGGAAGTCTGGGTCATTGCACAAACGATAGAATAATTACAGAACCGCCTCTGTTAGTTGACTAAAAATGAAAGTTCACATCAGTAACCCCCGAAACATCCGCTTAAATAATAAAGGAATTTTTTCCCTTTTTTGTTTTTTGTTTTTTTTTGTTTCCACCCGTTTTAATACAGGGTGTCAATTTCATGCACTGTAGAATAGAATTTCAAATAGAACGAATTAGATGGTTGGAAAAAAATTAAACGTGAAACAGCTACTGGCTTTGAAAATATAACCTCGGTCAACACTCCACTCGATAACGTCCATTAGACATTCAAATGGTTGTTTGTGTATCAGTTAGATGCTTCGTATTGACAGAAATTTTCCTCTTTTGTCCAGTCCAGTCGACTTGGATTGTAGAATATGCTGACTGCATCTCTGAAGAGTGGTAATACCTTCCGTATCACACACAACGAGTGTTCTGGATATGACACAAAACAATCTGATGGTGAGGCTCTAGTTCTGGAGATTTGGAGGATGGGAATACTCCTATATTGCCATTAATCTCAGGTCCCCTCTAATAGGAAGTGGTTGTAGCATTTGGGTTCCAATCTATGGATAAAATAGAACTATTTAATCTACCCTTGAAACCATTTAACTGAGTGAAAAGAAATGTTTAATTAAACAATTATTATTACATAGAAATGCTTGAAACCATTTAACTATGTGCAAACAAATGAATAATGTTGAATAGAATTATTAATGTTAAATCGCAAAACTTGAAACCATTTGTGTTTAAACAAAACTTCTATTTGTTTAATGTCATATCAACCTTCGTGGGTTATTTTATGGCAAAGACATCCTTCTAGAAGAACAGTAGTGATACTATTTAACCTACAGTTTGGAGGGTTCCCTAGATATTTGTCCGAAATTAAACGTAGATGCACGACTGGAGTTCGAACCTGCTTACTACGATTCCGGAGACCAGCGCTTTAACCATTACACCATGTTAACTAACCGTTTAACTAACAAGCTACTCGTTTACAAATCATATATCTAATTCATTTATTTATTAATAGGATTTGGCATTAAATATCTTAAAAGAGTTAATATACCATAAAACTCAGCCAGCCGACGTCTTTTGTCTCCTTATAAAACCTCAGTTTCCATGCAAAGATGTTTCTTCGTAAAGCATCTATCTCGATGCAAAACTTTTCGCACATAAATAAGTATGTTAATAAGTTTTGAAAACCTTTTTCTCCAGAGTATCATTTCACTTTTGCCAAGTTTTTCACATCAGTTTTAGCCAATAGACTTTAACTGGACTCCGGGACTTTTCCCAGTGTTCTAGCTGATCTTAGTATAGATGGTTTCGATTCTTACTCTGATTTTTAATACCTCCAGTCTCTTTTCCAAACTTCTGGAGACCGTTCCAAGTGTACCAACTACAAGTGGTATCACCGTCACATTCATGTTCTACATTTTTTTTTGATTTTTGGCAAGGTCCAAGTATCTATCTATCTTTTCATTTTTTTTCACTCTTCTGTTCACTGTCACGGTAAAATCCAATTGTTGATTAATTCTTTTTTACTTGATTATTATCACTCGGTCTGGTCGTGTGGCTGGAATTCGATGATCTGTTTGTATCTAAAAATTTCAAAAACTTTTATGCGTTTCATTTCTTACGACTGATTTTGGTTTGTGCATATACTATTTGGTTGTATGGTCAAATCTTAATCTCTTGCACGATTCCCAGTGGATTATCTATCCCACTCAGGTGTACCAAGCTCTATTACATCTTTTTGTCCACATTAACTCCATTAACTATTCTGTCACGTATTATCCATTTCAGTTTTAACATTATTATTATTATTATTATTTACTCCTTTGGAGTTTTTCATACCAGCGTTAGCTGATGGTTTCTCGCTGGAGTTTGAGTGACAGCAAGTCTCCTCAAGTCTACATGACTTTTCTTAATATTCTCGCCGATCTCAACAATGCTCTAGTTTGAATGGTCTCCATTCGTCCTCTTATTTCCAAATTTTTCCGTCCATGTACCAGTCCTTTAGTGAATGTACCTAGTGCACGAATTATAATTGGTACCACCGTCACTCTCACATTCCATAGGTTTTTTTTCAGTTCTCTAGCAAGGTCTATATATTTCTTCCTGTTGGCTCCTGAGTTCAAATGCTTCTTCTTCGTTTTAACTTTTATTTACTACTGAATTTTTGGTAGTTTTGGAGGCGGCCTACTGGTGGGGGGAATATTCATTTCTTTTTTTTTCTTTCTCTTGGGCGGGGGCTTGTGGTAGCATTAGGTGTTTTAGGCTTTTACTTTTTCTTCTAAACTACTGTTAGGGCTTTCTTTACGAATTTTTAAATTATATTATAGAAGAGATTCAAAAACATTCTGCCTTGTTCGCTGACATTTGGAAAGAGCCTTAACATCAATTTGGCTTTATAGTAGAGTAAGCGTGTCTTTACATTTAAAACGCATAGTTAAAGCATTATTTCACAAACAAAATACAGCATAACATTTTGTAAAATTCAGCATTTTAAATTGATAGGACTTAAAGACATACTGACCAATATTGATATATTTCTTCCTGTTGGCTCCTGAGTTCAAATGCTTCTTCTTCGTTCAATTTAAAAATTTTAAAGCTCTATAATTCCTGAAGCCTACTAGGTTCCCAACTGTAGAATAGAAAAAAATAAAAATAAAAACTAAAAAGCCTAGGAAAAGTCCCAATACCGCAAAAAAAAGCAAAAATCAGTACCAGTGAAAGTCTGACGAAAGTACCTTGATCTTGGACTTTAACTAAGTTAAAACTTAAAAAAACTTAAATCAAAATTACCCCCCTCTTTTTTTTTTTTGCGTACACATGGAAAGCAGCATGATGTACGTAAAGGTATTTGAATAAACCCATGGACGACCAAACTCAATACCTAAACGGGTCCTGGACGTGAGTTTGACGACTTTACGCTCAGGATCGTTAGTTCGATCGGGGAACTACTGCAGCTCCTCTATAAGAGTGGCTTCTATAGAAGAGAATGAAACAGCCATCGAAAGATAACCATGACCCACACTCAAACCACATACACAAACCGCATCGCTCTTCGCGCGGGTAAAAAAGGGGCGCTTCCTGCTGAGGTTGGAGCCCTGGCCTCAGTGTTCGAAAAATCAGCTACAGAGCTCAAACAATCAAAACTACTAAAATGCAAGCAAACACTACAAATAGCCACATTTAACGTAAGAACCTTAAATAGAATAGGACAACTCCCAGAGCTAATCGCATCGGCCGAAGAACATAAGATAGACATAATATGCATACAAGAACACAGATACACGCACACCGAAGATATCAAATATCACGAAACTGGCAATGGCTGGTCGCTCGTCACTGTATCCGCGTGGAAAAACTCTGTCAACGCCACAGTAGGAGGGGTAGGATTACTTATAGGACCTAGAGCATTAAAAACGCTTAATAGCGTTGAGAAAATACAACCTAGAATGATGGCAGCTACTTTTAACGGCAACCCCAGAGCAATAATCATCTCATGCTACAGCCCCACCAATGTTAGTGAAGAAAATGAACTAGTCACCTTCTACGATGAGTCATCCTCATTAGTGCGTAGCATCCCGAAACACAACATGTTAGTCATTGGCGGAGACATGAATGCCCAAATCAGAAAAAACGGAAACAACAAATACAGCCTCCACAACACGTCAAATAGGAATGGGCAACATCTAACAGATTTCATGATAGAAAATATATTAGCATGCCTCAATACAAACTACCAAAAAAGGGAGGGCAAACTATGGACATACACGTACGCAAACAATACTAAAGCTCAGATAGACTACGTTCTTATAAACAAGAAATGGAAAAATAGTGCAATGAATTGCGAGGCATACTCCTCTTTTGAGGGTGTGTCCACCGATCACCGAATAGTCACGGCGAAAATACGGTTAAGCCTACGAAAAAACGCCAAACGAACAGCGACCACCAAACACTATAACTGGGCCCTATAGAACAACAAAGATGTAAGAGATAAATACGTATTAGAATTAAGAAACAGATTCGAAACACTACAAGAAAAGACGGAAAAAAGTACACCAAACGACGAATATGAAAATTTCGTCAATGCACACCTCGAGGCAGCAGCAAAATACATTCCAACAAAAATTAAAACTAAATATAGAGTCCCATGGGAAACTTTAGCGGTGAGAAAAAAACGTGCACTAGTGAAAACAGCCTCCAAAAACTATCGAAAAAACCCAACAAACACAAATGCCTTAAAACTAAAAACGGCACAATATCAATTAGCAGGCATATATATAAAGGAACAGACAGAATACATTCAAAATCAGATAGATAAGATTAGAGACTCGGTGGAAGATAGACAATCTAGAATAGCCTGGCAAACAATAAACGAAGTGAGCAGAAGAAAGAACACAGCCAAAGCAAAACTAAAAGCAGCAAACCAACAAGAAAGAATAAAAATGTGGAAACAGCACTTCGAAAACTTACTTGGAAACCCACCAAAAATAACACATGAACCAATCACCAGAATAATTAGCAAACAATTAGACATTAAACTAGGACCGTTCACACAAGAAGAACTCGACTCGGTTCTCAGAAAAAATTAAAAATAGGAAAGCTGCAGGGCTGGACGAAATTCCCCCGGAAGTATGGAAGACCAGACAATTCGACGACATACTGCTCCAACACTGCAACGCAGTATACAATCAAAATCCGATAGATAGATGGATGAAGGGATGCATACTCCCCTTCCCTAAAAAGGGGGGATCTCGGATTAGCCAAAAACTACCGAGGCATAACACTTACATCCATATCAACCAAAATCTACAATGCCCTACTACGAAACCGCATAGAACCCAAAATCGACAACATACTTAGAAAAAACAAAAATGGCTTCCGAAGAAATAGATCCACGACCTCACAAATATTAACCATCCGTAGAACCCTTGAAGGTGTACGGGCAAAGAACCTACAAGTGACATTAATATTTGTCGACTTTACCAAGGCTTTCGATTCCATTCACAGAGGAAAGATGGAACAAATCCTACTAGCGTACGGCATACCTAAAGAAACCGTAGCGGCAATAACGATTCTCTATAGAAACACTAAAGTAAAAGTACGATCACCGGATGGAGACACAGAATACTTTGACATTGTAACAGGAGTACTACAAGGGGACACGCTGGCTCCGTACCTCTTTATCATTTGTCTAGACTACGTACTTAGAACATCGATTGACAAAATCAAAGAGAATGGCTTCGAACTGACGAAGAAAAGAAGCAGAAGATACCCCGCAACAACAATTACCGATGCCGACTACGCTGATGACATAGCGATACTGGCAAATACACCTGACCAAGCAGAAACACTTCTGCATAGTTTTGAACGAGCAGCAGCAAGCATAGGCCTCTATGTTAATGCACACAAAACGGAATATATGTGCTATAACCAAACGGGGGACATCTCCACTCTAGAAGGAACCCCTCTTAAACTAGTAGACAAATTCACTTACCTAGGAAGCAGCGTCGAATCAACCAAAAAGGACATCGAAACGAGGTTAACGAAAGCATGGACAGCTATCAATAGGCTATCGATTATATGGAAATCAGACCTAATCGATAAAATGAAACGCAGTTTCTTCCAGGCAGCGTTCACATCGATACTGCTATATGGCTGCACTACATGGACGCTAACAAAACGGCTGGAGAAGAAGCTAGATGGCAATTACACAAGAATGCTGCGTGCAATCCTGAACAAGTCCTGGCAGCAACACCCCACAAGACACCAACTGTACGGCCACCTGCCCCCTATCACGAAAACTATTAAAGTTAGACGAACCAGACATGCAGGACACTGCTGGAGAAGCAGAGATGAACTCATAAGAGATGTACTCTTATGGATCCCCACACATGGCCGTGCAAAAGCAGGACGACCAGCACGAACGTACATTCAGCAGCTATGTGAGGATACGGGATGTTGTCCTAAAGACCTACCTAGGGCGATGAACGATAGGGAGGAGTGGCGAGAGAGGGTCAGGGATATCCGTGCTACCAGCGCGATATGATGATGATGATGAGCAAGGTCTAGGTACTTATTACTCTTTTCGCTTTCTTTTAATTTCACCCTGTAATCAGCCGGAACAGCAACGTCCACAATCGAGCGGGCACTCTTTTTTTGCTGACTCTCACTAGGTCTGATCGTTTGGCTGAGAGTAGGTGATCCGTTTGTATCTCTAAATCCCAAAAAGGTTTGTATGTCTCATTTTCCAGTTGTTTTTACAGAAGTTGTAACAAATAGTTTTTAGTGGAATATGATCCACAGCAAGTCTCCCCATTTCTCCGGACGATCTGTCTCTGTGACTTAGCTGTCTGTGTGCCCCCTTTAAAGGCTCAAAAGAGTTGTCTCAGGTATGATGCTATACTGCATCTGATTATGAAGTTCCAATTCTAGAGCTCTGTGGAGTATGCATATACCTTCATTGCAATTATTCCCAGGTCGATTCTATTTTTTCGCAGAATTTTGCAGAGTCCGTCACAAGAAAACTGCTTGATTTTGTTCGTAAAAAGTTGATCGAAAATCATCATTGAGGTTATAGATTAAAGAGTCCAGTTCTATCTTGAAGCTCGATTATTTTGTCCTTTATACTTGTTTCTGTGTAGTGCAGGTGTAAATCATATCTTGTAATGTTGTCAGTTTCTATATCATCATCACCAGGGTGTGCTGACTGCACGTGAATTCTTTAACGCTTGCTCTGTAATATAATGACCGAGGGATTTCGTTTTATGCCTTTGGGTTTAGTTAGGCTGAGAACCTTTCGGCTCAGCACATGGGTTAGTTAGGTGCAAACTTGAGTGCAGGTGTTGACGCGTGCGCACGGAGGATGTGTCGTTTATAGATGTCAAAATAAAAATCCGATAGAAAGGTTGACCAGTGGATGTGAATGACGTCATGTACCGGAAGCGCGCGCGGAGGATTTTGGGGATTTTGAAAAAGTCAGAGTTGAGTTGAGTTCTGCCTCAGGAGAAGACGGTTGGCTTTCGCTTGCTCGCCGAAGCCAGGCCAGTGGCCTTTGTGGCGGGTGCCACACGTGTTGGGTGGGGGGCAGATGGAAAAGCCAGTAATGTGTATATCTCTCCTTATGTCGAAGAATCTTTAAACTCAAAGGAAATAAAAAGTTTCGTACCTGAACTAAGAAATCGTGAGTGTTTTTCGTGTTTCGAGATTCCTATATTCTATGAATATATATATATAAAATTAACTTAAATCGCGAGTCGGAAATCTTCTGCTAAAGTTTCACCTTATCGGATCATCAGGAAATCTAACCCCGACTAATGCTAAAGGAGAAAACGCCGTTTTATATTCACCAAAAACCCACCTAGCTCATATATATATGAACATTATATGTCCATTTCACATATCCGTATCCGTACTGCTCACCAACCGTCCCTATCAGGTGCCCGTGGTGTAGACGTTATCGTCGTATGGAAATGAACACGCCGACTCGAGTTCAAATCCTGGACGAGACTGATTGTATTTCACATAGCTCTAATACCCTTGGGGAAGGTATGAATCCAATTATTCTCCCTCCAGCTATGGGTAAATAGTAGGACAGACTAGGTTCTTCAGCCTTGGTGAGGCAACTAGTCTAGAAGAAGGAAAACTCTGAATTCAAACCTGTTAAACTCCGCTTAAAAAAATTGACCTTGTGTCATATCCTGCCCGAGCGGAGGGGTTGGGTAAATAGTACCAACCGTCCCTATCAGTCATCGCTCTTGGTAAGACCTCCAGGTAGCATTCAGTGTCTTCACTGAGCTGGTGAGCGTAAGTTTTTGCTTGTGGGCAACATGGTATGTCCATATATAAAACTCTAAAGGAGGACATCACTCATGTGTTCATCCTTACTCAACAGAAATCAGTATAACTTACTCATTTTATTCGGATGATTGGTGAAATGAGTGATTTTGTGAGTTCATATGTAATGTGCATTCGAATATGCGTGCGTATTAAGGAAGAAAAAAATCGATATGTTATCGATATTTATCGTCGAGATATTTTCTTTCATACACAAATCCACACATGGCTGGTGCATTGAACGATTGCATAAGAAATATGCATTTATCCTTCAAATGGATACACACACACACATATATATATATATATATATATATATATATATATATTGAGAGAGAGAAATGATTTACCTATCAATGCTAGGAGAAGGAAAACTCTGAATTCAAACCTGTTAAACTCCGCTTAAAAATTGATCTTGTGTCATATCCTGCCCGAGCGGAGGGGTTGGTAAATAGTACCTATCAATGCTGAAGGTAGAATTGATTGTAAGAAAGCTGCCATATAATCAATTTCTGGAGGTCTTCCATCTCTATCCGTCCCCATGCATTGGATATAAAAGCCTATTTATTTTGAATCTTGTTTGTTTACTGAAAGTATTTTACACGATGTTCATAATTTCGGACGTTTTTCTAATCTATATTCTTTTTCTTTTCATTTTTTTTTTTTTTTGGCGGGTATATGAAAGGAAAAGGATATTTAAACTTGACATAGCCTTTCACGCACTTTCTTTTTTATGTTCAATATACATTCCTTAATATTTCTTCTTTTTTTTTTCTTGAGTAGACATTTGTATTTTCAATTTTTCTTTTTTTTTTTCTGTTACTAAATTCTCCTCTTTTATTCTCTCGTTCTCTTTTACTTACATCCATGCTTACTTCTTTCCCTGTCTCTCGTTTATATAAATAAAGTTGGCGATCATAATCGAGGGTGACCCGAAGGCTCCCTTTTCGATAGCTACTACACCAAGGTGTAGGGGAGGGCGCTACTCCTTTCCCTGGATTGCTCCACTTTACCCTTGATCCGTAACTTATAATGCTGAGTGTTAAGCAAGGAGGCATCAAGTACCATTTTTTGAGTCTTTGGCAATTGGCGAACACTCTAACCGCTAGGCCAATGTCCGGCTTATATATGTCTCGTTTATATATATATATATATATATATATATATATATGTCTCGTATATATATATATATATATATGTATATATATATATATATATATATATGTCTCGTATATATATATATATATATATATATCCATATATATATGTATATATATTATATATATATATATATATATATATATATGTCTCGTATAAATATATTTAATTCTATGGAATTCAGACTGCGACCTCTGGGTTTCATGGAGTTTATACAGTAAAAAACCGTTGAGATTTTGTAGGAATCTTTACGTGTGATTGTAAGTATGTGAGTGTGTGCGTGTATGTGTTTGTGTGGGTTATAGTTGCGTATTATTGTGTGTATGAGTGGGTAGCATATAGTGTATGTGAAGATACAAATATATATATATATATGTATATAGGCAAATAGTCTATGAGAAAGAAAACTCTTAATTCAAACCTGTTAAACTCCGCTTAAAAAAATTACCTTGTGGCATATCCTACCCAAGCGGAGGGGTTGGTAAATATATATATATATATATATATATATATATATAGGGGGGTATAGTTGCGTATTATTGTGTGTATGTGTGGGTAGCATATAGTCTATGTGTATGTGAAGGTACAAATATATATATATATATATGTGTGTGTGAGGGGGTTATAGTTGTGCATTATTGTGTGTATGAGTGGGTAGCATATAGTGTATGTGTATGTGAAGGTACAAATATATATATATATATATATATGTGTGTGTGTGAGGGGGTTATAGTTGTGCATTATTGTGTGTATGTGTGGGTAGCATATAGTCTATGTGTATGTGAAGGTACAAATATATGCATATATATATGTGTGTGTGTGAGGGGGTTATAGTTGTGCATTATTGTGTGTATGCGTGGGTAGCATATAGTGTATGTGAAGGTACAAATATATATATATATGTGTGTGTGTGTGTGTGTGTGTGTGTGTGTGTGTGTGTGTGTGTGTGTGCAAAATCCATTTATTTGCATACTAAAAGAAGAGTTAATTTATTGTGCAAAAAAAAAAAAAAACTGTCTCAAGAAGCTGTAATTTTTGTATCTGTATTTTCGCAATTATTGACCAATCACCGTCTTCGTTTTAAACAATGTTTCTTTTTAAATCTATTCGATAATCTATTCGACAATTTCATCTAAGTTCCTTCGAAAAGATTTGAACGATCAAAACTCAATATAATTTATGAAATCCTTTTCCCGCTTAGATAGTTAAAAGTACATTTTTTTTTTACCAAATTAGAATCATAGATGAATCAACACACTTTTTATCTAATCTCGAACCTACCTCAATCTTTTATATAAAGCAATGAAAAAGATAAATCTTCATTAGATTAGATTAGATTTCTATTTCTATTCAAAACTTTCTTCTTTATTTCTATTGAGTGAAAATCCAATGTACTGTTCCTCTAAGAATGTATTTAGTTTCAAAATCCCTTTCCTGTAGATTTTTGTTTTTCTGTATCGGCGTATAAACACACTTTCCCATTACATAGTGTCATACGTACACAAATATCTTTTACACACACAAAATATATTACCTAAAATTTAATGCAAAAAAAAAATGTTGCTTTGAATGTCAGAACTTTTCTTTCTTGTAATGTAAATATTCGGGCTTATTTACACTCTATTACTACCCT
>OY757918.1:22062849-22225349 GCA_963585895.1 Sepioteuthis lessoniana
GTGTTGCTACAATGCTAATGATCTTAAGAGATATGATGTCACTTGGTCCCAAGTAGGTCCCGTCACTGTATCTGTACAAGCTACCAATATCAGCAAATCCTGGGCTTAGAATACGCTGAATATTCAATGGGGAGTGGTAAGACCCTTCCCAAAAACGAGGTGTCCTAAGTATGATATCAAACTGCATTGGCTGCCGAGGATTCAGTTCTACGGAATGTGGATACCCCTTTAGTGTCATTACTCCCAGGTCCTCTTTGATTCTGAATGGTAATACCTGTTTAAATCTGTTTAAAGATTATTCGTATACTATCGGACCGTCTACAAAAAAAAAGAAGAAAAAAAGAAAGCTATATCAAAGGAACAATTCAACAAAAAATGTGAACGTACAAATAACATGATTCCCTTATTCCCTGGCATAAAATAACCCTTTATGGGTTGACATTCCATTAAAATCAATCAATCAAACAATCAATCACTGAATTAACGTTTCGTTGCTGCCAAGTTATGAATAAAAGCAAAAACAAAGGAAAAACAACAAAGTTTGATGGTATTTTAAGATACTGTCGAGACACACAGTGTTATTGGTAATGGTGGTTTGACTCCAAAAACTCGCCAGAGTTACATACTGATAAAGGTTTTGTTGATCATTTGCTTTATTTTTTTGTTTGCACAGTAAGCTGGGGCTGTAGAATACACTGACTGCACCTCTGCAGAGGAGTAAGACCCCCAATGAGTGACCTGGATATGACACTAAATGATCTGATGGTGAAGTCACAGTGATGATGTGGCTTTGGGGAATACGGAGCACACCTTCATTGCCATTGCTCCACTCTAGCCCGGCGTGGAAGCACCTGATAGGGCCCTATCTATGGGCTAAATACGAGGTATATACGATAAGTTTCCAGACTTTTTTCGTATGGGCACTTTTATTGATAGTACACACATGAAACTCTAGTCTCCTTCAAAGTAATCTCCTCCGGCTGCAATGCACTTGTTCCAAAAACTTCTGGAGGGCCCCATAGAAGTCCTCTTGTCTGAGCGTGTCAATGACCTTTGTCACAGTCTCTTTCATCTCCTCAATTGTCTCATAACGACAGCCTCTGAGCTGAGGGAATAAGCAAAAGTCACAGGGAGCAAGGTCTGGACTATAAGGAGGATGAGGAACTGTCCTGATGCCCATCTTGGTCAAATAGTCTGTGACAAGGATGGAGTTGTGGACTGGTGCATTGTCCAGGTGGAAATGCCACTGGTGCATTGTCCTGGAGGAAATGCCACTGACCTGATTTCCCAAGGAATCTCTTCCTGAACTCCCTTAAAACCTCAACATAGTAACCCTAACCCTAACCCTTTAGCCAATCAACTCTGGTCTGTTGACATCCTTACTCCTCCCACAACTCTCATCATCCCTCACAGACTCCCTGCCTTCCTTGAATCTCTTATGCCACTCAAAAACTGATGCTCGATTAATTCAAGATGCTTCAAAAGCAGTTTGAAGCATTCCATACGTTTCTAGAATCGTATTGCATATCGTTCTTCTAAAGTGTCCTCACGTCCAGATTGCCTTTTCGAAATTCACCAGCTGTGACAATCAGGCTTTAGTAGGGTGTATTCTATTTGCTGCTGTAGCTGTTGATTTGAACCTGAAATCATAAAAATCGGTCAGTCATCTCGTATAGCAATAACATACTGAATTTTCAAGAGTCTACGACAAATTTAAATGCCTGTACAAAAAAGTCTGGAACCTTATTAAATGCATCAAGTAGAACTAACTGCATACTTATGCTAAACTGAATTGTTTGATTAAACTGAATTGCTTGAAATAAAAATGATTTTGACAATTAAACCAATCTTACATTTAAACGGCATGCTCATGGTAAACTGAAATCGTCCTTACATTTAAATTGTGGGCTTATTTGAAAATGGAACTGTTTTTTGACATTGAAACTGTATTTACACTAAACTGAATTGTTTAATATAGAACTGTTTTGACATTTAACTGTGTGTAAAGAAAGTCTGTACTTATACTAAACTGAATTAGCTGAATTAGAACTGCTTGACTAAACTGAATAGCTAGAAATAAAAATGTTTTTCACAATTAAACTGTACTGACATTTAAATTGCATGTTTATGCTAAACTGAATTGTTTGAAATTGAACTACTTTTGACATTGAAACTCTACTTACACAAAACTGAATTGTTATATATAACTGTTTGAATAAACTGAATAGTTTGAAATAGAAATGTTTTAACAATTAAACTGAATTCTCATGCTAAACTGAATTGTTTGAAATAAAACTGATTATTTACATAAAAATAGATTTGGCGTAAAATAACCTAAAATAACAAAGGTTGATATTCCATAAAACCCAACCAACCAACCTTAGTTTTTGTAGTTGCATGAGTATATAACATTATTATAGTGCAAGTACCAACACATTTTTTAAGCAATTTTCATGTGTGCATACTTTCATGTACATTGATATCTGGAAATCTATACATTCAGTTGTACTTGATACTTCGGATAGCGGAGCAACCTTCAACAGTACCTTTAAATGGTTTCATATTACAAGTAATAACCAAGATATAAAATGCTGGTTTACTATGAAATAAAACACACCTAACTTAAAATTCTACTGTAATATGATCTTCTTTCGTGCAATTTTAAAAGTAACCTAGACTTGCTATCTATCTATCTGTCTATCTATCTATGTGTGTCTGAAGGGTAGAATAGAAAGAAAATTACATAGAGAAATAATAGGTTTGTTTTGGTTTGGTTCCATGGTATATCAAACATTGTAAGTTATTTAATGCCAAATACTATTTATACATATATATATATATTAAATATATGATTTCTAAACTGATTTGATAGATAATAATTTAAATGAGTCTGAGCTCATTTTTTTTTTGCACACGGTTAAATGGTTTCACTTATTTCCATGTAATATGAATTATTCTATCTTACTATTATGATGTACTGTCATTGCTGATTCATCTACATACATGCAGAATCATAACGACACGATGAATAAACAGACGAGCGAAGACTTCTTTTATAAAATATTTACCTCTCATTTTATTGTAAGGGTTGGAAAAGGGTTACTCGAGGTTTTCGTGTGAGAGGGAGTTGGAGACCGAACAGAATCAAATATTGTTATGTATCACTAACAATTTAATTAAACATCATCCATTTGTTTACACATAGTTAAATGATCAAACAGTTCTATTTCTAACAGTTCAGTTTAGCTTAAGTACACAGTTTAAATGTCAAACAGTTCTATTTGACCCATAAATAGGACCCTATTTTTATCTATCTTCCTCTTCCACCAGACGTAATGACCTTTTTGACACCTCTCACCCAGATCGTTAGAATTGATGTTACGTGAAAGATGAATTGTTGATTGTGACACAACCAAATAATTTAAGCCAAAGATTTTAGAAAAAAAGAACAAAAAAAAAAAGAACAAAAAAACAACAACAAACAAAAACAAAACAAAAACAAATGGGTGTTAAAACTTAATTTACGTTAGGGTATATCCAGTAGTTAAAAGGAAACACAAGCAAATAACTTTGTTTGTGTACGCCTATGTACGTGTCTGCGCGCGCAGATGTGTGTTACATTTTGTTTTTATCTCTAACAAGAACGAGTTAATCAAATCTTGACAGAATTCAATGAAAACTATTAATCAGTAGTCCAGATTTCCAGGTGCAAGTATCGTTTCACACTTTCCCTTACATAATTACATCTTCCTCGGAATCCCTCGCTTGTGACAAGACTGGGAGTAGTTTTGCGAGACTTTCTTTTATCCCTTCGGTAAACTATTTCGTTTTTGATTGGTAGAATTTTGTGCTTTGTCGCAATAAATATTGGCGTGGTTTCTCTCTTTCTCAAGACCGACATCGAGAGACAGAAATCGATAAATAAATATTGAGATATGCATCAATAGATATCGATTAGTTGGAGAGAAGTTACTTGGCTGAGATTGACAGTCAGAAATGCAGATAGTTAAATTAAACACGGGATCAATAGAAAGATCAATATAAAGTGAAACCAAAGAGATAATTTTAACTAGAAAAATGTTATCGATTTATTCATCCTTATCAAAATCACTATGTGTTTCTTTGTTTCTTTATATCATCGTATCTCTATCCATATACGTGTGTATGTGTGCACGCGCGTATTTATACGTTTAGGTGTTTCAAAAGATTTTTTCGCTTTTTAATCAGCTGTTTGACTTTAAATCTTACGCTTGTAGTGTAATGGTTATCGTCATTAGAAACGAACTCGCTGCCTTGAGTTCAAATCCTTGAAAGAGCTGTTTGTATATCAACATAGCCTTGAGTTCAAATCCTTGAAACAGCTGTTTGTATATCAACATAGCTCTAATACTCTTGGGATATGCATCCAACAATATTCTCTTTGGCTATGGGTAAATAGTAGGGCAGAATGGGCTCTTGAACCTTAGTATGGCAACCAGTTTACATTCAAACCTGCTAAAATCCGCTCAAAAAAACTTTACCTATGCCACAGCCTATTTATAAGAAGGGGTTGGGTAAATACATACTGGGTGTTTAAAAAAGAATTACCATTTGAAACTTATGCGATGTTTTCGAAAAACATGATATGACTTCGTAATATAATAACTTGAAATTTAATTCAAATGATTCCTTGCCCAGTTGGCTGGAGAGGGCTGTAGAAAACACCGGCTGCACATCGGCAGGTGTAAGACCCCCCCCCACCGAGTATCCTGGATATGATACTGAACAATCTGATGATGCGGTTCTAGTGATACTGGGGCTTTGGGGAATATGGAGCACCCCTTCATTACCATTGCTCCCAGGTCCGCTCTGGCCCGGCGTGGTAGCACCTATCTATAGGTTAAATAGAACTAACGGCATACTTATTCTAAACTGAATTGTTTGACTAAACTGAATAGCTTGAAATGGAAATGTTTTCGACCGTACTTACATTTAAACTGCAGGCTTATGCTAAACTGAATTATTTGAAATGGAACTGTTTTTAGACATTGAATCTGTACTTACATTAAACTGAATTATTTAATATAGAACTATTTTGACATTTAACTGTGTGTAAAGAAAATCTGTACTTATACTAAAATGAATTAGCTGAATTAGAACTTCTTGACTAAACTGAATAGCTAGAAAAAGAAATGTTTTTCACAATTAAACTGTAATTACATTTAAACTGTGTACTCATACTAAACTGAATTGTTTGAAATAGAACTATTTTTAATAAAAATGAGTTTGGCGTTAAATAACCCACAAAGGTTGATATGCCATAATACCCAACCCACCAACCAATCAAATGATTCCAAATTTTAACAGCATGTGTAAAAACAATACATTTTTTCTGTTTCAACGGTTTTTCTTTTCTAGTGACGG
Source organism: Sepioteuthis lessoniana (assembly GCA_963585895.1). Classification (NCBI taxonomy): domain Eukaryota; kingdom Metazoa; phylum Mollusca; class Cephalopoda; order Myopsida; family Loliginidae; genus Sepioteuthis; species Sepioteuthis lessoniana. Next base: position 22,068,253 of record OY757918.1, read on the forward strand.
GAATTTCTATATCAGATTAGGAAAGGATTTTAATTTTTCTCTAAAACCCTGTATGTCTCAAATGGTAGCAATTTTTCTTAAATATGCTTTACATCACAAATGATATCTATTTTTTCTTAAATATTTTTACATCATGTTCAACAAAAAACTTTCTGTGCAAGCTCTCCTCAATGTTTTATAGAACTGATGGCGGGCCACCCTTTCCTTTATTTTTTGAATCCTCTTAATCAACGATTGAATTTCGTCTGTTTTTGGACTTCATTTAAAGTTTGAAGTCACAACACTTAAACTAATTTTAATTCTCTTTAATTTCTAAAATCAGGGAGCTGCTTCATCAGCTTTGAGTATAATATAATGGCCGAGGGATTTCGTTTTATATATCTTGCCTTTCGGTTTAGTTAGGCTGAGAACCTTTCGGCTCAGTGCATGGGTTAGTTTAGGTGCAAACATGAGCGCAGGTGTTCACGCGCGCACGGAGCGGACATGTAATTCAGAGATGTCACAATAAAAATCCCAGATAGAGGATGTGACCAGGGATGTGAGTGACGTCACGCACCGGAAGCGTGGGCTGAGATTTGAGAAATATCAGTTAGTTGAGTTCCTGCCTAGGAAGAAGAAGGTTGACTTTTGGGGCTCGTCGTGGCCAGACGAATTTGTGCGCTACGAGCGCCGCGCGTTAGTTGAGTTGAGAGCTGACGATGTAAAAGCAGTCAGCATAGAAAGATTGTGTCTCTCTCTTCCTTATGTCGAAAAACCTTTTAACTCAAAGGTAATAAAAAGTTTCCTACCTGAACTAAGAAGTCGTCAAGTGTTTTTCGTGTTTCGGGATTCCTATGTTATTTATATATGGACATTATGAACGTTTTGCGTACCGGTATGAATATGTCTATTTCACACATTCATATCTGGCTATGTTACATGAGGCCTGGTTAAGAATAATTCCAAAGAGTTTGCAAGAATCTCGATATTTACACCTACAACTACACCACGTGATACAAAGGTTACAGCTGGATAATATTAATAGCTTGAATGCTGCAGACTATTTCCGGAAGAAAATATAGAGACCAGTACATCTCGAAGGAGGTTAAAATGAAGCAGAAGAATGGAGACATGCGTAGACTTCAAAAAGCTTATGATATAGTTCCGTAAACTTGAATAATAGAATATCTTGAGGAAGTGATAAAATTCATCACTAAAAATTTTGAGGACTGATAAGTGAAATCATCAGTACTGTAATATAATGACCGAGGGATTTCGGTTCATGCCTTTGGGTTTAGTTAGGCTGGTGGCTTTTCGGCTCGGCGCATGGGTTAGTTGGGTGCAACCTTGATGCAAGTAGTAACGCGTGCGCACGCACAGAGCGAACATGTCACCCAGAGATGTCACAATAGCCTGAGATGATAAAATGGGTGACAAAGTGCGGGTGATGTCACGCACCGGAAGCGAGCTGAGGATTTTGGGGATTTCGAAGAAAGTCAGAGAGTTGAAACTAGACGCCGAACGAGGACGTTCGATTTTTGGGGCTCGCTGAGGCGAGACGAATTTGCTCGCCATGGGTACCGCACGAGATAGGGGCCAAATGGAGAAGCCGGCGTAAAAAGATTGTGTCTCTCTCCTAATGTCGAAACCTTTAACTCAAAAGTAATAAAAAGGTTTCGTACCTGAACATAGAAGTCGTTACGTGTTTTTGAATTTCGAGATTCCGATGTTCTGGGTTTTCTATATGAACATTATGTATATATGTCACCAACATGCCATGTCTATTTTGCACATGGCGTTAATCCTATGTACCAACCCCTCCGCTCGGGCAGGATATGACACAAGGTCAATTTTTAAGCGGAGTTTAACAGGTTTGAATTCAGAGTTTTTTCTTCTTCTAGACTAGTCGCCTCACCAAGGCTGAAGAATCCAGTCTGTCCTACTATTTACCCATAGCTGGAGGGAGAATAATTGGATTCATACCTTTCCCAAGGGTATTAGTGCTATGTGAAATGCAAGCAGTCTCGTCCAGGATTTGAACTCGTGTCGCCGTGTTCATTTCCTACGTCGATAACCATTACACCACGGGCACCTCCCAATGGCGTAAATTGTGGCTATATAACAGTACGAGGATAAACCTTAACAGAAGTTAAAATACAAAGGGGGATCGTTAAAATTTCGTGTCCCATAGAGTTAATCAGGGTACGAAAATATAGTTCAGAGAGAATGGTTGCCGTTTTCTATACTTTTACAAGTTAAGCGATAACGAAATTACTAATAAAGTAAGGATACTAACGAATAAAATTAATGTTTAACAGTCAATCTACTATTTGTTGGGTGTTGTTGCTTTTTGTAACTGCTGGGTATCTCCTACCTTTTCAGCATGATGAGCTGTTCCATCTGCCATATATGGCAGTAGCAGAGATCAGTCAGGGAAGAATAAGCCTACGTGTCAGACCAGAAGAGCTGTTCCTATTGTTGAAGTATATCATTACTCTATCTCTAATCCTATGTTCTTATTACTAACAGTCTCTCTCTCTCTCTTGTAAATACTCTTTCCTTGTAAATATAACTAATTTCCTCACATATCGTGGTTTGTCTTATTATTACTACTACTTGTGTTCAGTAACCAGAACACAACAGTAAAAAAAACAAAAAATCTTTTTAAAGAATTACATAGACACTTGAATAAATAGAACAATTTCTTTTTGATGCAGGTCAGTAAGCTGGGACTGCGGAATATACCAACTGCATCACTGCAGATGGGTAAGACTCTCCCCACAACGAGTATCCTGATATGACACTAAACAATCTGATGTTGAGATTTCAGTAATGCTGGAGCTTTGGGGAATGTGGAGTATCCCTTCATTGCCATTGCTCCTATGTTCACTCTGACCTGGAGTGGTAGCACCTGATTGGATCCTTTCTGTGGGTTAAATAGAACTAAACTGTGTAATAACGCTAAACTGAATGGTTTGAAATTAACTGTTTTGACATATAACTGTGTAGAAACAAAAAAAAGTATACTTATACTAAACTGAAATGTTTGAAACTTATCAAAATGACTTAATTTAGCGTTAGATGAACCGAAAAATGTTGATAAGTCCTAAAAAAAAGCAAAGAAAAAAAAAACAAACAACCAACCAACCAACCGACTTTTAGATGTAATATATCTATATTAATCGGACGACTATCTCAAACGTTTTAACAAATCCTCTTCAGGTTTCAGTATTTCGCGTTGCTGTTCATATTTCATCCACTAAACGATGTCCAGGCAGTCCATAGATGAGTTCTGCTTCCTATCTTTGTTAACTTTTGATTGCATTGGTTGTTACAGTACTGATCTAGAAGCCTCTTCTTCCAGGTAGCGTATGCAAGGTTAGGGCTTGACTTTCAATGTCAAAATAAAAATAAATCAGATTGATAAGTTGAGGTTGCGGTAATTTGTTTAAAATTTTGAACAACTGAAAAATATTTTGGTGCGGGAGTAGATTTGGCGACGTTCCAAATGATAAAATATTCGAGGAAAGAAATGGAAAAAAAAAAATGAAGATAAGAGAAAGAATCTAAAAAATAAAAGATGAAAGAGATAAGAAATCACTTTAATGGAATCAATAGGGGTCGATATACATGGGAATAATCGATAATTAGTCATGATACAGAGGTTATCTTCATTAATAGAGATATATGAATAATTATGAGTAAACTATATATATATATATATATATATAAAGCCCTTATCTATAATATATTGATGTTTACTTGTCTCATGACAGTCTCATTACTATTAGTTTTTTTACAAAATAAAATACCAACATGAGATGAGACTGGCGAACAGAAAGGACGAAAAAGGCGAAAAAATAATAATTGTTTTTATACAATGTAAAAAATAACTGCATGGCGGAGAAACGGAAGCAATGAGTGTTGGTATAAAATCTCACATGCACACACACGCACACACACACACACACATATATATATATATATATATATATATATATATATATATATATGTGCGTGTGTGCGATTGTCTGTGAGTGAGCGAGTGTTTGAGTGTTTAATTAAATGTCAGACAAAGACGGCTTATTCATTTTATTTATTTATTTATTAGGCTTTTCTTTCTAGAAGTAAGAAATGGAGAATATTGATTATGGATCTATGAAAACTGTCTGAACCGTTTTTAGTTGTATTTCAAGTATTTCCGGTCATCGTTGGTTATTATAAAGAGCATAAGTTATTGCATTGCGTTTTAAATTCAACGACGTCATTGGCAATCAACCTAAACCGTGGTGACAAGATTGATAAAAACTGTCAATTAATGGTCATGAGAACTGAGACATCGCCAAGGGCATAGCTCATTTTAAAGCTTCGTGAAGGAAAGATATTTTGTATATTATGCATTGTTTTGTTTTGATAAGGATAATTTCATTAACAGCTGATAAATGAGCCTATCCTTCGATACCCTAACAGCCCAATTGATAATATTCAACATTTAATTGTTAATACCACAAACATTTCCTTTAGCTCTAATAAGCCAAAAAAAAAAAAAAAAAAGAAAATTTTCAATTATTAGACACTATCCTTAACATTATACAATCAAAACGAATATCATCAGATATTATTAATGACCCAATTCTGTTGCAGTTTAAAGTCGTAAAATACGTCAATTTGTCAGAAAATTGTCAATATATTTTAGATTACAGGTGCTAGCAGTTATTTGTGGGTTGTGATTTTGACACCCAAATTAGTGCTTTCGTCTTGTATCCAACCTAAAGTATACTTATTTTTGGGGACTGAGATAGGGAAGACACTCCGCACTTTGAGAGCTTGGGTAAAAGGCCATTATTTGTGGGTTCGACTCTGATTTTCATTTGGTGCCAGATACTTAAGCCTTGTATCAAACTTAGCTAAGCTTAGGAAATAACTGTTTTACAAGAGACGATCCGAAAGGAAAGGTCCCTATGTAAGTATTTACCCACCTGTCCGCCACTGACAAAATTTAACATAAAGTCAATTTAAAGCGGAGTTTTTAAACTGTTTTTATTCTTATTTCCTCCTAGACCAATTGCTTTATCAAGGCTTAAGAACCCAGCCTGTCCTATTGTTTATCTATAGTGGGAGGAGGAATAGAAGAATTCCTGACTTCCTCGCGGAAGTGAAACACAATTAGCTTCGTCCTGGGTTTGAAATCGGGTCGCCAAGTCAGTTTGCTAGGACGATAATCGTTACACCACGAGCGTCTCCTAAATCGTGTTCTCGACACAAGGTCAATTTTTCTTTTAAGCGGACTTTAACAGGTTTGAATTCAGAGTTTTCCTTCTCCTAGACTAGTTGCCTCCATGGCTGGAGGGAGAATAACTGGATTCATACCTTTCCCAGGGGTATTAAAGCTATGTGAAATGCAATTAGTCTCGTCGCCGTGTTCATTTTCTCGTGTCGCCGTGTTCATTTTCTACGACGATAACCATTACACCACGGGCACCTCCTTTACTTTTATTATCGCTATGTGAAGTATAAACAACCTCGTTCAGATCTGTAAACTAGGGTAACAGAGTTCACTTCCAATGACAGTAACCGTTGCACCACAAGCGCATTTTCTGTTTTCTCTTATTCTGTTATGTCCAATAAAAATAGACCAACTCATTTCAACTGGAATATTTTCGATAAATTTACTCGTAAAAATATCATTGACAAATTTCCGGGTTTATTAAAAACCTAGCTCGTCTTCAATACTATTCATATTATTGAGAAAGGTTGTTTGCGAGCCTATTGTATATCTTATAGCGCGTGTATATAAATATATATATATATATATATATATATATATATATATGGTGAGGTGTACGTCAATGTAAATACAACTGAAATATCTTTTTCGAAAGACGACTGTCGTTTGAAAAAATATCTTATTAAGAATTTCATATAGCAAACAACGTTCTCAATGTTTCTTCCCTTCTAAAAGAAAAATATTATAAACTTAGGATTATCGTCCTTCCCATTCAAGCTAAGAAAGAATTTGCAAAGCAGTTTTCTTTTTCTTTTCAATTCGGTCATGAGAATACGTGCCTAAGATCCAATTTTTATCTTGGCTCTTTTAAGAGCTTGTATCATCTACATTGTATATATATATATATATATATATATATATATATATATATATATATATATATATATATATATATATTATGTGTGTGCTTACTGATTTTTTAAAAATGAATATTTTTATTTACGCATACTAATTGTATTTTCCTTTCATTTCATTGCTGTATTTCTATAGCAAGGCTACTTGGTGTTATCCAGGCTAAAACACTTTTTATGTTAATAGTTACTGCTATTTCTTATCTATTTGATAATATTCTGTTGATTTTAAACGTAGAGGTTAGGGAATCGCGATAATTGTACTCTCATATTCACATTTTAAGTCTTGTTGTTTTTAAGGATTTTTTTGTTCGCACATAGTTCGATCGAATAAAAATAATTTTTAAACAGAACTACTTGACTCATAGATGGGATTCTAACTAGTCCTGCCACTCCAGGTCAGAGTAAGGGCAATGAAGGGTTACTCCGCACTTCCTAAATCTTCAACAGTCAAGTCGGCTGGGGCTGTGGAATATACCGACTGCATCTCTGCAGAAGAATAACACCTCCCAACGAGATTTGCGATTGCTCCCTTGACCACTCTGACCCGGAGTGGTAGCCCCCTGATAGGGTCCTATCTATGGGTTAAATAAAAAAAGAATGTGCAAACAAATAACTGGTATCAAGTTGTGACTTTTATAAAGCAATACTTGAAACCATTTAGATGTGAGCAAAAAAGAGACCAGGCTTGTTTTAAAATATTTTTATAAATGATATATATATCTAATGTAATGTAATTTTATAAATCATATATGTAATTTTATAAATCATATATATAATTTTATCTAATGTAATTTTATAAATCATATATATAATTTTATGTAATGTAATTTTATAAATCATATATGTAATTTTATAAATCATATATGTATCTAATGTAATGTATACGGGATTTGGCGTTAAATAGCCTAAAATGGTTGATATGCCATAAAACCAAACCAAACCAAGACCTCCCAAACTGGAGCCTCACCATCAGATGCAGTTAAGTGTCATATACAGGACACCCCTTTCTGGGAAAGGTCTTATCTCCTCCTGCAGGGGATATAGTCAGCATGTTACTAAGCCCCGTTAACAGGGTTGGCTAATATTCAGGATCCTATGCTGGGTTAGTGACTAGACCTTTTTGGAATCAAGTGATAGCATCCCTCTTGTAATTATTAGCAGTATATCGTCACTGTTCATTCGATGCTGAATATCTATCGATGATGTCTAAGTGACGGCATGTCCACACATGTCTTCAGAATCCCTCAATGTTATATATGAAAAAAAGTTGATTCCTTTGCAGGTTGCAGTCCTGGGCACCAATGTTGTCTCATGAAATTGAAATGAAAGATACAACCAGTAACCACCCAGAAATTGTCAGAACGGGGACGAAGACGATATTCACCTGCCTCACGAATACCGGTATCTAGACTTTACACCCAAAGACTTTTGGTAGCACTCTCGATGTTATAGCATTTGATCGTTGGAGATGTAATCGGCAACCAGAGCATATATATATATATATATATATATATATATATATATATATATATAATATGTTGCACGAGCCGTATGCGACACAAGATGAATTCTTAATCCTGGACGAGACTTTTTGCTTTTCACTTTTCGCTAATAACCTTGGGATTGGTATGAATTCAATTATTATTCCATTAGTAATGATTAACTAATCGCTTGGGGTGGACTCTTTAACCTTGGTTTGACAACCAGACCCAGAGAAGGAAAACTGAATTTAAAACATCTCTCTTATGCTTAAAACTCGCCTTGTATCATCCTGCTCGTTATGGCAGGACTAGATAATTTTTCTTACTTCCTCAAATACGAGGATCATTAAATAAGTTTCCAGACTTTTTTCGTATGGGCACTTTTATTGATAGTACACACATGAAACTCTAGTCCCCTTCGAAGTAATCTCCTCCGGCTGCAATGCACTTGTACCGTTCCAACAACTTCTGGAAGGCCCCATCGAAGTCCTCTTGTGTGAGCGTGTCAATGACCTTCGTCACAGCCTCTTTCATCTCCTCAATTGTCTCATAACGACAGCCTCTGAGCTTTGGGAATAAGCAAAAGTCACAGGAAGCAAGGTCTGGACTATAGGGAGGCTGAGGAACCGTCTTGATGCCCATCTTGGTCAAATAGTCTGTGACAAGAATGGAGTTGTGGACTGGTGCATTGTTCTGGTGGAAATACCACTGACCCGATTTGAAGAGTGCTGGCCTCTTCCCAAAAATCTCCTCCTGAACTCCCTTAAAACCTCAACATAGTAACCCTAACCCTAACCCTTTGGCCAATCAACTCTGCTGTATTGACTTCCTTACTCCTCCCACACCTCTCATCATCCCTCACAGACTCCCTGCCTCCCTTGAATCTATTATGCCACTCAAAAACTGATGCTCAATTCATGCAAGATACTCCAAAAGCAGTCTGAAGCATTCCATACGTTTCTGTGGCATTTTTTCCAAGTTTAAAACAATTTTATTGCATATCGTTCTTCTAAAGTGTTAGATTGCATTTTTGAAATTCAGCAGCTGTGACAATCAGGCTTTAGTAGGGTGTATTCCAATTGCTACTGTAGCTGTTTATTTGAAGCTGAAATCATAAAAATTGGTCAGTCATATCATAAAATGTATAGCAATAACATAGTGAATTCTCAAGAGTCTACGACAATTTTAAATGCCTGTACAAAAAAGTCTGTAAACTTAATGAATGCACAATGTATATGGGAACCTCGGGTAGTGTAATGGTTAGTAAGCCTAGCGAGGAAACAGGCAAGAGTAAGTTCCAGTCTCATTGAATAGCCATTTATTTGGCCTCCTATCACATCAAAGTAAAACGTAGAGTAAATCATTACTTCCTTAAATATTTATTATATTTATGGATGTAAATAATGAAATAAATCCGACATTATTAAGAAAGTTGAAAAAACAGAATAACCTAAAATTTGATGAATTCATTATGAAAGTCGATGTTGAACGTTCCAGTTATAATGACCTTCTTCAGGACTTTAAGTTCATGAAAAATGTTGTTAAAATAGCGATGAACGTTTGATGAAATAACAGTAGAAAAAGTGTGTATATACAATTAAGAATCTTTCTTTTTATATGCAATTTATTTCCTCATATTTTTTCATCAAACATCCATCGCTATTTCAATATTTTTCATGGACTTGAAATTCTGATGAATGTTATTACAACCTAAACGTTTTACGTCGACTTTCATGATAAATTTTGTTTTTTTCAAATTTCTCTCTCTCTCTCTCTCTCTATATATATATATATATATAGAAGTGGAAAGAAAACTCAACGGACAGTCATTATGCTATTATAAATTTATTTCGACAGGCCGGTGATACGATTTGCCTCTTCAGATAGCTTTTTGCAAAATGGAAAGAGATCCACAACCATTACTCGCTTGAAAAAACAAACAAATAAACAAACAAACAAATAAAAAACAACAACAGAAAGACAACCTATTATAGCAGATGGAACATGAAAGTGTGGTCTTTCTCTTTTTTTTTTCTTTTTCTACAGAGAGATGCTTGTGGATCTCTTTCTATTTTGTAAAAAGCTATCTGTAGAATTATAGGGAATTTCCATATATTCTATATCTGAATAATTCAAAACTAATCGTCTCTGCACAATTCTCTCTCTCTCTCTCTCTCTCTCTCTCTCTCTCTCTCTATCTATCTATCTATTTATCTATCTATCTATATATTCACACACTCCGTTGCACGAGCTGTATTCGACACAAGATCAATTTTTAAGCGGAGTACAGTTGGTTTTGAATTTAGAATTTTTCATTCTCCAAGACTGATTGCCATACCATGTTTTAAGAGCACAGTCTGCCCTATTATTTACCCATAACCTTTCCTAACAGTATTAGCACAATGTGAAATACAAACAGCCTCATTTAGGATTTGATTATTTTCACTGTTTCCATTTTCTTTCACGTTAACCGTTACACCACAAGCGCAAGTTTATGTAAATAATAATAATCCCAATTTTTAATTCATTTTATTTTGTTTTGTAATTTATGCAATATTATGAATCAACTTTTCATGCTTACAGATACCACACTGTGATCCAATATCTATCGACATTTGTTTGTTCGTAGAATGGGATACATGGTCAATTTCAAATAGTTATTGTTGGGGTGGGTATATATGTATGCGTAAACAAGGTTAGAAATTACCAGTCTTGCTAATCAGTGACACAAAGGAGTCAAAGTCTAGTTATAGATAAATAGTAAGGCAGATTGGGTACTTTAACCTTAGTTAGGCAACTCGTCCAGGAAAAGGAAATTCAAACTAATTTTACTTCTCTTAAAAATGACCTTTTGTCGCATTCTGTTTGCGGTGGAGGGGTTGGGAAAATATTTTTCCAAGGTTTTCCTCTTGAATGGATATGGCAACAAAGCAATCTTTTTGTTTTAATTCAGACATGTCATTCTCCTAGACTAGTTGCTATTCGTAACCAGAGGGCTGCGTTTACTGCATTGAGTTCATAGTGTACCATACTAAACTTTTAAATATCATATAGAGTAACGCCAGCTTCATCATTTTCTGCTTCTCTGATTTCTGTTCTTAGTTATGCCGTGTTCAATTTAGGAATGAACCTGAATATTTTACTGTTTTTGAATTTAGAAAGTTATTCCTTAGAAGTTTAGATTCCGAAATCAAACTTATCATATTTACCACCCCCTCCGCTCGGGTTGGATATGACACAAGGTCAATTTGTAAGCGCAGTTTCACAGGTTTGAATTCAGAGTTTTCCTTCTCCTAAACTAGTTGCCTCACCAAGGCTGCAGAACCCAGTCTGCCCTACTATTTACCCATAGCTGGAGGAGAATAATTGGATTCATACCTTCCCCAAGGGTATTAGTGCAATGTGAAATGCAATCAGTCTCGTCCAGGATTTGAACTCGTGTCGCCGTGTCCATTTCCGAAATCGACCTTATACTCCTTCGGTAATTTCTTGTTTATAGCTTTTCCCTTTCTTTTTTTTATTCTTGGGCTTTGTACTCCAAAATTCCTTTGTATTTGAACTTATGTGTGTTTTAAATAAAGCTTCTCTTCCCCCCACCTTTTTTTTAATAAGAGTCCAATAATTCTTATCAATTTGATTCTTTACTTGTTCGTATCGGAAGTACCTAATGGCCATTGCTACCAATAAAGTAAAGAAAAAAAAAAACCCTGATATTGCTGGGAAAAATAAGCCGACCGATTTAGCAAACGATATGGATTACCTACTCGAAGATTTGTGAAGAGGGGGAATACAATTGGAGGAAAAAGCCGATAAAATGCGCGAAAGTTCATTTTGGGTGGAGACATTTATCTATTCTTGTGACACGAACACGTTAAACCCAACACGTCAACGGGTGTCACATGGTTTCTCATTTTGGCAGTACAATGACGAAAATTCCTGAACTGAACTCCTTATTTTTGGAAGGTCACAAATAGTTCTTTAAATATAACAACCTTGAGAAATAAGAAAAGGGTTTTTGAAGGGCCTAAGAAAGATTTATTTTTCTCACTCTTCTGTTTTTTCTATCTCGCTTTCATTCTTTCTTTCAGATTTTTTTTTTTTATCGTTTTTCTTTTTTGTCATTATTTCCCCATTTCTTTTTGCTTCTTTTCTTTTCTTCATTTTTTTTCTTCATTTCTTTCTTCAATTCTTTTTGCTTTATTTCTCTGCTCGGTCTTTTTCTTCAGGTCTTTTTTTTACCGTGTTTTTCACTTTCTTTCGCTTTTCTTTCTTTCTTTCTTTCTTTCTTTCTTTCTTTCTTTCTTTCTTTCTTTCTTTCGTTTTTCTTTCTTTCTTTCTTTCTTTCTTTCTTTCGCTTTTCTTTCTTTCTTTCTTTCTTTCTTTCGCTTTTCTTTCTTTCTTTCGTTTTTCTTTCTTTGTTTTACTCACTTTTTTTACTCTTTAATTTGTTCTTTCTTTCTTTCTTTCTTTCTTTCTTTCTTTCGTTTTTCTTTCTTTCTTTCTTTCTTTCTTTCTTTCTTTCTTTCTTTCGCTTTTCTTTCTTTCTTTCTTTCTTTCTTTCTTTCGCTTTTCTTTCTTTCTTTCCTTTTTCTTTCTTTGTTTTACTCACTTTTTTTACTCTTTAATTTGTTCTTTCTTTCTTTCTTTCTTTCTTTCTTTCTTTATTTCTTTCTTCGTTTTATTTTCATTGAACTGCCCTTTTTTATTTTACTTTTTTTCTAAAATCAGTTTTTGTCACTTTCTTTCTTTCTTTCTTTCTTTCTTTCTTTCTTTCTTTCTTTCAGCAATTATATTCACAAAGAAACGTTTTCAGGAGTATAAAAACCTTGTCTTTCTCTCAATAAAGAGGATTTTTTTTTATTAGAACTCAGTTCTCAAGAAAAAAAATCCCTTCTCTACGCAGTGAATTCATTCGTTTAACTTATTTGTTAAGAAAACAAAAAATATTTCTATTTTAACAAGAAAAGACATATTGGAGTCCATCTTATAAACGACAGTTTCCTATATGGGTGTGCTTATATATATATATATATATATATATATATAATCCGAGAAGGAAATCCAAGGAGTAAGAGTATCCAATTTGAGTGCTCAATGCCAACGGCTATTGACGTATAAATAATTTGGGATTAAGAATACATCAAAACTAAACGTGCAAAGTTGAACCTTTTTTTTTTTAGATAAAAATGAAAATGAAAAAAATCACTTCTTTGGTATCATTAAAAATTTATTTCAGGTCGATGATGACCATCATCAGCTGTTCAACGACAAAAATTATTTGTGTATTTTTGTATTGCTTCCGGTGGGAATAGAATTTTTATAAATTTTATTCTATTTCTTTTTCTTTTTCTTTATATATATATATATATATATATATATTGTCATCTACAGACAGACTGTTTCGTTGTATTACAACTCTTCAGTGTGGCTAGACGGGTAGGACGCTTGAAGCTGGGATCAAAACCCACCCAACTTTACGTTAGAATTAGTATCAGACCACTCGGCCAACAAGCGTACCACTACAGCTAGGGAATTATCAGGTATTAGGTAGCAGCAGCAGCAGCGTTCGTTTGTTTACATTTTTTACCTTATCGGATATATATACATATTTACCAACCCCTCCGCTCGGGCAGGATATGATATAAGGTCAATTTTTAAGCGGAGTTTAACAGGTTTGAATTCAGAGTTTTCCTTCTCCTAGACTAGTTGCCTCACCAAGGCTGAAGAATTCAGTCTGCCCTACTATTTACCCATACCTGGAGGGATTCATACCTTTCCCGAGGATATTAGTGCTATGTGAAATGCAATCAGCCTCGTCCAGGATTTGAACACACACACACACACACACACACACACATATATATATATATATATATATATATATATAGCGTTATCAAAAAACATCAGGACAGAGCGTTTTTTTTTAAATTAATAATTTTGAATTCGAATGAAAATATGTTCCCAGGTGAGCAACTAATAAAAGAAAGTGACATGTATATATCTACAGCTGAGTCACATGGATCTGTAGAATTCATCAACTGAATCTCTGCAAGGAAATAGGCCCCCTCCAACAAGTCTCTTGGATATGATATTAAACAGTATGATGATGAGGCGCTAGCATTGGAGATTTGGGAAATATAGAGTACCTGTTCATTTTCATTGCTCCCAGGTCAATTTTGACTCAGAGTGTTAGATCCTGATAGGGGCCTATCTATTGGCTAAATAGAATAAAATGTGTGTAAACAAATGACTGATGTTAAATTTGACTGTTATATAACAATACTTGAAACCACTTAATTCTTTGTAAAAAGAGCTTCGGCCATTCTAAGAATGTTATCAGCACAACGCGTTTACAAATCTTATATATACTTGATATATGTGTATAAAGAGGATTTGGTATTAAATAACCTACAATGGTTGATATGCCATAAAACGAAACCAAAAGAAATCCTATATATTTAACATATATGTATGTTGGGTATCACCTACCTTTTCAGCATAATTAGTTGTTCCATCTGCCATATATGGCAGTAGCGGAAATCAGTCTGGGAAGGATAAGCCTACAAGTTAGACCAGAAGAGCCGTTCCTATTGTTGAAGTATATCCTTACTCTATCACTAATCCTATGTTCTTATTACTAACAGTCTCCTTCTTGTAAATACTCTTCCTGTAAATATAACTATTGTCCTCACATATCGTGGTTTGTCTTATTATTACGACTACTTGTGTTCACTAACCAGAACACAACAATATATGAAAAGTATTTGGCATTAAGTAACCTATCATGATTGATATGCCATAAAAACCAAGCAAACCAAGTCATATATATCTAATATATGTGCATAAAGAGGACTTGGCATTAAATAACCTACAATTATTGATATGCCATAAAACCCATCCAAGCAAATCGTATATATTTAATATATAAGTATGAAGAGGATTTGGCATTAAATAACCAACAACTGTTGATATCCCTTTTAACCAAATCAAACCTTCAATATATATATCTAGAGAGCAATCAATTGGAAAATGAATTATAAAATCAGGCAAAATATTTTTTGAACGCAGTGCTTTTGCCAAAAGAGAGGATCTTGCAAGAACTGTCAATACTTACTCGAACTATATCATCGTGATCTTTTCTTGTTTGATAAGCTGAGATTTCTTCTTCAAGGTTTGAGGACTTGGAGGATATTTAGTAAAAAAAAAAAAAAAAAAAAAAAAAATGACAGCAAAATTTTATTGTATATAAAATGAAGAGTCTTTTTAGGTATTCATTTAAAGGAAAACACACTGGTATAAGTGTTTTAAATGTCAGGGGTACTGTTTTGAAGAAAGAAATTTCATATATTATTTATTTGTGTGCTGTTTGGATACATCTTGTATACACACATGTATATGAGTATATATGTATATGTACGTTTAGAGAAAGATAGAAAGAAAAAAAGTACAAACAAAATGAGACAGGCAGATAGTCAGAGAAAAAGGAAAGTGAAAATGAGAGCGAAAAGAGTCTAAGATTTTGGATCAGACGGATCAATGAGATAATTAATCTAAAGGATTTGGGAAATAATCATTTCAAAATGACATAAATCTACAAAAAGCATAATCATAATTGTTGGGTATCACCCAGCTTTTTCCACACAATGAACTAGTCCATCTGCCATATATAGCAGTAGCTACTAATAACAGCGGCAGACTAGAAGGTGAAGAGCAGCTTCTTATAGGAATAGTATTAGAGCGTTGGAGACTGGAGATCGCACTAGATCACCTTACTTGCTACCGTAATAACGGAAGCCAGTACTAACGTTGGACTATATCTTTATTCTGTATTCACTAATCCTATTTTCTTGTCTACAAATAGTCTCTCTATTGTATATACTTTTTCCTGAGATATCTCTATTTTCTCTCATATCATGGTTTGTCCTTTATTTAATATTACAAGCGTTCACTAAGCAGAACGCAACAATAATTAAGTCTCTCTCTTTCTCTCTCTCTCTCTCTCTCTCTCTCTCTCTTTCACACACACACACACACACACACACATGTAATAGTAATGAGATATAAATGAAATAAAGCGATCGATTGGATTGATCATTTTGTATGTTATTAGAAATACGCCTGTTTAATTACTTATAGGGTGTTGGGTGGCGTCGTCCGTCATGTATTTTAGCTGGGTCATTGAGGGGCTGAGGGTCTTTCAACATAAAGCTCTGGCCCATTTAGAATAAACATTTTCCGGTGCGCCACCAACAAATCACAACGTTAATAGCTAAATTTGCCAACGTAGACCTTGGTTTCTACGCACTGAATAGCCAACCAGTGGGCTGAGTGGTTGTTTTAAACAGGTCTACGTGCTATTGACAATTTTTTTTCATTGGCAGGACGTGGATCTTGCGGTAAGTTAAATAATTTCTTTTGACAAAAAAACTATGATGAACATGGCACCACGCGTTAAATATTGACAAAACTAAACGATCTATGATTTAACATTTTACATTCATATACACATAAACGTAAAAATATCCTTTCTATTATTAAAAAAACATATTTTTTTTATATATTTTTTTTCTAGACGGAACCCCTCTTAAACTAGTAGACAAATTCACTTACCTAGGAAGCAGCGTTGCATCAACCGAAAAGGAGATCGACACGAGGTTAACGAAGGCATGGACAGCTATCAATAGGCTATCGATTATATGGAAATAAGACCTAACCGATAAAATGAAACGCAGTTTCTTCCAGGTAGTGGTCACATCGATACTGCTATATGGGTGCACTACATGGACTCTAACAAAACGGCTGGAGAAGAAGCTAGACGGCAATTACACAAGAATGCTGCGAGCAATCTTGAACAAGTCCTGGCGGCAACACCCCACAAGACACCAACTGTACGGCCACCTGCCTCCTATCATGAAAACTATTCAAGTTAGACGAACCAGACATGCAGGACACTGTTGAAGAAGCAGGAACGAACTCATAAGAGATGTACTCTTATGGACCCCTACACATGGCCGTGCAAAAGCAGGACGACCAGCACGAACATACATTCAGCAGCTATGTGAGGATACGGGACGTTGTCCTGAAGACCTGCCTAGGGCGATGAACGATAGGGAGGAGTGGCGAGAGAGGGTCAGGGATATCTGTGCTACCAGCACGACATGATGATGATGATTAAAAAACTATCTATATTCTCGCGTTAAGTTAAAAGAACAACTTTAATTCAATAGTATGTGGTCAATATAAAAATATGGTGTCTAACAATTACATTAAAAATGACGTTGACAGGAATATACATCAACATCATCATAACCATAGCGTGCAGATGACACGGATTCCTTTGACTCTTTTTCACCATTCGTCCCTATCGCTTATCGCTCTTATTAAGTCGTCTACACGGAACGCAGTGTTTGCACAGAGCTGATGAATGTAAGTTTTTTCCTAATGGGCTAATATTGGTGTGCCCATGCGTACTAGTCCATAGGAAAACGTCTCTTGTTAGTTCGTTGCTACTTCTCCAGCAGTGCCCAGCATATATCAATCGTCTCACTTCGATGGTTTGCGAGATGGGAGGTAAGTGGTCGTACAATACCTGTTTTGTAGGGTGTTTAACTTTAATTATATAATTATCGAGGGATTATTCGATGAATGTTTTACGTTTTATCTATCTATCTATCTCGGTCTTTTCTTCTCTTTCTCTCTCTCTCTAAATATATATATTTATATATACATATTTATATTTATATGGAAATCAGACCTAACCGATAAAATGAAACGCAGTTTCTTCCAGGCAGCGGTCACATCGATACTGCTATATGGATGCACTACATGGACGCTAACAAAACGGCTGGAAAAGAAACTAGATGGCAATTACACAAGAATGCTGCGTGCAATCCTGAACAAGTCCTGGCAGCAACACCCCACAAGACACCAACTGTACAGCCACCTGCCCCCTATCACGAAAACTATTCAAGTTAGACGAACCAGACATGCAGGACACTGCTGGAGAAGCAGAGATGAACTCATAAGAGATGTACTCTTATGGACCCCTACACATGGCCGCGCAAAAGCAGGGCGACCAGCTCGAACGTACATTCAGCAGCTATGTGAGGATACAGGATGTTGTCCTGAAGACCTACCTAGGGCGATGAACGATAGGGAGGAGTGGCGAGAGAGGGTCAGGGATATCCGTGCTACCAGCACGATATGATGATGATGATGATGATATATGTATATATATTCGGTGGAAACTCTAGGTTATCAATGTTACCTGGGCTCATATTCTTAAATTTCTAATATTTCTAATTTAAAAGATAAGAAAAATTTAAGCATCCAACTATATCTTTCTAAATGTATTTTATCAAATATCTGTGCTTGTTCAGATGTGTCCTGCTGATACTTTGCGACTGACCATTCTACTAAAACCAAAACGATGTTTTCACTTTATCTATAGTATTTTTTAAGATAAATGTCTTTGACACAGTTTAATTGACTGTCTCATTCGCCAATAGAATCTTTGATGTTAACCGCTCACACTAAGCACGCATAGATCTTAGATCCAGCTCAAATCTTTTGGGCTCAATGTTTTATTAAATTTCCCTCGAACAATATCATTATGAATACATTCTTTTGAAAAATGGGGAGTAAAGCACTTCTGAGATTTTTTATAGATTATTTCAATTATTTCAGCTAAAAATCTATCAATTTGAGTTATGTTATTAGAATAATTTCGTTTGTTTTTAGGGTCTAGATTTCATGAGCTCGAAATGACAAGTCAGGTTATTTTTTCCTTGTGTAACATTAAGATTACTATGGGGGATAACTTTCTAAATCAAAATTTTAAGGGGAGGCTCAATGGTTAAAACGATAGTCAGCCGAATCGTTGTAAGCGAGTTCGAACTCCAGTCGCGCTATTACGTTCACTTTCGGACAAATACCCTTGGAAAAGGTACGAACACCTTTATCCTTCCTGTTATGGGTTAAATTGTACCACTACCGTTCTTCTAGTAAGATGGATTTGGCATTAAATAACATACAAAAGTTGATATGCCATTAAACAAAGAAACCAAACTAAATCATCATTTTAAGGCCAGAAAATAATTTAAAAAAAGCTATGAATAAAGATAATTATTCTAAATGGTTCAGATAAAGACACTGAATCCAACAAAAGTCAAGGAAGACAAATGAATTGCTCTGAAAGAATTTTTATAGTTTTGAAATAGACTTAAAAGAATAGCTTTTCAGGTTGAGTCTGAAAAGCCCTACAAACAGCGTCGCCACTAATATATACATTTATATAGTAACTGGCACTTCTTTGAAGACGGCCATTTCCTTTATTTGCTTTGAGTGTACCAGAGAGGGTATGTGACGTCTTAAGCCAAATATTTTCTGGCCAAACCCTATCTCATGTGTGATAAATACGTTAGCTGTCTTCTCCATTGACGGTTCATCTGTGTACCCTCTCATGCCTTATTAAACCTGCCACAGGCCCGCACACTTTGTTAAAGAATTGACATGAGTTCCCTTTTGGTCGCTACTGAAAGATTTTTGTAAAGATATTGTTGTTATGGAATCTCATATGACTAGCAAGTCCGGCTTTCAACAAACAGACCCTACCACAGGCACTATAAAAATGTTCTGGAGATGCTCGTGACGTAATAGTTATCGTCATAGGAAATGGACACGGCGAAACGAGTTCAAATCCTGGACGAGACTGATTGCATTTCACATAGTACTAATACCCTTGGGAAAGGTATGAATCCAATTACTCTCCCTCCAGCTATGGGTAAATAGAAGGGCAGACTGGGTTCTTCAGCCACTCTGAATTCAAACCTGTTAAACTCCGCTTAAAAATTGACATTGTGTCATATCCTGCCCGAGCGGAGGGGTTGGGTTAATATGATAAACATGTTCAGGTTGAAAAGTGTCAGGGTTAGGTCAAGTCCTGCTTCCAAAGTGTTTGCTGCATTCTGAAGTATTCGATACTTCAAATGCTTTAACGATTGCTTAGATTACTTTCTTAAAAGTTGATCGCCTATAAATCATATGTCACGTTCATGCTAAAGCCTTTAGCGTTAATATGATAAAATATTTTGATCATATAAATGCTTTGCATTATCATTCATTATATATATATATATATATATATATATATATATATATATATATATATATATATATATATATAATGTGTGCCTGAGTCTGTGTGTGTGTGTGTGTGTGCGTGTGTTGTTAGCAAACCAAATAGCGCACAGCTATTTCATTGTAGGATGAGATGCAATCAATTCTGAATAAGACGAATTGCGCTTTACTTAGCCCGCTTCATTCGTCTCTTAGGAAAAGTCCCTTTCTTACTCATTAGGTCGATTTTCTAATCCCATATTCACGTCACTTGTCGTGACTTTCCGGTTCGTTCTTCTGATTAAGTAGCCATACCCAACAAATGCACAAATTGAATAAAAGGTGTCAAGTCATAGAAATCTAGAAAAGTAGATTAATGACTGAATAATGATGCGATGAAATTATAAGAATAAAATATCTTATCATATAAATACTGGATACTTTAACATGAATTTAATATATGATATCAGTAAAGTATAGGGGATCAATAATGTATATCATAGTGTAAGAACGATAAAAAAATTCATTCTTTATATAACATAGCCATTTCCGATTTGCAGGTCGATAAATTGGGAATATCAATCACATATTTCGAAGCTTTCAAAATATATTGAAATCTACATAATATAATTTGTTATTGTATTTTGGGGTGCTGTCAAAATTTATTTCGTTCAGGAATTTCACAAACTGATCGATAAAAAGAAAGAAAAATCACCAATAGACCAAAAAAAAAATGACATTAAAAAGCAGAATGAGAGGAAAAAAAATTCGTTATTAATAAATCAAATGATAATCAATTATTCTTTTTTTTTTTACTATCAAGAATTAACTTCCTTATTTTCATTTTTAGGCAATGCTGTAAGTGTTGCTGTTTTCTCATCCGATGAATATCAGAAAAATATCATATATATATATTTATATATATAAGTTGTCCGACCGTAGTCAAGGGTGACCAGAATGCTCCCTTTTCCATAGCTACTTCATCCAGGTGTAGGGAAGGGTACAACTTCTTCCCCTTTATTTCTCTAATTATACCTTATAATGCTGAGTGTTAAGCACGGAGGCATCAAGTACTCTTTTTTTGAATCTCTCTCTCTCTCTCTCTCTATATATATATATATATATATATATATATATATATATATATATATATATATATATTAGAAGAAATATGTATATTTTGGCAGCATTTCTTCATTGATACAAATTTCGTTGACATATTTTCGTCTACATATTTTCTTGTTGATTCTTTCATATTGCTGTAATGATTTTATAGTATTCGGTGGGTATTGATTGATATATTTTCTATAATTGTTTATTTCCTAAGTACTTTCTGGCTGACTTTGGGCCATCATCAGGGGAGGATGTATTACAAAGCGAAGAAACTTTTGTATGTACACTACTACTTTGTAAGAAGAGCATCTTTGGTCGTTGCAGTGTGAAGTGTTTACTTTTAAAATTGTTCTATAATTAGTGTCAGTAACTAAAGACATTTAAGTACATTAGTGCTGGTTTGAAAAATAATTTTGTTATGTTTGGGTTGCATGTTTCTAATATGTAGTGCTTCGAGAATCTGTAGTTTTTGTTTGTTATTTTGATGTTCTAATATTGTTGTGTTTTCAATATATCAATCAATTCCCGCCGAATACTATAAAATCAATACGGCAATATGAAAGGATCAACAAGAAAATATGTAGACAGAAAATGTCTATTATGTCCAACGAAATTTGAATAAATGTTAGAAGTGAACTGAATCTGTCAGAATGTGTGTGGAAAAAGGTAAAACGGAAGAAAGATATATGTTGGTATATTTGATAATTTAATTTTAAAGTTTTGTCTAAATACAAAAACATTTTATCAAAATTATTTTAAGGATAAGAAATAATTATGATAGATAAATTTTTGATTCAGTTGGAAGTCATTATCAGGGCCAATAGATGTTCTTACATGAAAATAAAATAATACAGGCTGATAGGTTCCAAATTGGTAATGTAATGTAATGGAATTTTTTTGAAAAAAGTAAAAAGCGTTTTATGGTTTGAGAAGCAGATTGGTAATATTATATTTTAAACGTTTACAGAAAGCGATGATAATGTTTTATGTGTATTTTGAAATCTTTTAATATTATTTTTCCTCGAGACGGTGATATTTTGTTGACTCGTGCTAAACTGAATTGTTAGAAATAAAACTGTTTGATCATTTAACTGTATGTAATCAAATGTCTGATGTTTAATTGAATTGTTAGTGATACATAGCAATACTTGGAACTATTTAGTTTTGTTGACTTACGCTGAAATGAATTGCTTGAAATAGAATTGTTTATTTAACTGTGTGTAAATAAGTGACTGATGTTTAATTAAATTGTTAGGGATACAAGCAATAGTCGGAACCATTAACCGTTGTTGATTTATGTTTACAAATCATATATCTAATATATATGAATAAACGGATTCGGAATTAAATAACCTACAATGATTGATGTACCATAAATCCAAAGCAAACCAAACAATTATACATCTAAGAAAGGTCAGGTGTTGTTAATTTCTTGTTCATAAGTAAAAGCTATGGCAAGTTCAGTATTGTTTAATCTATCCATAATTTTAAGGTCACTATTATGTGGATATATTGTTATATAATTGCCGAGGGATTTCGGTTCATGCCTTTGAGTTTAGTTAGGCTCAGAACCTTTCGGCTCAGCAAATGGGTTAGCTGGGTGCAACATTGAGGCAGGTGTTAACGCGGGAGCGCACGGGTGGTTGGAGGTGTCACTCAGATGTCATAATAGTCCGAGACGAAACGGGATGACAGGGTGCGGGTGACGTCATGTACCGGAAGCGCGAGAAGGTTTGTGTGAGAATCTGTAGAAAGTTAGAGTTGAGATTAGACACTGGACGAAGACGGTCGACTTTTGGAGCTCGCAGACGCGAGGCGAACGTGGGTCCTATGGGGGCCGCACGAGATGGGGGCCAAATGAATAAGACAGCATAGAAGATTGTGTCTCTCCTCCTTACGTCGAAACCTTTAACTCAAAGTTAATAAAAAGGTTTCGTACCTGAACAAGAAGTCGTTACGTGTTTTCTAATTTCGAGATTCCTATGCGCTATCGTTATGAACATTATATGTCCATTTCGCACATAGCGTTAATTGTGAATATGGTACAATCATCATCATCATGTCGCGCCGCCTGCGCGGATATCCCTGACCGTCTCTCGCCATTTCTCCCTATCATTCATCGCCTCCGGCAGGTCTTCAGGGTTACATCCCGTGTCCTCACATAGCTGCTGTATGTAAGTTCGTGCTGGTCGTCCCACTCTTGCACATCCATGTGTGGGGGTCCACAGGAGTACATCGCTTATGAGCTCGTCCTTGCTTCTCCAGCAGTGTCCTGCGTGTCTGGTTCGTCGAACTTGTATAGTTTTTGTGATGGGAGGCAAGTGTCCGTATCATGGATATATCATCTATAAAATGGAAATAGAATTCTCAGTTATTGTGAATTTAAAGAGAGTAGATTCTATAAATTCAAGGAAAATTGTTGCTAGGACTCCGCTTAGAGGTGAACCCGTGTGTAAATCAGTTTGTTTGTTTTTTTTATAAAAATACCGGTATATCGATTAAAAGTAATGTCTCGTTCATTATGTGCAAGTTTTGATTATTTTGTTAACAGATAAAAGAATAATGTCTTTTTTCTTGGTGAATTTCTAAATATTTTATACAGTTATAGATAAAGGTTGGTTCTCCATGTTTCTATTATGGATTTTGTTAAGTAAATCACCGGCGTTCCTGATGTACGAATTGCTAATCGTGTCTAAGAGAAAGAATGATATTTTGGCTAAAGACTTTACGGTGTTACGGGGAAGGGATAGTTCCAATACCAGAAATAATTGGTCTTAAGGAAATTCTAGGTTTATAATTTTTAGGAAGGCCATAAACTTTATGGAAATATGGATTTATAATCAATAACTGAAGACCAAAATTTATTTTCTTTAGTAATTAATTTTTTTAATAGAACTTATTAAAAATGTTTATATTTTTAGATATGGTTTGTAGAGAAAATTCTTCGGGTGTGTTTTTGTCATTTAATAATTCTATTGTTTTGTTGTTATAATGATTTGATTTTGTTTGGTTTTATGGCATATCGACCATTATCGGTCACTTTATGCCAAATCCTTTTCATACATATATATTAAATATATGATTTCTAAACACATATTAAAGATACTTTTTAAAACATGACTGAGCTCATTTTTTTGCATACAGTTAAATGGTTTCACTTAATTTTAAACAATTCAGTCTTTTGTTTATACACGCTTAGTCATTGGTTTGAATATAGTTTTTTGTTTACACAGTTAAATGAAAAACTGTCTTATTTCAAACAATTCAATGTAGCATGTCGACAAAGTTAAATGGTCCCAAGTATTACTATATATCACTAACAATTGAATTAAATATCAGTCATTTATTTAGAATCAGTTGAATGATCAAACAGTTCTATTTCAAACAATTCTATTTAGCTTAAGTACAGTTTGTTTGTTTATATTCAGTTAAATGTAAAAACCGTTCTATTTCAAACGACTCAGTTTAACATAAGTACACGGTTTAGTTCTATTTGACCCATAGGTAGCACCCTGTCAGGTGCTAATACTCTTGGCTGAAGTGGACCTGAGCACGATGTCAATAAAGGGGCACTCCATATTCCCAAAAGATCCAGCATTACTGGAGCCTTGCTATCAGATTGTTTTGGGTCATATCCTGGACACTCGTTGGGGGAGTCTTATCTCACTGCAGAGAAGCAGTCAGTGTATTCTCCAGCCTCAGCCGAGTGGGACAGAATTATGAGTAGAATCCAAAATATACACATTAAAGATTTGAAAAAAAAAAAAAAAATTGGTCCGAAACAATTTAGATAGTAATCACAACTTTAATTGTAAATGTTCATATATACTTGATATGTACATTAAAAAATATCGAAAAGTTGTCTAGGTTAGTATCATTTTAAACTACAATACTATCGGAAAGGGATCAGCTATTTTTTCAAATTTTCTCCTCATATGGTCAAATTGCTGGAAACTTACAAAACCCCTTATTAAATATAATTTGTCTTCATTTTATATATATATATATATATATATATATATATATATATATATATATAGGTAGTTCGATAAAACAGACTTGGAGCGAAAAAAGCAGACTGACATTAAATAATGGATGGTTGGGTTATGGAAGGTTTAACATAGGAAGATATGAACAAAATAACATAAGTATGATCATAGGTAAATTGATATGAATTTTCAAAGGAAATACGTTGCGCTTTTAAAATGAATTTTTTGAGCTTTAATTAGATTGCATAAATTTGAAATGGAACGCAACTAACGGAAATAGAATGTTTAGAACATTCTCATCTTTTTGTTTTATTGAAAAAATCATAGCCCTGAATTAAAACTAGAAATAAAATCATCCTCCGAAGACCTTGTGGTTTTTCATATTTGTACATTTACATCATCATCATCATCATCATCATCATCGTCATGTCTTGCCGCTAGCACGGATATCCCTGACCCTCTCTCGCTACTTCTCCCTATCGCTCATCACCTCTGGCAGGTCTTCAGGGCTACATCCCGTATCCTCACATAGCTGCTGAATGTATGTTCGTGCTGGTCGTCCTGCTTTTGCTCGGCCATATGTGGGGTCCATAAGACTACATCACTTATGAGCACGTGCTTGCTTCTCCAGCAGTGTCCTGCATGTCTGGTTCGTCTAACTTGGATAGTTTTCGTGATGGGAGGAAGGTGTCCGTATAGTTGGTGTCATGTGGGGTGTTACTGTCGGGTATATTTCTATTCTCTCTCTCTCTCTCTCGTTATTCATATATATGGAGGCATTCATAGTATACTAGTTACTATCGTAGAAAATGGATCCGGCAAACAGAGTTCAAAACTTGGATAAGGCAGTTTGCATTTCACATAGCACTAATATCCCAAGGAAAAGTATGAATCCAACTTTTCTCCCTCCAGCTTGGTGTGGCAAGCGCTCAAGGAGAAGGAAAAATCTGAATTCAAACTTAGTACACTTCGTTAAAAATGACCTTGTGTCATAGCCAGCTCGTGCGGAGTGGGTTGGTCAATACATACACACAGACTTATGAGTGTGTCTCTGTATGTACAGTTTTCATACACATTCATTACAGGTCCCGCAACCAGTATTGGTTGTTAGGACGCTATTCTTGTAGCGAGTCTTGGACAGGAGTCGCCTAACGGAGCTCTTCCTTTTCCACGTCTACAACTGTTTTTAATCCAGTGTTTTCTTTCTCTAAAATTGGTTACCATATTAAGGTTTACCCTATTATAAACACTATAAATAAAAGTTGGCGACCTTAGTCGCAGGTGACCCGAACGCTTCCTTTTCAATAGCTACTACACCAAGGTGTAGGGGAGGGCGCAACTCCTTTTCCTGGATTGCTCCACTTTATCCTTGATCCTTACTTTTTAATGCTGAGTATTAAGCAAGGTTGCATCAAGTACCATTTTTGAGTCTTTGGTATGACACGACCTGGGATTGAACCCAGGTCTCCCGGGCCAAGGAAGTCCTAGATTAGTAGCATAATCAAAGCTAAAAAACTTTATATGCCATTCTATTAACCTAAAGATGGAAAAAGAAGAGATGGATTCACGCCTTTTATAAGGGCATTTGCACGAAATGAAATGCAAAAAAACCACGTTGGGTCACCGATTCCATTTCCTTTGATGATAACCGTTGGGCTAAGTGCTCCTCGGTTCATACTCCTCGAACGTTTAAAAAAGAAAAGCTATATATTGAGTCTTTAGTCTTTAACGAGGTCGACCGCTGACCATTGTGAAGTAGTAGTTAGCGTCGATCTCGAAAAGTAGCAATTATTCTGATAAGCAAATGTGTGTAAGTCGGAATGTGTAATGCATGTGTCTTCAAGCTGCTTTCTAAAATCACAAAAAAAAGGTTAACTCCCATTGGCTTAGTTGACTGGTTGGTAGGTTGTATTTTACGACACATTAACGCTTGTCGATTAGTTAAAACTAAATCCTGTTTATACATATACAATAAATATATAGAATTTGTAAACGAATAGTTTGTTGGTAAAATTCTTAAACAAGCCAGTACACAGTTAAATGGTTTCAAGTTTTGTTATCAAATACTAATAGTTTTATTTGCACATAGTTAAATCGTTTCAAATATTGCTGTTAAATACTAATAGCTTTATTTGCACACAGTTAAATGGTTTCAAGTATTGCTATCAAATACTAATATTTTTATTTGCAAAAATTTAAATGGTTGCAAGTATTGCTATCAGATATAAATAGTTTTATTTGCACACAGTTAAATGGTTTCAAGTATTAATATCAAATACTAATAGTTTTATTTGCACATAGTTAAATGGCTATAAGTATTGCTATCAGATATAAATAGTTTTATTTGTACATATTTAAATGGTTGCAAGTATTGCTATCAGATACTAATAGTTTTATTTGCACATAGTTAAATGTTTTCAAGTATTGCTATCAAATGCTAATGTTTTTATTTGCACACAGTTAAATGGTTTCAAGTATTGTTATCAAATACTAATAGTTTTATTTGCACATAGTTAAATGTCTACAAGTATTGCTATCAGATACTAATAGTTTTATTTGCACATAGTTAAATGTTTTCAAGTACTGCTATCAAATACTAATAGTTTTATTTGCTCACAGTTAAATGGTTTCACGTTTTGTTCACAAATATAAATAGTTTTATTTGCACATAGTTAAATGGTTGCAAGTATTGCTATCAAATACAGGTAGTTTTATTTTCACACAGTTAAATGGTTTCACGTTTTTTTAACAAATACTAATAGTTTTATTTTCACATAGTTAAATGGCTACAAGTATTGCTATCATATACTAATAGTTTTATTTGCACACAGTTAATTGGTTTCACGTTTTGTTAACAAATAGAAATAGTTTTATTTGCACACAGTTAAATGGTTTCACCTTTTGTTAACAAATACAAATAGTTTTATTTGCATTTAGTTAAAGGGTTTCACGTATTGCTATAGAAAAGTCGTAATTATATTCAAGATTATTCATTCACTTGCACGCTGTTAAATTGTTCCAATTATAGTAAATGATCAATTAGTTCTACTTGACTCATCGATGGGACCTCAACGATTACTACCACGTCGGTTTAGAGTGGACCTCTAATTAATGGCAATGAAAGGCTACTTCACATTCTCTATTGATTCAGGGTCGGAGCTTTACCATGAGATGATTTAGTGTCATATCCAGATCACTCCTTTGGGACCAGGGGTCTTATCTTTCTGCAGAGTTGCTGTCAGTATATTCTACAGCCCTCTCCGCCACCCACCTGGGCCGTCACATTAGTATTTGGTAGATTTGCCAACCTTGTCAGCAAACTGGGAGCTCCTTGTTCAAAGTCTTTAATGGCTACCATAATCTTCGGCTATAAAAACACATTTCCAGCTCGTTCAAATACTTTTGACGCGTACTTTTTGTGTGATGTGAATCAATTTCGAGTTAAGATATTTATGAGCAATACTGTAGATTGATTTATACGTATGGAAGGGCTGCAATAGATTCTTTTGAATCGTGTGGAAGTTGAGACAAGTGTATCATTGCACGAATGCTGCTTTTTTTTTTTTAAGTTATACACACTGATTTTTAATATATATATATATATATATATATATATATATATATATATATATATATATAATTTTAAATCCATTCTCCAAACTTGAATTCTTATATTATTTGCAACAAAAGAAAAAGAAAAAAAAAAAGAAAAGGCATATTATCAGGATTTTCATATAACGTGATCTTGATATTAAATCTCAACACATCGAAAAGGTTTTTTAAACAATTTTATATCTTGTTTTTCCACAGAGCTCATATTTATTACTTACAGTAAGAGAACGAGAAACGGCAGTAAAATTCTAAAATATCATAAAAAAGATATGAAAATTTGCAAAACTAACTAAAATAAGTTAATAAAAGAGAACAAATAATGGAGAATGAAACTCACTCAAAAGAAAATAAGGAATTAAACTTGCAAAATAAAAGAAGCGGCTTGTTTTTCACTATTCAAGAAAGAAGAAAAAAAAAAATCCTTTAAATCTATTTTTCGTGAACAAGTGAAGCCGAAATCACGTGGTGTTTACTATGGAATGGTTGGTTTTTTGAAAAGAAATTTTAAAATTCTTTATCACGTGCCGAAGAGTCGCTTTGGGAAGAAATGTTTGCTGTAGAGAAGTGACTGATTCTCACGACACAACACGCAAACAGGAACACGCTCACGCAGATACTGACCCATCTTCCTCAGTCTGCTTTCCCTCTCCCCCCTCTCTCTCTCACTCCCTCTTACATATATACACACATAATATATATATATATATATATATGTGGAGAGAGGCGTGGGTGTATACTTTCAGTCAATCTCAAACTACTGATATCAATTTATCTTCACTCAGACTGTTCATATATATATATATATATATATATATATATATATATATATATATATATATATATATACAGGGTGTCCCTCCAAAATGTATACACATTTACTTTTAAATTACATTTAATGTGTATACATTTTTTAGGGCACCCTATATATATATATATATCCAGGGAAAGGAGTAGCGCCCTCCCCTACACCTCGGTGTAGTAGCTATAGAAAAGGGAGCCTTCGGGTCGCCCTCGACTAAGAAGATATATATATATATATATATATATATATATACTGCCCTCTATCAACATCAGTTTATTTATATCAGTCTATCTATCTTTGTGGTTAGTTGGAGGAAAATTCATTACTTATCTAAATGCATGAAAATGTCACTGAAATATAGATTATGTCTCAGTGGTTACTTTCAATGAATCTTGTATTGGTATCTTAAGTAAATATATTTACTTTGTCTTGTAATGGTCACAACGCTGGACTGCAGAATCATAGCGAGCGAGTTCGAACTCCAGTCGCGCTAAAACGTTCACTTTCGGACAAATACCCATGGGAAATTTATGAACCCTCTTATCCTCCTAGATATGGGCTAAATAGCATCACTGCTGTTCTTAAGAAAGCAGCAGGGCTTGATGAAATACCCCCCAGAAGTGTGGAAGACTAGGGAATTCGACGACATACTGCACCAATACTGTAATGCCGTATATAATCGGAAGGAGGTGCCTGTGGTGTAATGGTTATCGTCGTAGGAAATGGACACGACGACTCGAGTTCAAATCCTGGACGAGGCTGATTGCATTTCATATAGCATTAATACCCTTGGGAAAGGTATGAATCCAATTATTCCCCCTCCAGCTCTGGGTAAATAGTAGGACAGACTGTATTCTTCAGCCTTGGTGAGGCAACTAGTCTATGAGACTGAAAACTCTGAATTCAAACCTATTAAATTCCGCTTAAAATTGACCTTGTGTCATATCATGCCCGATAAGAGGGTTTGGTATATATGGTATATAACCGGAAAACAATAGACATGTGGAAAACGGGATGCACCCTCCCCAAAAAGAGTAACCTCGGAATGGCCAAAACCTAACGAAGTATAACCCTTACATTCATAGTGGTTTAGACCTACAATGCTCTACTACGCAACCGCATAGAACCCAAAATTGAGAAAAAAACTTAAGAAGAACCAAAATGGCTTTCGGTGGAATTGATCCACAACACAAATTTTGTCTACCCATCGAATTCTAGAAGGAGTTCGTGCAAAAAATCTCGAAGCAATACTAATATTCGTCGACTTCTCCAATGCATTTGACTCCATACAGAGAGGGAAGATGGAGCAAATATTCTCGTCTACGGATTCCCCAAAGAAACCGTCGCAGTCATAATAATGCTAAAAAAAAAAAAAACGAAAGTAAAAAGTCCGCTCACCAGGTGAAGACACAGACTACTTCGACATTGTAGCAGTTGTACTGTAAGGAGATACATTGGTCCCACACCTGTTTATTATCTGTCTAGACTACGTGCTTAGAACGTCCATAGATTTAATGAAAGAAAATGGTTTCAAGTTGGCAACGGAATGAAGCAGAAGATACCCTGCACAAACAATCTCGGACGCAGACTACGCCGACGATATAGCGCTTCTAACAAATACGTCCGCCCAAGCCGAATCCCTGCTACATAGTCTGGAACGAGCAGCAGGTGGCATAGGTCTCTGTGTCAATGCAGACAAAACAGAATACATGTGATTTAATCGAAGAGACGACATCTCCACACAAAAGGATGGTCCTCTGAAACTAGTGGACAAGTTAACCTACCTCGGAAGCAGCGGTTGATGAGACATCAACCGAGAATCACATCAACACGCAATTAGCAAAAGCATGGACAGCTAACGATAGGCAATCGGTCATATGGAAGTCAGACCTGACCGATAAAATAAAACGTGGTTTTTCTCAGCTGTGGTTGAGTTGATACTACTACATAGATGCACCACTTGGACGCTAACTAAACGTTTGGAGAAAAAGCTTGACGGTGATTACACAAGAATGCTGCGAGCTATATTGAACAAGACCTGGAGGCCACAACCAAAAGAACAAAAGCTGTGCGGCCACCTACCACCCATCACAAAACTATCAAAATTAGACAAACCAGGCTTGCAGGACACTACTGGCGAAGCAAGGACGAACTCTTAAGCAATCTGCTCCTGTCGACCCCTTCATATGGGCGAGCAAAGTTTGGACGACCAGCTAGAACCTATATACAACAGCTCTGTGTCGATACAGAATGTAGCCTGGAAGATCACCAGGGAGCGATGGACGATAGAGACGAGTGGCGAGAGAGGATCAGGGAGATCAGTGCTAGCAGTGCGACATGATGATGATTGAATATAATAATATAGTTGTCTTTATAATTGTTCTTCATTAGACATATATTCTGGACCAGATAATAACGTAACTGTTGTCTCATTTAAGGAAAATGAATAGAAAGTTTAAAATCTTCAGATTTGGTTGCTTTACACCAAGAGGTTGTGCGCGAGAAGATGATCTGCGGATTACGACACAACCGAATAATTTATCCCAAAGATTCAGGTCTAGAGATGGCTGTTAAATATTTATTTGAGGTGCCTGTAGTGTAATGGTTATCGTCGTAGGAAATGGACACGGCGACATGAGTTCAAGTCCTGGACGAGACTGATTGCATTTCACATAGCACTAATACCCTTGGGAAAGGTATGAATCCAATTATTCTCCTTCCAGCTATGGGTAAATAGTAGGACAGACTGGGTTCTTCAGCCTTGGTGAGGCAACTAGTCTTGGAGAAGGAAAACTCTGAATTCAAACCTATTAAATTCTGCTTAAAAGAAATTGACCCTGTGTCATATTCTGCCCGATCGGAGGGGTTGGTAAATATGGTTAAATATTTATTTGCCATGGAAGAAAAACACTAGTTAAAAACAATCTCAAATAAACAAACCTGTGCCTATCCATCTGTCCGATATTTCTTAGTCATCATCTACTCGGGCTAATCTCTCCCGCTGTCTGTCCCTATCGTCAATCGTTACTGGCAGGTCCTCTAGACTACACCCAATATTCGCACAGAGCTGATGTATGTAAGTCCTTGCTGGTTGCTCAACACAGTCTCTATCATGTGTAGGAAACTATTTGGGAACGTCGCTTATAAGTTCGTCCTTACTTACTCAGCAATGATCAGTATGTCTTGCCTGTCTTACTTGGATGGATTGTGAGATAGGAAGTAAGTGGCCGTACAGCATTTGTTGGATGGGGTGTTGCCACCAGCAAGAGGCATTCTTGTGTAGTTTCTGTCTAGCATTTCCTCCATGCGTTTCGTTTGCGTCCAGATCGGTGCAGCCATACAGTAGTACTGACGAAGCCATCGCTTGGAAGAGATCTTGTTTTATTTTATCAGAGACATAAGATTTCCATATGATCGATAATCTGTCGATATTACCAGAAGTACTGGCTCAAATTATCATAGTTGGTTGGTTGGTTGGGTTTTATGGCATATCAACTTTTGTAGGTTATTTAACGCCAAATCCATTTTTATGTTAATAATCAGTTCTATATCAAACAATTCAGTTTAGCATGAGTACGCAGTTTAATTGCGAAACACATTTCTATTTCAAGCAGTTCAGTTTATTCAAACAGTTCTAATTCAGCTAATTCAATTTAGCGTGAGTACAGATTTGTTTACACAGTAAAATGTCAAAACAGTTCTATATATAACAAATCAGTTTAGTGTAAATACAGTTTCTATGTCAAAAACAGTTCAATTTCTAACAATTCAGTTTAGCATGAGAACGCAATTTAAATGTAAGTACGGTTTAATTGTCAAAAACATTTTTATTTCAAGCTATTCAGTTTAGTCAAACAATTCGGTTTAGAATAACTATGCCATTAGTTCTACTTAACCCATAGATAGGGCCCTATCAGGTGCTACCTCACCAGGCCAGAGTGGACCAGGGGGTAATTGCAATGAAGGGGTGCTCCGCATTCCTCAAAGCTCCAGCATTACCGGAACCTCTGCATCAGATTGTTTAGTGTCATATCTAGGACTCTCATGTGGATGGGGTCTTACCTCTCTGCAGTGGTGCAGCCAGTGTATTCTACAGCCCCAGCCGACTATGCAAGCAAATTATCATTGTTCATTCTTCCTCTACGAAAGCTGTCTTAACAAAGGCTTTGTTTCACAAACCTGATCTTGACATTAAATCTCAACACATTGAACATATTTTAAAATGATTTAAAGGATTTATTAAATCAAAAATATCTTGAATTAACTAAATTTTGTCGCTTATAGCACCAAGATAAAAAAACAGAGTTTATACATATATATATATATATATATATATATATATATATATATATATATATATATATATATATAAGTGTGTGTATAATGGGTTTCTATTTTATGTCAATCCCTAACTTTAACTCTAGAAGAATGAAAAAAAATGCCCAAATGATCCAACTTGTCAATAAAGAAATGCACAAATTGATATTTGGGAAAAGATTCCATAAAAAAAGAAAATAATTTTTTCTTTTTGCTAGACACAATACGTATATTTTTAATATACGTATTGTGTGAAAAAAAATATCAAAGAATATCGTAATGTCTAGCAAAAAGAAAAAATTCTGACAGAAGACTAAGTAAACGAAGAAAGTGCTCGATACAAGGTAGAGCTAATATTTATATAAGTTCTTAATCGGTCGGACGAAATCCATGTTTGTTTCACCGATCCGGATCATCAGGGTCAGCTTCATCCTGAAGATCCTGAAAGGTGAAACCTTGGTAGATTTCGTCTGACCCATTAGGTACTTATATATATATATATATATATATATATATGTGTGTGTGTGTAAAAGAAAAAAACCTTTAAAATGACATATTCTTTAGTAATAATATTTATTTCAACAGACCTTATATTTTTCAAAATGTTAGATATGCATCTTCTGAAGATGCAGATATAATATTAAAGAAAAGGTTGAGCGGTACGAAACTAGCGTGAAGTTAGGTGGGTTTCAATCCCAGCTTGAAGCGTCCTGCATGTCTAACCACACTGAAGAGTTGTGATACGACGAAATATTCTGTCTGTGGATGACAGTATTAGTTTTTATATATATTTAATAGTATCAATGCTTATACCCAACCAATGGTTTCATGCCATCTTCATACGGCAATCATCATGCTGAAAAAGCGGTCGCAGATAAACATCCATGCTAATAAATATATATAAAAATTAATATATACATATTTATCATTATCATATAACTATATATATGCATACATATATATGTATATATTTGTGTGTGTGTGTGTGTATGCTAAGGTGGTTGCCAATATCTGCAGTCAAAAAACGGATAACCTCGAAGAAGCAGTATCTAAGAAGAAATATGGATTCACACTTAACAATCTGAAAATTTCATATTTGGATTGAATTTTCTCATGAAAAGAAATGGTTTCAAGATGGTGTAATCCTCAGGCGAATGAAATAAAATGAAAGATGAAACGTATATTTGGAGAATGTTCCCCTGCATTAATCAATTAGTTCTTGTCTAGCGAGAGAGAGAGAGAGAGAGAGAGAGAGAGAGAGAGAGAGAGAGAGAGAGAGAGGTACATTTAGATCACTACAAAAGACGAAAATGATTGATTTTACGGCATGTCAATCCGTCTAGGCTAATAAAGTGAACAACTGCGTTCTTGTACGTTCGCATTGACATTTTTCTTGAGAATTTTTATTATTAATTCTTCTGCACATGCTTCTATTGAATAGGAATAATTTCTAATCTGATTTATTTGAACCACAGAGAAGAATCTAACACGTACTTTCAATTTGGGTCTGAGTGGACCTGGTAGTAATGAAATGAAGGGGAATACCACATTCCCAGATTTTCAGAACTGCAACCTCAACATAACATGGTTTAGTGTCACACTCAGGAAACCCCATTTAAGTCAGTATTCTAAGTATTTCAGACTGGGTGTTACATATACATCTATATATAGGAGTATAAATGGTTTACATATAAATTTCAGTTCCTCTCTCTCTCTCTCTCTCTATATATATATATATATATATACTATGCTAATATATATTCATATATCTATATATATGTTGTACTCCTTACGTAATGGACTCGCCCTCCTCCATAAATACACGTCAACGGGGTGTCAGAGGCAGTTGGCCAGACCCACGTGACACAGCCACGTGTGATATCACTAGCGTAGTGGACGGATAGTCGCTACCCCACTGGACTCTCAGCTTCCTATTAACTAACGACTGTTTAACCAGGGTCACTTGTATCGTGTTTCTGTTACTTGAATATATATATCTTTCTATCAACCTTGTGTACCCCGTGTCTTTTTTTTGCCAGCATCACAACAATATATATAGACCCGAGGATCATTAGATAAGTTTCCAGACTTTTTTCGTATGGGCACTTTTATTGATAGTAGATACGTGAAACTCTAGTCCCCTTTGAAGTAATCTCCTCTGGCTTCAATGCACTTGTTGTACCGTTCCAACAACTTCGGCAAGGCCCCATGGAAGTCCTCTTGTGTGAGCGTGTCAATGACCTTCGTCATAGCTTCTTTCGTCTCCTCAATTGTCTCATACCGACAGCCTCTGAGCTTTGGGAATAACCAAAAGTCACAGGGAGCAAGGTCTAGACTATAGGGACGGTGAGGAACTGTCTTGATGCCCATCTTAGTCAAATAGTCTGTGACAAGGATGGAGTTGTGGACTGGTGCATTGTCCTGGTGGAAATGCCACTGACCCAATTTAAAGAGTGCTGGTCACTTCCGACGGAATCTCTTCCTGAACTCCCTTAAAACCTTTAGTATTCCTTGTTGACCGTCAGTCCAGTGGCAACCCAGTGCATGTAGATCATGCTAGTGCTGTCAAAAAAAAAAAAGGGATCATCAAAAGTTTGTGGGTGGATTTGCTCTGTCTGGCCTTCTTGGGTCTGGGAGAGCCAGCATGCTTCCACTAGGAACTCTGTCTCTTGGTCTCTGGGTCATAGCGGTAGATCCAGTTTTCATCGCATGGCATTTTTCCCAAGTTTAAAACAGGATTTTATAGCATATCGTTCTTCTAAAGTCCAGATTGCAGTTTTGAAATTCACCAGCTGTGACAATCAGGCTTTAGTAGGGTGTATTCCAATTCCTGCTGTAGCTGTTCATTTGAACCTGAAATCATAAAAATTGGTCAGTCATCTTATAAGATATATAGCAATAACATACTGAATCTTCAAGAATCTACGACAATTTTAAATGCCTGTACAAATAAAAGTCTGGAAACTTATTGAGTGCACCACGTATATATATATATATATATATATATATATGTACGTGTGTGTATATATAAATATATTAGTATTCTAATATATATACACCCCTGGATAGAAATATAAGACCACCCTCAAAAATGAAGAAAAAGATATTGTTTACAATTTTTGAATTATGAAAATCAGATATATGAAAGATAAGCCATAAAAACAATGACAATTAAGATATGAAGAAATTTCAATTCATTTTTATATAAAAGTAAATATGGATCTAAATTTGATAGTATGAAAAAAGCAGTTGTATACATTTTATATGCTCCTGTTATCTCGACAAACATCCATTGCTGTATGTACAATTCTTCTGATATCAAAGTTCTGATGAAGGTTATTAAAACCGAAACGTTTAACGCTGACTTTACATCACAATAAATTTACCTATTTGGATTATTCTTTTTTTCTGCTTTCAGTTTTATATGTATATTAGCATTTATGCTTAATTTAAAAAAAAAATTTTTGACATAAATATAAGACCAATGAGCAAAACTATACAATATAAAGGCAATTTTTTTATTTAATATTTTGTAAACCCGCAGTTAGCTTTGATTACCTCAAAAATTCGGCTAGGCGTACTATCGTCTAGTTGAACCGAAGGTATTTTTTCTTATGCGTCTAAGATTGCATTTTTGAGTTCAGAAATTGCTGAGTACTATCGAGCTCCTTCATAAACTTTTGCAACGATCAGTCCCCATAAATTTCCTGTAGGATTGAGATCTAGAGAGCACGCTGGGTGGTTAAGAAGTCTTATTTTTTGTTCAAGCAAGTACTTCTTTGTTATTGATGAATTGTGGATAGCAGTATTATCTTGATGAAAAATCCATTCTTCTCCACATAGACCACGCCTTTCTTTTGCGAGAGATAAATAATTTAACAGTTTTACAAAATCAGTTGCTTTTTGTCGACTCCTGCCAAATTGCAGTTTAAGTTTTCCTGAAGATGAGAAGCTCCCCTCTCCCGATCATAAGAGGACCCCCTCCACTATGCTTTTTGCTTCACAGTTAACCTTGGACGATGAATTCCTTTTCTTATGCTTAATTTTTTCATTTTTAAATGCCTTCAAAGTGTTCTAGTACTGCAAGAAGAATCCACAAGCGGTTTCAATATTTTTTATGTTGATGAAGTTTTCTTTTTTACTTCGCGACAATTCTTCTTTCGAATTGTGGTGATAATTTTTCTGTCACGGCTGTCGGTTTTCTTATTCCATACTTATTTGGACTTTTCAAGTAATTGCAGATAACAGTTTTACTGTGTCCTAAGGCCTTTGAAATTTCTCTCTGAGATTTTTCCGATTTTCAGAGCTGTAATCTCGTCTTCCTCAAAGTCAGATAATTTAGTTTCTTTAACCATTTATGTTTTTAGTACTTTAAGTAGTACAGTTTTAATGGCTTTTATATTACATAGACTATATATAATACATTTTTCAATTAAAGTCCTTTTTTCTTTACTTTTTATTGGTGGTCTTATGTTTATGTCAAAAATAAATCTTAAATGCTAAGATACATATTAAAAATGAATTGAAATTTCTTCTTATCTTAAATTTAAATGTCACTTAACCTTATCTTTCATATATCTAATTTTCATGATTCAAAAATTGTAAACAATATCTTTAACCTCATTTTTTAGGGTATTCTTATATTTTTGTCTAGGGTTGTATATATTTGTATTCTGATAAACACACACACACACCCATATCGGTCGGATGTAGTCAACTTCCAAGCATGAAGGTTTACAGGTGTTGGTAAAACGTCGTAGTCTCCCTTCATAAGGAAACTTAATTTTCGGTGTTCCATGTACAAGATGTCACCTCATGTGACATCTTGTGCTCTCTCCCACTTGGTCCATGTGTCCCATTTACAGCTGTAGCAATATGCTTGACTTCCCCAAGATGATGAATTTCTTCCAAAACCATTTTCTTTAGTTCATTGTAGATTCCTTGGACCACCAACGCTGTGTGTTATGTTTTGACCTTCGACCCGGCCCCCCAAAAATGCTATTCCAAGGTGATGCACCGGAAGGAAGTGACACATTCCAATGGCCAGTAATCGAAAGAGATCGCTCGGGCGGATTAAGGCTTATAATATGGGACAAGGTGAAGGTCCCACTGTGCCAATACAGACTGATGCACCGGAAGAGAGTGACCTCTGAACTGCATGACAGTTATTTCCGCTTGATGACGATTAAACATTCGATTTCAAAGATCCAGTGGGCGATCGTGTGGGCGTTGAATTATTATTTAACTCAGCTGAGTTCGAGTCCAAGAAGTAGTTGCCAGTAGAATTCCAGAGAGCTAGAGACCAGATGTGGTAGGGAAGGCCACACCCGACCGAGGGGGCCCTCGGAAACCCCGATGGAGTGGAACCCAGCATCAGGAGAACAAGAAAGACACAACATGGCGGTCATAGCAGTGGGGTCAAGATATTACAGTTTATGTTCGGTCTCCAGCTCCCTCTCACATGCAACCCTTGAACAACCCTTTCGAACCCTTGCAATAAAGTGAGAGGTAAAATATTTGTAAAGAAGTCTTCCGGCGTCCTTTCTGCGTCTTCCTTCGCGCATCTGTCTTTATCCTTACGTCTGTTTAATTAGTGTGTCGTTGTGATGCTGCATGAACATGTATATGTGTATATAAGCATATTTATCATGTGAGTATATAACATGTGGAAGAAGGCCTAGACCTGCTCTTCCATTTGCCTCAATGCCAATTATTTTTTTATCTTAAGGGCCGATTCTGCATTCTCGACAACTATTTTTGCCTTCCATTTCCGACCGGTTTTTATGGAATGTTGGACGTTCTTTACTCGTGGATCACGAGAGTCTCACAGCATCTGGAAAAGTCACCCTTTACCTAATTCAAATTCCTCAACTAGTGACAACCTCAGAAGTTTTAACTTCGTTGATGAACTATATAGTGCCACATTTGTTAAGGAGTTAGGAACTCCCGACTGTTGTTTTTGTATATATACTGATTAACCACTCCATTGTTTCAACTTTTGTAATTGATACATCATATACTTGCATTGACCATGATGATTTAGGAAATAATCCAAAATAAATACACCAAACTTTATCTTCATTCAGGAGGTCACATTTATTAATGGAGCGTAATCCATCTTTCAGCAGTTGCCTTAGGTCCTGTTAACAATGTCGATCAGTAAGTGGTAGGGAGTGTTAGTGACCGAGAACTTAAGGTTTTCTTCGCGGATTGTGGGGATTTCTCTCTCATCATTGGAGAACTTTATCTTTCCACAGTTAACTTTAATTATTGATATACTGCGGCATTTTGAAGGCTTTATTATTCCATGTGTGATGTTGATTCTGCGGCTAGAGTTATATCATCTATAAAAGCCTTCATAGATGGACTGCTTATTTCATTGGTGTTGACTTCTGCACTACGCAATATCATCACCATTACCAAAACGAAAAGTAGTGGAGAGATAACATATCCCATCATAATGTCAATATTCAAATTTTGCCAGTTAGTTGAATATTTATAATTAGAAAACCTCGCATAGGTACATTTAAAGTACGCTGATATTTGGTTTATCTCCTGGGATCCAAAAGAACTCCATTGCTTTCAAATGACGTGAAGTTCGGCTGATTTATAATTTTTGGCCATTTCTATTCGGTCCCACAACATAGTGGTATGCTCAATAGAACCTGGAAAGCCAGGAATCCGGCCTTTTGTATTGATGTATTGACATATCCATTGTTTTTCAAAAATCTCGTGATCCTCTTCACAATGAAACCGAAAAAGATTTTGCTTTCTACGTTGAGTAAGGAAATTTTCGAAACTGATCAAGTTTTCTGGAGTCTTTTTCTTTCGGTATATGGATTCCATCAACTAATCCATAACTCTCTGCAAAAAATTTCTTTCTATGAGCTTCTCGTAAAACCTTCAAAAGGTGTGCAAATATCTTAGGGCATCTTTCGTAGAGCGTATATGAAATTACGTATATCACCGATGAGGTCTTAGCTCTAGCTTTTCTGATAAAGTCTTTTATTTCACCTATTTTCAACGGTGAATGTCAAATTTTTCTTCCGGGGATGTGCGCTATTAGGTTCACCAAGACGTCCCAGAGGGATATATATGTATTAGTATTCTAATATATAGAAAAAGATTTCTGATATATATATATATATATATATATATATATATAAACATTCTAACATATATGAAAGTATTCTAATATATATATATATATATATATATATATAATGGCGTTTTAATATGTATATATATATATCATTAAGAAACAAGAAAATTAATGAGTCTATTCCATAATAAATTTATTTAGCTTCGGTATTCTTATATATATATATATAGAGAGAGAGAGAGAGTGAGAGAGAGAGAGAGAGAGAGAGAGAGAGATCGTATAGATGTACTTAAACGGAATTATCCGTTTATATATATATATATATATATATATAATGGCATTCTAATATGTGTATATATATCATTATGAAACAAGAAAATTAATGAGTATATTCCATAATAAATTTATTTAGCTTCGGTATTTTTATATATATATATATATATAGAGAGAGAGTGAGAGAGAGAGAGAGAGAGAGAGATCGTATAGATGTACTTAAACGGAATTATCCGTTTATATATATATATATATATATATATACAAGTATAGTATAGTAATTAAGTATAGTATAGTAATCTAGTAATAAGTAATCATAGTATAGTAGCATAGGAAGTAAGTAAAGTTGTATCCCTTTAGTCAAGGGTGACCCGAAGGTTCCCTTTTCAATACCTACTACACCAACGCGTAGGGGAGAGCGCTAATCCATTTCCTGGATTGCTCAACTTTACCCTTGATCCTTACATTATAATACTAAGTGTTAAGCAAGGCAGCATCAAGTACCATTTTTTAGTCTTTCGTATGACTCGACCTGCGATTGTATCCCGATCTCCCGGCCCATTGGCGATCACTCAATTCATTTGGCCGATGGCCCGGTTCATATATTTATATATATATATATAATAGTATTCTAATATATCTATTGTAAGTATTCTACATATATATATATATATATATGTTAGAATATATATATATTTATATATATATATACAATAGTAATCTAATGTATATATATATATATATGATATTATTCTAATATATATATATATGTATATATCTTTTTTCTATCTTTAATCTACTACCAGTCTTTGATTGAAAGAATGCTGAAAATCTATGGAGCAATGACAGCAGCCAAAGGGGGTCATTTTAATGAATCAAAATTTTAGAAGTTTTTTTTTGCATGTTTTTGGTTTAATTTATATCTAATGTGGCTCAGAAAGACTTATATTTAGTGTAATAAATGAAATTATAATAGTGCTTAACTTGCTTCATTGAAAATCATCATCATCATCATATCGCGCTGGTAGCACGGATATCCCTGACCCTCTCTCGCCACTCCTCCCTATCGTTCATCGCCCTAGGTAGGTCTTCAGGACAACATCCTGTATCCTCATATAGCTGCTGAATGTACGTTCGAGCTGGTCGTCCTGCTTTTGCGCGGCCATGTGTGGGGATCCATAAGAGTACATCTCTTATAAGTTCATCTCTGCTTCTCCAGCAGTGTCCTGCATGTCTGGTTCGTCTAACTTGAATAGTTTTTGTGATAGGGGGCAGGTGGCCGTACAGTTGGTGTCTTGTGGGGTGCTGCTGCCAGGACTTGTTGAGGATTGCACGCAGCATTCTTGTGTAATTGCCATCCAGTTTCTTCTCCAGCCGTTTTGTTAGCGTCCATGTAGTGCAGCCATATAGCAGTATCGATGTGACCGCTGCCTGGAAGAAACTGCGTTTCATTTTTATCGGTTAGGTCTGATTTCCATATAATCGATAGCCTATTGATAGCTGTCCATGCTTTCGTTAGCCTCGTTTCGATGTCCTTTTCTGTTGATTCGACGCTGCTTCCTAGGTACGTGAATTTGTCTACTAGTTTAAGTGGGGTTCCTTCTAGAGTGGAGATGTCCCCCGTTTGGTTATAGCACATATATTCCGTTTTGTGTGCATTAACATTGAGGCCTATGCTTGCTGCTGCTTGTTCCAAACTATGCAGAAGAGTTTCGGCTTGGTCAGGTGTATTTGCCAGTATCGCTATGTCATCAGCGTAGTCGGCGTCAGTAATTGTTGTTGCGGGGTATCTTCTGCTTCTTTTCTTCGTCAGTTCGAAGCCATTCTCTTTGATTTTGTCAATCGATGTGCTAAGTACGTAGTCTAGACAAATGATAAAGAGGTACGGGGCCAGCGTGTCCCCTTGTAGTACTCCTGCTACAATGTCAAAGTATTCCGTGTCTCCATCCGGTGATCGTACTTTTACTTTAGTGTTTCTATAGAGAATTGTTATTGCCGCTACGGTTTCTTTAGGTATGCCGTACGCTAGTAGGATTTGTTCCATCTTTCCTCTGTGAATGGAGTCGAAATCTTGGTAAAGTCGACAAATATTAATGTCGCTTGTAGGTTCTTTGCCCGTACACCTTCAAGGATTCTGCGGATGGTTAATATTTGTGAGGTCGTGGATCTATTTCTTCGGAAGCCATTTTGGTTTTTTCTAAGTATGTTGTCGATTTTGGGTTCTATTCGGTTTCGTAGTAGGGCATTGTAGATTTTGGCTGCTATGGATGTAAGTGTTATGCCTCGGTAGTTTTTGGCTAATCCGAGGTCCCCCTTTTTAGGGAAGGGGAGTATGCATCCCTTCATCCATCTATCTATCTGATTTTGATTGTATACTGCGTTGCAGTGGCGGAGCAGTATGTCGTCGAATTGTCTGGTCTTCCATACTTCCGGGGGAATTTCGTCCAGCCCTGCAGCTTTCCTATTTTTAATTTTTCTGAGAACCGAGTCGAGTTCTTCTTGTGTGAACGGTCCTAGTTTAATGTCTAATTGTTTGCTAATTATTCTGGTGATTGGTTCATGCGTTATTTTTGGTGGGTTTCCAAGTAAGTTTTCGAAGTGCTGTTTCCACAGTTTTATTCTTTCTTGTTGGTTTGCTGCTTTAAGTTTAGCTTTGGCTGTGTTCTTTCTTCTGCTCACTTCGTTTATTGTTTGCCAGGCTATTCTAGATTGTCTATCTTCCACCGAGTCTCTAATCTTATCTATCTGATTTTGAATGTATTCTGTCTGTTCCTTTATATATATGCCTGCTAATTGGTATTGTGCCGTTTTTAGTTCTAAGGCATTTGTGTTTGTTGGGTTTTTTTCGATAGTTTTTGGAGGCTGTTTTCACAAGTGCACGTTTTTCTCTCACCGCTAAAGTTTCCCATGGGACTCTATATTTAGTTTTAAGTTTTGTTGGAATGTAATTTGCTGCTGCCTCGAGGTGTGCATTGACAAAGTTTTCATATTCGTCGTTTGGTGTACTTTTTTCCGTCTTTTCTTGTAGTGTTTCAAATCTGTTTCTTAATTCTAATACGTATTTATCTCTTATATCTTTGTTGTTTAATAGGGCCCAGTCATAGTGTTTGGTGGTCGCTGTCCGTTTGGCGTTTTTTCGTAGGCTTAACCGTATTTTCGCCGTGACTATTCGGTGGTCGGTGGACACACCCTCAAAAGAGGAGTATGCCTCGCAATTCAATGCACTATTTTTCCATTTCTTGTTTATAAGGACGTAGTCTATCTGAGCTTTAGTATTGTTTGCGTACGTGTATGTCCATAGTTTGCCCTCTCTTTTTTGGTAGTTTGTATTGAGGCATGCTAATCTATTTTCTATCATGAAATCTGTTAGATATTGCTCATTCCTGTTTGACCTGTTGTGGAGGCTGTAT
Source organism: Sepioteuthis lessoniana (assembly GCA_963585895.1). NCBI lineage: Eukaryota > Metazoa > Mollusca > Cephalopoda > Myopsida > Loliginidae > Sepioteuthis > Sepioteuthis lessoniana. Next base: position 22,112,589 of record OY757918.1, read on the forward strand.
TTGTTGTTTCCGTTTTTCCCGATTTGGGCATTCATGTCTCCGCCAATGACTAACATGTTGTGTTTCGGGATGCTACGCACTAATGAGGATAACTCATCGTAGAAGGTGACTAGTTCAGTTTCTTCACTAACATTGGTGGGCCTGTAGCATGAGATGATTGTTTCTCTGGGGTTTCCGTTAAATGTAGCTGCCATCATTCTAGGTTGTATTTTCTCAACGCTATTAAGCGTTTTTAATGCTCTAGGTCCTATAAGTAATCCTACCCCTCCTACTGCGGCGTTGACAGAGTTTTTCCATGCGGATACAGTGGCAAGCGACCAGCCATTGCCAGTTTCGTGATATTTGATTTCTTCGGAGTGCGTGTATCTGTGTTCTTGTATGCATATAATGTCTATCTTATGTTCTTCGGCCGATGCGATTAGCTCTGGTAGTTGTCCTATTCTATTTAAGGTTCTTACGTTAAATGTGGCTATTTGTAGTGTTTGCTTGCATTTTAGTAGTTTTGATTGTTTGAGCTCTGTAGCTGATTTTTCGAACACCGAGGCCAGGGCTCCAACCTCAGCAGGACGCGCCCCTTTTTTACCCGCGCGAAGAGCGATGCGGTTTGTGTAAGTGGTTTGAGTGTGGGTCATGGTTATCTTTCGATGGCCGTTTTATTCTCTTCTATAGAAGCCACTCTTATAGAGGAGCAGCAGTAGTTCCCCGATCGAACTAGCGATCCTGAGCGTAAATGGTATTCACACACACACACACACACACACACACACACACACACACATATATATATATATATGTAATATTGTAGTATATCTATATATGTATATATAAAATAGTATTCTGATATACGTGTGTGTGTTCTAATATATATATATATATATATATGTGTGTGTGTGTGTTTGTGTGTGTGTATAACAGTGTTCTAATATATATATATATATATATATTAGAACATTATTAGACACACACACAGACACACACACACATACAAATATATATATATATATATATATATATACCGTCCTTATCATCCATCGAACTCGTATGATCATCCAGACCATATCCTTTGTCCGCACAGAGCTGTTGACAGTTCTTGTTAGTCGACCAATAGTGTTCTGATATATATATATATATATATATATATATATATATATATATATATATATGATTGTTTTCCTGATCATGGTATGCTGATACCACTGATGTAATCTCACTATTGAAGATCAACCTTAATGGTAACTGTACTAGGATGCTGGGTGTTGAATTAGACAGATACAAGTAAAAGTATCCCATAAAAAAGCAGCTATACAACCAATTACCTCCCATCTCGCAAACTATCAACATAAGACGAGCAAAATATGCTGGACACTGCCGAAAGTACATGAGGGTCATTTAATAAAAGAAAATTTTCAGAAGGAATTTATAGTAGGAAGTACAATATACAGTTTCACTTTTTTAAAATTAAAAATAATAAATCTTATTTTATCTCATAAGACTGTCAACGTGACTTTCTTTACTCATCGCTGCGCCCGTAATTTTTTTTTTACTGGAGAGTCAGTATGTTTCCATTCTATGCATCTTATTTTTTATTCAGACTCGTAGCAAACCCATGTTTAAACTATTTGTAAGCATTTTTACTAAAAATACTTCTTCGTTTATATCATACATTCTTCAGTAAATTTCACGTATATTTGTACTTATCAGCCACCAAAAATTTGCTGACAGACCTCTGTTCAAACCTAGAGCATTCTCTTTGATTTGACACTGTTTTGAATAGCCTCAAAAGAAATATTAATGCTAGATTCAAATTGTTTTCGCTATAAACCATTTCCAATCAATGCAGTGTTTGAATTTTTGGAGAAAAAAATATCTGAAACAATATTTATTTTACTTTTTTTTCAAAAAAATTCCCCTTTTTTATTGAATGATCCTTGTATATATATAATGTGTGTGCTAGTGCACAGATTTTCCCAGAATATGATTCGACATCGCAGTAACTTTTTACAAAATCCATTTACAATTAAAAGATTTGTCCTTCGAAAAGCCAACTGCAAACCAATGCAATTACGAAACTTATGTATGGAAACGCAGCAAATAAGACTTTACACCGAATCAGTCAATCGATACGTACATGTGATTAAAAATAATTTGACAATTTTTCAATCGATTTACCTCCATCAGAAATCCAATCAGACGTACTTCGATAGTCAACGAGGAAAAAAAAAACCTTTATCCGAAGTCTTTTAATTTCCCACGAAGTTTTGATGAGGGTTCGATTTTGAGAATCAATATCCCAAATTAGTGATTTTATTGGGTCCGCCATAAATTGCTTCTGCAACTTAATAAAGAAACAAAGAAAAACAACAATGTATGTATTTGATGGAATAAGTCATTAGACATAAAGATTGGTTGGCGAATCTTTTTGGTAGCGTTTACTCATATTAGCGAAAATTTCCTGAAAGAATTTAGCCAAGTACTTATACTTTTTAGCGGCAGATTATCATTTTAATTCTTTCTATATTGGCCAGCTTATGTCAGATACAGTTTAGTTTAGAGGCCCTTTTTATGGAATGTTCTTACTCGTCAGCAGGAGATACAATCTGCATATTTTAAAGTCTACCAATGAGAACCTCCCTCAAGCCCCCCCCCACTAAATTGAGAACAACACTGTATATTTTATTATTATTGGAGGTACCCGTGGTATAATGGTTATCGTCGTAGGAAATGGACACGGCGACACGAGTTCAAATCCTGGACGAGGCTGATTGCATTTCACATAGCACTAATACACTTGGGAAAGGTATGAATCCAATTATTCTCCCCCCAGCTATGCGTAAATAGTAAGGCAGACCAAGTTTTTTTCAGCTTTGGTGAGGCAACCAGTCTAGGAAAAGGAAAACTCAGAATTCAAACCTGTTAAACTCCGCTTAAAAATTGACCATGTGTCATGTCCTGTCCGAGCGGAGGGGTTGGTAAATATGGTATATTGTTTTATTACTTATTCCTTATTCCATTTGGCCAGATTGAAGGATGTTTTCCTCATCGCTAGACACAATACCCTTCCATTTCATTCTCGATTTTTATATTCTTCTCCATCTTGACTCAAATCATTTGATAATTTCGTCTTCCCATCGTTGTAGATGTCTTTTGAGTGGTCGTTTCCAATCTCATAGATACCACAGCAACTGAATGAGTCCGCCTGTTGTCTGTGAATCTTGTGTCGTGTTCGACCCAGCGAAAATTCTGCTTTCAGTACCCTACAATCACGTCCTTCACTCTGCTCCACTTCGGATGTGCTCACGCAGTTATTTTTCCAACATGAATATTTTCATAGCCCTCTGCATGCTTATTTGTCTCTGTTTTTTTTATTCTTTTTGTTGGTGTACGTTTCATGTACGTATATCATTGTAGGGAAAACGATGCTCTTGAAAGGATTGGTCCGTAGGGTCTTGTCTAGCTTTTGTCTGGAGCACATATTTTATCGTGGTTTATGTTAACTATCCCGCGAGATTTCTGCACCATTCGTCCTACGTAGAATACTCTTTCACTTCTTCGATTTCATCCTTTCCAACTACTATACAGCTCTTTATAATTGCATTTTACAAGTTATTTCTTGGAGAAAGCGAAAAAATGTTTAAAAATAGTTTAGACGAATTAGCGAAGCTGCTGTAAGATTACACTGAAACGCCCTGAACCTTGAACTTTAAGTAACATATAGATCTTCAAATTTTCAGTTTCAGTTTGATTAATCAGAACAAACTTAGGACGATTGTTAATATAATAGCTAATGAGAGTTATATATGCAAAATAACCTTCGCTAAAAACAAATAAAATCGACCAAAAACAAACAAGAAAAACACCAACTGTTTGAATTATAGATTTAGTTTGGTTTACTTTCTTTCCTTAATGGCATATCAACTTTCATGAGTTATTTAATGCCAAAGTCATCTTTGTAGAAGAATAGTAGTTGTGCTTTCTAACCAATTGCTGGAGGGATAAGAGAGTTCATGCCTTTCGCAAGGTTATTATTCCGAAAGTGAACGTAACGACTGGATTTCGAACTCGCTTAAAACAAAGTCCCAATCCAACTCGTTAGCAACCTTGCTACGGAGACTCTCCTCACTACACCACAGGAATTCACTTCACAACAGGGACTCTCCTTTTTAAATCACACGAGGCAAGTATAAAATGAAAATTACTCAAAGTGAAATGTTCTTTCTTTTTTTTTTAAGTCAATAACAAAATTTTTATCTTCTCGGTGCCAATAAAATGTTTTCGTATGCCATCATGGGTATTAGGGCAATTGACCATCCGTGGCATAAAGCCGTCGACATGTAGCTGGTCAGTAAGTCCGAATCATATTGGATATGTCAATAAGGTATCATCATGCCAGGACGAGACTAATTGTATTTCACATAGCACTAATACCCTTGGGAAAGGTATGAATCCAATTATTCTCCCTCCAGCTATGGGTAAATAGTAGGGGAGACTAGGTTCTTCAGCTTTGGTGAGGCAACTAGTCTAGGAGAAGGAAAACTCTGAATTCAGACCTGTTAAACTTCGCTTAAAAAAATTGACCTTGTGTCACATCCTGCCCGAGCGGAGGGGTTGGGTAAATATGATCATCATGCCAGACCAAGCTAATATCTTAGTAAATATCCGTATAGGGCGACTATGTTTGCATGTTTTTCTCTTAGACCAAAAAGCTCTGAGTTCCTTTCTTACTGAGTGCTCCGTTACGGTGTTCTTGTGTCAGACTAAGCTATTTTATTTTTAAGGCATCTCATCATAGAATTATGGTTTAAAACTTTAATTTTACCGACTATATCTACGATAGAGAATTGGGTTTCATGTTACATTGCATTATGCTAAAATATTCTTCATCTTCATCTTTCGATGGGGTGTCCTCGTGGTGTAATGGTTAAAGCGATGGACTGCAGAATCGTAGTACCCGAGTTCGTACTCCAGTCGCGCTATTACGTTCACTTTCGGGCAAATACCCTTGGGAAAGGTATGAACCCCCTTATCCTCCCAGCTATGGGTTAAATAGTACCACTACTGTTCTTCTAGGAGAATGGATTTGGCATTAAATAACCTAAAAAGAGTTGATATGCCATTAAACAAAGAAACCAAACCAAATTAATACTCTTGGGAAAGGCATGAACCCCCTTATCCTCCCAGCTATGGGTTAAATAGTACCACTACTGTTCTTCTAGGAGAATGGATTTGGCATTAAATAACCTAAAAAGAGTTGATATGCCATTAAACAAAGAAACCAAACCAAATTAATACCCTTGGGAAAGGTATGAACCCCCTTATCCTCCCAGCTATGGGTTAAATAGTACCACTACTGTTCTTCTAGGAGAATAGATTTGACATTAAATAACCTACAAAAGTTGATATGCCATTAAACAAAGAAACCAAATCAAACCTTCATCTTTCGATTATAACAAGCTAAGGAGTGTATCACCCGATACGACACAAGGTTTTACTTCTAGACCGGTTGCTGAACGATATGAAGAACCTAGTTTACCTCCTTGTTTATTAATAGACCGGAAGTGAAAAGGATTCATGCTTTTCCCATTTACATTGGCGCAAAGTGAAACGCTAACAGCCTCGTATAGGAATTGAACTTGACTCGACAAACTTACAACGATGGTAACCATTATGCAATATACGTCTCTCAAGTCAAAGTAAGTTTTGTAAATAACATCATGCTAGGTAAGTGGTTGTTTTCCTTGTTTGTTTGTTTGGGTTTTATGGCATATCAACCTTTGTAGATCATTTTATGCCAAATCTATTTTTATACAAATAATCAGTTCTATTTCAAACCATTCAGATTAGCGTAAGTATACAATTTAATTGTTAAAAACATTTCCATTGCAAACCATTCAGTTTAATCGAACAGTCCTATTTCAAATAATTCAGTTCAGTATAAGTATAGATTTTTTAACACAGTTAAATGTCAAAACAGTTCTATTTCAAACAATTCAGTTTAGCGTAAGTACAGTTTCAATGTCAAAACTGTTCTATTTCAAACAATTCAGTTTAGCATACAAAAAAAGTTTTGTTTCAAACAATTCAGTTTATCATAAGTGCGCAGTTTATATGTCAAAACTGCCTTATTTTAAGCAATTCAGTTTAACATAAGTACACAGTTTAGTTCTATTTGACCCATAGATAGGACTCTATCAGGTACAACTACACTCGATCAGAGTGGACCTGGAAGTGATGGCAATGGACACTCGTTGGAAGGGTCTTACCCCCTCTGCAGAGAAGCAGTCGGTGTATTCTAAAGCCCCTCCAATCGACTGGGCAATGTTTTCTTTGTTTTCTTTCCCTTATTATTTTTCTCATCAATAGACACTACCCTTAAAGATCAGTAGCAGTGTTTTCGCTCTTAAAAAGCCAAGAAATAAATGGTATCTAGCTAAAATTATTACTAGTGCAGATTACGTGGATGATCTAGCGCTTCTTGCGAGTACATCTACTCAAGACGAAGATTTGTTGCATAGCATGAAGCAGGCAGCAAGAGGTATTAATCTCGGCGTTCAGAATTCGTGTATTTTAATCAAGATTATGTTTTTTCCTCATTAAATTGCGAGCTTCTGAAATCAGTAGTACCTCTATAGCAATATCTTATCTACTGAAAGTGATATCCACATAGTAACGGTATGGACTATCATTTGTAGGTTAACGAACATAAGGAAATCTGATCTCTTCAATAAGATAAGACAAGGATTCCTCCAAACTGTAGCTGTGTTAATACTACTGCATGGTTTCAATACTTAGACTCAAACGAAATTATTTGAGAAAAACGTTGATGAAAAACCACACAAGAATGCAACATGCTTCATTGAACAAATCCTGGAAGTAACATTCTACAAAACAGCAATTGTACTGCCATTCACCTCCCATCTTGCAAACCATCAAAGAATTATAAACAAGGCATGTGGAACATTGCTAGTGAAGTAAGGACGAGCTCATGAGCTACATTCTCTTATGGACTCCCCTAGATGGATACACCAGTGATGGAAATTTACTAAGCTTTTTGCTTAGATGTGACACAAGGCCATATGAAAGGGGCACCCAATGAGACTCGAACTCACTCGTGTAGGTTTACTAGCCGAGCTTGCTAACCATTACACCACCAGAGGCGCCTATGGATACACCAGTGATGACTGACTAGCAAAATGTAACATTTTTCTGATCTTTGCAGACACTACTGAACTTGCTAGGAGCGACGACTAAAAGAGAGAGAGAGAGAGACAGTGAGAGTGTGAGAGAGAGAGAGAGAGAGAGAGAGAGAGAGAGAGAGAGAGAGTTAAGGGATTCCATGCTTTCGGAAAGCCTCGCTGCTGCTGAGATAGTAGTGTATTTTCTACCGGCGCCAAAAGGTGGGTGTTTGAGCTAACCCAGGAATCAAAGTTTTGAGTTCTCCCCTTTTAATAAAGATTTAGTCAAGACACAAACTACAACACAGTATTTGCACTCAACGTTTCTTACACCCTATAAACGCGCTATAGAATTACGCCGACTCTATCATCTGCCGATGAGTAAGACTCTACCCTAAAATAAGGAGCGTCCGGATATGACTCTTAACTGCATCTGATGGTGAAGCTCCAGTTCTGAATATCTGAGAGAGTGTGGGTATTTCTCCCTAGTTCAATTTGACCAAGAGTAGAAGAGTCTGTTAGGGTCCTATGTATAGGTCAAATAGACCTGTTTAAAAATTAGGCGTATTCGATAGGATCGGATGTAAAAACAGAAAAAAAATAACTTAAGAAACAACGACACACTAAAGTAAATATTAATGTACCATAAACGCTATTCCTTAAACTCTTGGTATAAAATAACCTTCTACTAGCTGATATGCCGTTAAAATCAATTAATCAATCAATATTTTTTTTATCTCTTGAATAAAGTTATACAAATATTTTGAAGTTTCTTTTTCGGCTGTGGCATAAAAATGATATATAAACTCACTGCTTTAGAAAAATCGATATATTTAATTTCACTTATTGATTTTTTTTTGTTACTACGGGATAATTCGAAAGGTTTTTTCTTGACTTTTTTCAAGGTAGTCTTTCGCTTTTTTTTCCTTTTTTTTTATAAAAGAAAGTTTCCATTGTCTTTCCTTTCTTCGTTTTGTCCTTTTTTTCTTCGTTTTTATTTTTTTTTGTAACTGACCTGTTTTAGCTTTTTATATTTCTTCTTTTTTCTTCTTTGTCTTCATCCTCATCCTCATCTTTCGATTGAGAAAAAAAACCCCAAAGACTTCATCCTTTTTTGTCTTCTTCCTGGTTTCCATTTTTTTCCTCTACGTCCGCGCGATATTCTAATCAATATTACGGTTAGGGTGGGGCGGTTTTCAGAGAGAGGCAGAAGTGTTGATGGTGGTGGTGATCGCCAGTAAAATTATCCAACATCATTAGCCTTCATTTGGGCGAGAGAAACTCAGGGAAAAAGATAAAAGGCTGGCAAAGTAAAAAGACACATTGTGCTTATGATTAATTCTTGACGTAAAGAAAAGAATCTATTTGTGGCCGACCTCTATCAAGCGCAAAATCTGAGTCTTCTTTTGCAGAAGCAAACGGGAGTTTAGCCTTGAACCATTTTACAAATAAAGGAATATGTCGCTTGGCTTGTCTCAGTCAACTGTTAGGCACATATCAGTTAAGTGTATAAAGGAACAAGATCAAAAGCATTTGTCAGTGTGTATAGTTCCACCAACACGGCTGGGAAAGAAAAACTTCCTTGATGTAACAGGAATAAATATAGCCTTGATTTTTTTTAATACTGATTCTTTCATATCAATGGAATGTGTAATATAGCTAGCCGGGAACTCTATAAAAATAAGATCAGGGTTTGACAAAGAAAAGTAAACTATAAAATATTTTTGTACATATAAAGGCAAAGCATCTAATCCTCTATTGTAGGTGGGTTCTAGAATAGGCTGACAGTATTCTCTGTAGAGAGGTAAGTCCCAACCCTCGAGAGTGTTTCCTGATTTTTATCCGAGATGAAGCACTATGTCTGGAGATCTGGGGACTATCCTATCATTACTCCAAGGTCCACTCTGATCCTGACTGATATGCAGACAGTACCTGTTATGGTCTGATCTACGGGTCAAATAGAGCTGTTTAAAATTTATTCGTATTCACATGCAAAAAACAAAACAAAACAAAACAAAACAAAAACTATTAATGAATGTAAATATGAACGTACAATGAATGCGATTCTGTAATCCCTAGCACAGTCAGCTGGGGCTGCAGAATACGCCGACTGTATCTCTGCAGAGGAGTAAAACTCATACAAAGTGGCTGGACTAGTCGGTTGGGGTGGCAGAGTACACCGACTGGACCAATGCAGAGGACTAAGACCCCCTACTAGTGTCCTAAATATGATACCAAACCCTCTGGTGGTGAGGCTCCAGTAATGCCTGAACTTTGGGAAATTTGGAGTACCTCTTCATTGCCACCACTCCCAGGTCCACTTTGGCCCAGAGTGGTAGCACATGATAGGGTCCTATCTATGGGTCAAATAGAACTGTTTAACATTTGAACTTTGTACTTTTGCTAAACTGAATATTTTGAAAAATAACGGCTTTTACATTTAACTGTGTGTTAACAAAAAACTGAGTACTTATGCTAAACTGAATTGTTTGAAATAGAACTGTTTTTTACAATTAATTGTGTGTAAATGAACGACTGATGTTTAGTTGAATTGTTAGGGATACATAGCACTACTTGAAAACATTAAATTGTGTGAAAACAAATGATTAATAGTAAATAGAATTATTTATATTTGATAGAAATTTAGTGAAACCATTTTTACATGTTTGAAAAAAATGATCTCAGGCTTGTTTAAAAATGTTACCCACAAAATGTTTTCAAATCATATATCTAATTTATATGTATAAAAAGGATTGGGCATATAATAACCTATAATGGTTTATATGTCATACAACCAAAAAAAAAAAAAACAACAAAATCCCCTCTGCAGAGGGGTAAGACCACCCCAATGAGTGTCCTGAATATGACACTAAACAATCTGATGGTGAGGTTCTAGCAGTGCTGGTGCTTTGGGGAATACGGAGTACCCCTTCATTGCCATCGCTCCCAGGTCTACTCTGGCCCGGTATGGTAGCACCTGATAGGGCCCTATCTATGGGTTAAATAGAACTAACAGCATACTTATGCTAAAATGAATTGAGTAAACTGAATAGCTTGAAATAGAAACGGTTTTGACTATCAAACCGTACTTACACTTAAACTGCGTGCTTATGTTTAACTGAATTATTTCAAATAGAACTGTTTTTTGATTTTTAAAACTGTATTTACACTTTACTGAATTGTTATATATAGCTGCTTGAGTGGTTTGAAATGGAAATGTTTTTGACAATTAAACTGTGTACTTATGATAAACTGAACTGTTTTCAATAGAACAGATTATTTACATAAAAATGGATTTGGCGTTAAATAACCTACGAAGGTTGATATGCCATAAAACCAAACCAAACCAAAACAAAACAAAACAAAATCCGTAATTTCACTCGATTCGTTGGAACGCCGTTAAAATCAATTTGCCAACCGTTTCTCCTCTTGTACTGAATAATGTAAACAAATTATGATTAATGAATTGAAAAAAAATATCACTTGAAGCCATATAATTTTGTATAATATCATTAGTTCGGAATAAAAATACGTGAAACTGTAAGCTATGTAATTATCTTTATTAGAATGACATTGTTAATATTATATAAAATGTATATAAAAAAATCTTATGAAATAACTTGATAAAAAGAAAATTAAATATGAATGTAAAATGAATTCGATTCCCTAGTCTCTAGGTATAAAATAACCCAAGACAGTTTGACACGCCGTTAAAACCATTTAAGATGTATATGTAGAAAATGCACTCATTTTGAATATATCACGAACCAGTTGCACAGCTTTGATATCGCTTGATAATCAATCACAGACAACTTTACTTTGCGAACGGTAACAGACACTCTCCTGTGAGTTTACTCAATCAGCTATGAGGTACCAAATTATTAGCTTCTATATTATGTAATCTTTTTTTTAATAGCAAAGATAGCAACGTTTAATTTTGTTCGCAACGAAACAGTCCTTGTGAATTTTGCTTGGAAAGAGACACTCTCAATGTTATGGTTATTATCGTAGGAAATAGAATCGGTGGCCTAAGTTCAAGTCCTGGACGAAGCTTTTCAATTTACGCTAATGCAGGCGTTAATGCATCTGTTTATTACTAAATGGTACATGGGTAAATACTAAAGTAGACTATGTAAAGTGGCAACCAGTGAAGGAGAAGGAAAGCTCCGAATTCAAACAAGCTAATGTTCTTAAAAAAATCGTTAATGCATCTGTTTATTACTAAATGGAAAATGGGTAAATAGTAAAGTAGACTGGGCTCCTTAGTTTTTTTATGGCAACCAATGAAGGAGAAGGAAAGCTCCGAAACTAAACTAGCTTTGTTACGCTTAAAATTCATCTCTTGTCACATTCTGTTCGTGATGGAGGTGTTGGGTCAATATATATTCAGGCTTTTTGCCAAATTAAGAAAAAAATGATTATATGATATCAGAAGGGGTCTTATTTCTGATATAAATATAAAGCCGTTATTCATGTATATACACGATTTATCTTACCCTTTTGATTTTCAAATGTCATCTGTGATCGAATGTCAGAGATCGTTTCGACATAGAATTTATAATATAAATAGGAACCCTAGAAGGTCTAAAAGAACGAAAAATCAATATTTTTCAAATCTGACAAATTGCTCAAATAGAATAAGGTCTTCTGAACGTTAAACATAAAAAAGTTAGCCAAGAACTTTTTTTTAGACGTGACCAATATGATTCAAGAGTACCTAACTTATTTATGAACAATATCCAGTTTTTACGTGAAAGGTTATAAAAACAAATTAATGTCCTGAAGCATAGTTTATCAAACCAAAAAATTATAAGTTTGGTTTCTTTGTTTAATGGCATATCAACCTTCGTGGTTTATTCAATGGCAATAAAAAGTTATACATGCATATACATATATATATATATATATATATGCAAAATGAGGAATATTATAGCATAATTATAAATTATTCTATTATAAAACAAGATTAATTTTGATTTAAAAAAATTAACAACAAAATAAGAAGATAGACACTAAATAGAAAATTTACTCAATATGGTCACCATTTTTTTTTCAGTTATTGTATTAACACGGCTTCGAAACGATTTGCATGCCTTCAAAATAAATTCTTCAGACATTTTATTCCATTCTACTCCTTCTCAATAGCAGTCTTAAGCGAACCAATATTTGGATGGGAAGTTGTATTTGTTTTGTTTTAAAAAAACACTCTATGTCGCGTAATGAAGGGGGTTAAGGTCTGGGCTGGAGGCCATAAAGAAACTTGAATTATTACGGAATTTTTTTTTTTTGGTTTTGTTTCGGCGTCAAGCAAATCATACATTCTTTGTCGTTTCTTTTCTTGCTCATTCATATTGGGTTGAATTTTAATGAAAAAGTGCTTGAATAATTGAGCTAATCATAAAAACTTAGATTCATCGTGTTTTTTTTTTTTAAATCGGACAAACCAGACTAAAAAAAAACCTTTAAAATTTTTTCCCTATTTTGCTTCAGCATTATATATATATATATATATATATATATATATACAAACCGTACATATGTGTAAACCGGCTTTGGCATTAAATAACCCATAGAGGTTGATATGCCATTAAACCCAACCAACCAATCAACTATATATATATATAAGAACCTGGAAGTAAATCCAAGAGAGAGGGATTGATTGTTAGTTACCAGGAATCTACCATTTGACACAAGGTTATGAAAATCATTTTCTCTTAAATTCTCTGGCCCAGGTGGCCGGGGCTGTAGAATACACCAACTGCTTCTCTATGGAAGGGTAAGACTCCCCCATGGAATGTCCTGATATGACACTAAACAATGTGATGATGAGGCTCCAGTAATGCTGGAGCTTTGGGAAATGCAGAGTACCTCTTTATTGGCATTGCTCCCAGGTTCACTCTTGCCCGGAATGGTAGCACCTGATAGGGTCCTATCTATGGGTCAAATAGAAATGAACATTGTATTTATGCTAAACGGAATTGCTTGATGTAGAACTGTTTTTTACATTTAAACTGTGTACTTTTGCTAAACGGAATTATTTGAAGTCAAATTGTTTTGACATTTAAACTGCGTACTTATGCTAAACTGAATTGTTTGAAATAAAAATGTTTTTGACATTTAAAATGTATTCATACGTTAAACTGAATTGTTTGAAATAGAACTGTTTATATGTATAAAAATAGATTTGGCATTAAATAACCTACAAACTAAATCGAAACAATCTTAAATTCTCCCTGTATATAGTGAGTACTACGTCATCAAAACTAAGAACTGAATCAACTATATCCTTCATCTTCGTAATCATTCTCCAGGCGTGCCGACAGCACACATTCCTTTGACTCTTTTTCGACATCCATCCTTATCGGCCATCACACTTGTTTGGTTCTTTAGACGGCACTCAGTGTCCGCATAGAGCTGTTGAATGTAAGGATTTGCTTATCAGCGAACATTGGTATATCCATATGTAGGAGTCCATTTAAGAACGTCCTTACTTACCCAGTGTGTCTTATCTAAATTTTTTGGATGGTTTGTGAGATGGGAGGTAAATGGCCGCACAATTGCTGTTTTAAAAGCAGCTACTTTCAGGATTTATTCAAAAGAGAACAGAGTAAACTTTTTGTTATTTTGAATGTTTTTTAATCTTAAAATATCGAATTTTATCCAGCAAATCACAGGATATTAAATCCATTGTACTAGATTAAACTGTTAGCTGAAAAAAATTTCTGCAGCTTATTCTTCCATTAACGCACAAGTAAATCCATCCGGATCATTTCATTCTTCTTAAAAGCAGAATCAAATATTGTGTGGTGAAGGGATTTTTTTACACAATCCAGAGAATGAATGGATGAGGTTTTAACGACTGTTTCTGCGAAATAAGTAGGTCACTTCTCGAAGAGAACACTTATAAGAAAGTTATTTTCATATGAGAAATTGATCCTCACTGGGCGGTCCTGTCGACTGGGACTATAATATTACGATTACATTATCTCCGGCTCATTATATTAACCGGCTCATTGGTCTGATGGGTAGAGTGTTCGCCAATGATCGGAGAGACCTGGGTTCAATCCTAGGTCGAGTCATACCAAAGACTTTAAAAATGGTACTTGATACCTCCTTGCTTAACACTCAGCAATATTAGGTACGTATCGAGGGTAAAGATGAGCAATCCAGGGAAAGAAGTAGCGCCCTTCCCTACACCTCTGTGAAGTAGCTATTGAAAAGGGAGCCTTCTGGTTGCCCTCGATTACGGTCGCCAACTTTACCCAAAAGGCTTCCCTTTCAATAGCTACTAAACCAAGTTGTTGGGGAAGGTCGTACTCCATTCCCTGGATTGCTCCATATTACCTTTGATCCTTACCTTATAATGCTGAGTGTTAAGCAGGGCGGCATTAAGTACCATTTTTTGAATCCTTGGTTAGACTCGACCTCGGCTTGAGCCCCAGTTTCTTGGCAAACACTGTAACCATTATCTCCTGAGTGGGTAAGACTACCCAAGCAAGGGTGTCTCTAATCGGTGGTGAGTCTCCAGTTGGAAGCCCCTTTGAGTGTTTCACGATATGAATCGATTTATAACAATAGAGAAGCTTATAGACATACTGAAATGCTTCTAACAACTTTAATCTTTAATGTTTTTGGAAGTTTATTTTTAAAGTTTAAAAAAAAAAACGATTTTAATCGTCAGTTCACATTCGACTTTATAGTATAAGTAGTAATGTTAGCGACCATAGTCATGGGTGACCCAAAGGTTTCCCCTTTCAATAGCTACTAAACCAAGTTATAGGGGAAGGCCGTACTCCATTCCATGGATTGCTTCATATTATCTTTGATCCTTACCTTATAATGCTGAGTGCTAAGCAGGGTGGCATTAAATACCATTTTTTGAATCTTTGGGATGACTCGACCTCGGTTTGAGCCCCGGTTTCTTGGCAAACACTGTAACCATTATGCCATCGCCTATGGTCACTGAGACCGGGGTTCAATCCCAGGTCGAGTCATACCAAAGACTAAAAAAATGGTACTTGATGCCGCCTTGCTTAGCATTTAGAATTATAAGGTGAGGATCAAGTGTAAAGTGGGGCAATCCTGGGAATGGAGTAGAGCCCACCCCTACACCTCGATGTAGTAGCTATTGAAAAGGGAGTCTTCGGGTCACCCTCGACTAAGGTCGCCAACTTTACTTTACCTTATAGTGTATCTGTCCCTAATATTAGGCCCTGTCGAAAAAATGTAAAATGTATTGCTTTTTTTAGATTACAATTATCGATAACACACACACACACACACACACACACATATATATATATATATATATATATGTGTGTGTGTGTGTGTGTGTGTGTAGGGAATTTTATTCAAGAATATTTCGTTCGAAACAATTTTTAGACACACAATATTATAAATAACACGTGATTAAATCAAGCTTGTTATCTATGGCTTTGCACCGACGCACTTAAACCCATATAAATTTGGACTCTAACTGAATTCTCTTATTCAACAATTTACTGGGGGAGGGTGTCTCTGTGGCGTTGTGGCTTAGGCGTGGACGTAAGTAATTTCAAATTTCAGTTGCGCTATTACGTTCACTTTCAGACTAATACCCTTGGGAAAAGTATGAATCCCTTCATGCCTCCAGCAATACATTAAATAGTAACACAAATGTTATTCTACAAGGATGGCATCTGCATTAAATAACCCACAGAGTTTGATATGCCATTAAAACAAAGAAACCAAAACTGTCAACAATTTGTTAATATCAAGGTATTTCAATTTACAGTATTTTCATTATTTTTCTTCACAACACTTCCTACAGTTTTTTCCCCTTATATATGCTGTTAGTCCCTCCAGCATTGGGTAAATAGTAGGGCAGACTGGTTCTTCAGCCTTGGCGAGGCAACTAGTCTAGGAGAAAGAAAACTCTGAATTCAAACCTGTTAAACTCCGTTTAAAAATTGACTTTGTGTCATATTCTGCCCGAGCAGAGGGATTGGTAAATATGGGTATATATGCTGGGGCCTTTTTCGCAATTTTCCATTTAATTTCTAGTGATCTGCCTAGTGTTCCATTGTGAAATATTATTGCTATATTTTCTTTTTGAAGAGCTTACATCATGATTATATAATAATTTTTTTTTACCAATTCACTTCTGTAGCTCTAATGTAGATTCTTTCATTATCATAATTCTTTTTAACAGTTTCATTTTATATATATTATTACTTTAAATTTGGAGGTACCCGTGGTGTAATGGTTATCGTCGTAGGAAATGGACACGGCAACACGAGTTCAAATCCTGGATGAGACTGATTGCATTTCTCGTAGCACTAATACTCTTGGGAAAGGTATGAATCCAATTATTCTCCCTCCAGCTATGGGTAAATAGTAGGGTTGACTAGGTTCTTCAGCCTTGGTGAGGCTACTAGTCTAGGAGAAGGAAAACCCTGAATTCAAACCTGTTAAACTCCGCTTAAAAATTGACCTTGTGTCATATCCTGCCCGAGCGGAGGGGTTGGGTAAATAGGATTATTACTTTAAATTCTCAATAAAACATTTTCGATTCAAAAGACGCCTTTCTCTATCACTGTAGAGTTACATCCCGCATTCTGGCCATTCTCTTGTTCTTTTGAATTTTCCATGTTTACCAATGATCTTGTGGAAATATTTCTTGAAACAGTCACTTTTTTCAGTCTGTTATATAATAGCTATCTCACCTCCAGTGCTTGTCTGCCCTAACACATGTGTGAGTAGTTTGAATAGATTAATTACTGTCTTTTAGAGAAGAAGTCAAAAACTGTCTTTGATTTAAATCTTGACTAGAAAATGAATTTAGAGCCGTTAACAATTTTTATATGCTTAGGGAAACAGGCATATATTTTTGGGCTTAAGTGAGATTTTCACCCTCATTGGAAGCGAGCTACAATTTATACATAGTTGAATATTTCTACCATCGACTAGACCAGTGAGATCACTTTTTGAGAGTCTACACACTCAAATTGAGTCGAAAGATACAATGAGTCAAACAGTTTGATGAACAACCACTAAACTCGGAGTCAATCTGAGACCACGGCGCTCATTGAATGGCTTCAGTCAGGTGACCAAAACGGTTTTAGAGTTAGAATGAATTCGTAAATGAGAAACTCTCAACGTGAGAGGTTGAATTTTCCGTCAAGCTCTTACAGAAACCCTGATTAAGTCAAGCGGACAATGAATAGAAACGTCGTCAATGAATCAAAGGAAAATAAAATGGTGGATGCGTTGTCATTCCTCATCAACAAATCAGAACAAAGATGACAAAACGAAGGAGACATCAGAACAAGCGAGCTGTCAAGACGACTGATCGGAAAAGAGACGAACTGAAGTGAAGTGAGGAGATGGGAGCTGACCGGTTGGAGAGTAATGACTATATTCATTAACACATAACATATACATACTCATAGATAGTAGAACAATGTCAACATGTACTTAAAACGTAGATCGGCAGTTCAAATGATTTTACAACACGAAACCACCTCACACGTTATTCATTTAATAAACTTAAGTAAAAGTAAAGTTGGCGACCGAAGTCGATGGCGACCTGTAGGCTCCTTTTTTAATAGATACTACACCGAGGTGTTGGGGAGGGCGCAACTACTTCCCCTGGATTGCTCTATTTTACCCTTTATACGTATCTTACAATGCTGAGTGTTAAGGAAGGACATATAAAGAACCATTTTTTGAGTCTTTGGTATGACTCAACCTGGGATCATTTCCCGGGCCATTGGCGAACACTCTATCTACCAGGCCAATGGTAATAAACTAATTAGTTTGGTCAAATGAAGCATGTGTAGTAAACCCAATGAGGATAGTTTGGTTCTGTCTGATAAGTTTTTAACTATATCATCGACTTTTGGGTTATATAATTCCGAAGTCAAGCAACATTATAATTTCAAGAAGCTAATCATCATAATGATAATCTTTTATATATTAAATGTAGCTTTAAATAACTAATCTTAAATCTAATAATTTTCGTACAATTAAAATCATCATCATCATCATCATCATCATGTCGTGCTGGTAGCACGGATATCCCTGACCCTCTCTACCCACTTTTTCCTATCGTTCATCGCCTCAGGCAGGTCTTCAGGACAACATCCTGTATCCTCACATAGTTGCTGAATGTATGTTCGTGTTGGTCGCCCTGCTTTTGCACGGCCATGTGTGGGGGTCCATAAGAGTACATCACTTATGAGTTCGTCCCTGCATTCTTCTTATATCATTATATTTTGTTTGCACAACGTCAAATGGCTTCAAGCATGCCTATCTAATACTGATAATTTATGTTTAACTATATTTCAAGCAATTAATGATTTTGAGTAACTAATAATAAGAACTGATCAATAACTCTCAGGAAATTGATAGTTATACTGAAACACAGTGACCTACCACCTATCACGAAAACTATACAAGCTAGACAAACCAGACATGCCGGACACTGCTGGAGAAGCAAGGACGAGATCGTAATTGATGTACTCCTGTGGACCCCCGCATATGGCCAATCAAAAGCAGGACGACCAGCTCGAACATTCATACAGCAGCTATGTGATTATACGGGATGTAACCCTGAAGATCTGCCGAGGGCGATGAATGATAGGGAGACGTGGAGAAAGATGGTCTGGGATATCTGTGCTAGCCGCACGACATGATGATGATGATATATATATATGAATTATCTGAGGAGGAAATCCAAGGAGTAGGTGTATACAATTTGACGGCTCAATGTTAACGGCTATTGATGTATAATTAATTTTGGATTAAGAACATATAAAAACTCAACGTGTAGAGTTAAAAAAAATATTTTTATATAAAAGCAAAAAGAAAAAAAAATTCACTTCTTTGGTGTCCACAAAAAGAAATTTATAGATAGACTGAACCGGAATTACTATAAAAACTTAAAACATTCATTAAATTGTAAAATAAAAAATGAATGCCTCCTTGGAAACAAATGTAACCTTGATAATGTTGTGTATCAAGCCAACATTTCAACTAAAGAGAATGATAATAATGATAAGGCATGCATAGTTAAGACAAGCTTAAACTGGAAATTTAGATATCACAACCACCTACAATCATTTATAAATCCAACATTAAGAAATCAAACTGCTTCATCTAGGTATTACTGTGATCTAATAGAAATAGGAGTAACACCTGTTATAAACTGGAAAATAATTAAAAGATCTTCCACGACAAACAGTTTAAATGGTATGTGTAATTTATGCTTAGAAGAGAAAATATGTATAGTAAAATATTTTTTAAAAAATTTGCTTAATACCAGAACAGAAATAATTTCGCCATGTAGACATAGAACTAAATTCTTAGTATAATTTAACTTGATATATTATTAACATTAAATATTTTAAACTACCATTAATTAAGTGATTTATATATTTTTAATTCAATATATTGATATATTAATCCATAATTTTTACAAAATACACTAATTAATTAATTGATTAATTTGATATTTTTCTTATAAAGGATACAAATGAATTTAATAGATAAAGTGTAAATATATGTTTTTATGATAAGATAACAAAATAAAAAACGAAAAATAATAAATAATTAAAAATAAAATCAATAAACTCATAACGAGTTGGAATTATCCCAATACTACACCGTTTCTTTATCATACCGTTTTTTTTTTTTTGCTATAGGTAAACACAAGTTTAAAAAACGAATATTTAATTTATTCATATTTTAAATTAGTTACGTAAATAAAATATCAAGTACATATTAATTTTTTACTTATTACGATTAATTAACATTCGATATGTGAATTACATATTAATTCTTTGCTTATTACGATGGACTTAACATTCGATATATCAATTTCTTATTATAAATAACATGAGTTTTTGCAATAATTTTCATAGATTTAGTTTTTTTTAAATTAAGATCAGCATTTAATTATTATTTCCTGAAAACACGAATTTTATTATTTAATATTCACAAGACATAATAGTTTCAATGAAAGTAGAACGCAAATTCTATCTATAGATTTAAATAAGTAGCACACCACTATTTACTTTTTCTGGAATTAGGGTTTTTAATTTTCAGTAGGATTTAAATTAGGGGTAACGTTTTTTTTTTTTTTTTTTTTTTTTTATAGGATTGTATAACCATTGAATGAAAAATATTAGATATAATATAATTTTTTTTCTTGGTTAAAAATATGATAAAACATAATTCAAAGTTATTTTAATTTAAGAATGATTTTTATTTAAAAAATAGAAATAAGATTTTTTTAAAATCCCATCTCTCCGGAAGCAATATACCCAGATGAAAATTTTAATTATACATCTGATGATGGGTTTAACAACCAGAAATAAATTTATGATGACACCACGGAAGGGAATTTTTTTTTGCTTTTTGCTTTTATCGTGGTGTAATGGTTAAAGCGCTGGACTGCAGAATCATAGTAAGCGAGTTCGAGCTCCAGTCGCGCTATTGCGTTCTCTTTCAGACAAATATCCTTGGGAAAGGTAGGAACTCCCTTTCCCCCAACAGTGCGTTAAATAGTACTACTACTATTTTACTAGGATTGATTTGGCATTAAATAACCCGTGAAGATTGATATGCCAGCAAACAAAGGAAAATAAACCAAAGCCATCTATGGGTTAAATCGCACCACTACTGTTCTTCTACAAGGATAGCTTTGGCATTAAATAACCCATGAAGATTGATTAAACAACCAAACCAGAAACCAAGTGCTCTGTCGAGATGCGTATCACTTCAATCTAAAATTTATTCTATTTCTTGACAGCTCAAAACACATTCGTGTCACTCCTCCAATTACAGGAAAATTCTATAAAAGAACAAGCGAATAAAACTCCAAATTCTTAAAGCTCCCCATATAAAGATTAACTAAGCTTCCTTAAAGAAGATTGACTTCGAATGTAGCAGCCGTATTCTGAAATGCTTTTAACACTTTTACCTCCAGTTTTTCCTCTTAAATCCAGTAAAGTTCTTTTCTTCTATTAGTTTCCCTCCCACTTGTTCTTCTTCCGACTCTTTATATAAATCTATAGGACTCATCATTGTGTTTGCCATTTACCCACTCGTTCACCCGAAGGTAGCTCCAGCTTGGGTCGAGGGTATTGGGGAAAAATGTCGCCTTCATAAATTTATTCCATCCAGATGTCAAATGACACATACATATACTTGAATAGATCAACGATGAAATAAGTAGAAAATAAGTGTTTGTTTTAAGTCGTACTTAAAATTATTTCCTATTTATAACACCCGGGTATATTATATGTACTAATATTATAAACCGTAAATAAATTTACGTAAAAAAATTATCATCCTAACTAAAAAAACCTTTGTTTAGGTATTAGCCTGGTCAAAGGGAAAAATACTGGGTCAGACTAATGGGTAATTAGACCGAGTCATTGATACGATTGTGCATATTTTTGAAATATTAGCCTTGAAATCTGAACATTTGTTTATATTATTCTATGATATTCGCAAATGTTATATTCCAGCACAAGAAACTACGTAATCATTATATTATCAAAGCTATATATAAGTGGTTGGGTTTTAGTATTTTTGGGATATCTATGAAAACACGGTTGGCTACACGAACATCTAGACTACATTGTTTATTTTCGTTTTTGTTTTGATTTAGATTGTGCTTTTAAAGTATGAATAAGGGTTTTAATTGCTTCTCTCTTGGTCATTGGATGTTCAATATATGCGCGCAATATACGATAAAAACACCTTTTTCTGGTTAAGAATTATATGAAATTGTTCATTACTCGAGTATATATATATATATATATATATATAATCCGAGTAAAATAGTCTAAGGATTTTGACAATTAAGTAATTATCCAATATAATAAGAAAATCCAGTTGGGTGCTCAATGTCAACGGCTATCGAATATACAATTAATTTCAGATTAAAAATACATTGAAACACACGTGCAGAGCGAAAATATTCTTTAAGTTTTTTTTAAAAAAGAAGAATCGATAAACCTTATATTCGATAAAATATAATAATATTTCCACCGTTAATCTTTTTAATCAAAAAATTAAAATAAAAAAAAATCAAAATTGAAAAAAAGATTAATTCTCTTCTCGCCGAAAGCAATCTCAACCTGTCTATATTATATTCAAATGCATAAGTGTACTTTATCTCCATCTGAAGAAGGTCACTTTATAGACCTGAAATAAATTTATTATGGATTGGTTTGATTGGTTGGATTTAATGGCATATCAACCTCTATAGGCTATTTAATGCCAGAGCTTTTTTACACATATATTATATATATGATTTGTAAACGCATATTTTAGGTTGGTGATGGTTGGGTTTTATAGCAAATTAACCTCTTAAGGGTCATTGAGGTCATTATAATGGGACAAAAAAATTGAGCGTTTTCTTCCAATTTTATATATATATATATATATATATATATATATGTCTGTGTGTGTGTGTGTGCTATGAAAATAAAGGTTATCATTTACTAAAAGTTCATGAAGAGAAATTGCATTCTTACAAATTCTTCTTATTTATTTCAGGTAAGTGTTTTTTTTTTCGGTTGTCCTACGGTTTAAAAAGTCAAAAAGCGATGAAGAAATTGAAAGAAAACTACAAAAAAAGACAAAAAGCAAGAGTATATAAAAATGAATACTTGCAGAACTCATCCGGTAAGTCACTGTGTAACATTCACTTTTTTTGTCGCAAATTGTGTTAAATGTATTTTTAGTTCGTTACAGCCTGGTTGATATTGTCGCTCTAGCAAGTACGGAATTTAGGTGCACTATTGACTGTGAAAGAATAATGTGCACGTCAAAATTGGATGAATTTGAACTGCAAGTGTAAACGGAATAAAGCATTGACCTTTGGGACTACTCTCCCTCAGCAATTACATTCATATCTTGGTAAAATAGTAAATGTTTTAAATAATCTATACATGAATCAATGAACACACACACACACACACACACACACACACATATATATATATATATATATATATATGATTCAAGGAAGAAATCAAAGGAGTAGAAGTATCCAATATGAGTGCTCAATACTAACGGCTATTGATGTCTAATTAATTGGGGATTTACGATACATAAACTCAAGCTGTAGAGCTAGAAAATCTTTTATATAAAGACAAAAGAAAAAAGTTCACTTTTTTGGTATCATTATAGATTTATTTCAGGTTTGTTTAAAACTTATAAGTTAGACTTTAAACTCATAAGAATTTATAAGAGCCTGAAATAAATTCATAATGTTACCAAGAAAGATTTTTTTTTGTCTTTATATATATATATATATATATATATATAGGAAGAAAATAATCAAATTAAATTGGCTTATATTTAGATAATCATACGTTCTTTGGAAATAAAATTTGATTTCATGAAATCGATGTCTATACGTGACAAAGAAAACGAAACACACACACACACACACACACACGCACGCACACACACACACACACACACACACACACATATATATATATATATATATATATTTATGTAAAAATATTATTTTTTTGTTGGTCCAATAAGAGAAAAAAGTAAATATTTCAAAATGTATAGATCTACTAAGAGGTTTATATACTTTTTAGATTATTTTTTCTTACATACGTGTATGTTTCCAGCTTGCCGCTTTCGTCTGAGAACATTTAATAATTTAGTATTTTTTTGTTTGGCTGTAGCTCAAGGCCATGTGAATGGGACATACAATGAGACTGGAACTCATTTGTGTAGATTTATCAGTTTTAGAGTACCTATTCATTTTGAAATATATATATATATATATATATATATATATATATATATATATATGTATAAAATTTAAAAAATAAAAATCTCTTCATGGACCTTCCTATTTTAAAATAAATCCTTATTCTTTCTTTGAACCTACAACAACCATCTTCAAATATATATATATATATATATTTCTTTTTACAACACCATAGTAAAATGTTTAATAAAACTGGTGACCTAATTTTAATATTTAGCGATTAGAACCGAATAAATGAATATAACCTTAGGCACCGTTCTATCGACTCTTCTTCATAAGTTGATCGTCGGTATTACTTTACTTATGAAGAGAAACAGGCTTGAAAAGATTATCATAATTTCAGAGAAGAGACAAAGAGAAAAAAATTCTTTGTACCCTCAGATCAAGTCAATGATTTCTTAAATATTTCATATGTCTTAGATGTTCTGTTTATTTACACAGAGTCGGACGTTGTGGATTAACCACAACAGCTTTTAAGATGTTCAGGTTGTGCTTTGTCCGAGTCCATCATTGAACAGAGGAAAACTCTTCAGAATAATAAACCCAACAAGTATTTTTATTGACCAAGTGTTCTCTGGTGACGGACTCGTGCAGCTATAATATGTTCGTCTATTCTCACCTCTCGTCATTCGATCGTTTAAACAATATAGTCAACGTTACACTGATATTTAAAACGATAAATTCACAGACTTTGTTGGAGGATAGGTAAAATGTCTTTCCTGAGAGAAGATGATTAGTACTAAAGTTGAATTAAAACAGTGCATTCCAGACAATATTATCAGCAAAAAACTGAATCTAAGATCCGATCCGTGGTATTTTGATGTAAACTGGACTCTTAAGAGAGCCGAAGGTTTCAATAATTGATAATAGAAGATTAAACCATCCCCCGCCCCAATAAACCAAAAATTTAATTTAATTTTAATTTAATTTTAATTCAATTTAATTTTTTGGTCCGGAGAGGAGTAAAAAAGAACAGATGACGGATTATGGAGATAAGTCGTAAATTAAACTGAAAATTTTTGATTTGGTTGTTTAATGACATATCACCCCTTGTGGGTTATTTAATGCCAAAAAATCCTGGCAAATGAATATTAGAGGTACTAATTAATCCATTGTTGGTGTTGATAAGGGAGTTCATACCCTTCTCAAAAGTTTTAGTCTGAAAGAGAACGTTATATCGTAGAATTACAACTCACTAAATACAATATTGCAGTCAATCTCATTAGCCATTACACCACAGGGAATCCCCTGAAAAAATGTTTTTATGAATTCAAGTATTGTCCTTTTTTTACACTGTTTTAATTGAGTGATTGATTTTAACAGTGTGTCAACCCTTCATGGACTATTATGTGTTTTAATCAGGTTTGGTTTGGTTGTATGGCATATCAACCATTTTAGGTTATTTGATGCCACATCCTTTATATACATCAATATTAAATACATAATTTTGAAACACTTTTTGTAGATAACATTTTTAAACGAGTTTGACCTTATTTTTTCCACACAGTAAAATGGTTTCATTTATTTCTATCTCATACGAATCATTCTATTAATTGCCAATTATTTATTTGCACACAGTTAAATATTTCCTAGTATTGTTATTTAACACTAACAATTCAATTAAACATAAGGCATTTTTTCCACGCCGTTCAATGATCAAATAGCTTTATTTCTAAAAATTCAAGTAAGCATAAGTCAACAAAGTAAAATGATTGCTATGTTTCACACATAATCTAATTAAACCTCAGTCATTTGCTTACACACACTTAAATGACAAACAGTTCTATTTCATGCAATTCAGTTTTGTATAAATCATTTGGCTACACCTAGTTTAAATGTAAAACAGTACTATTTGCCCATAGTTAGGACCCTATCAGGCACTATTAATCCAGGCCAGAGTGGTCCTGGGAGTGATGGCAATGAAGGAGTACTTCGCATTCCCCAAAGTTCCAATTATTTTACTGAAGCTTCACCATCATATTGTTTAGAGTCATATCAGGACACTCGCTAGGGAAGTCTTACCTCTCTGCAGAAATGCAGTCGGTGTACTCTACTGCCCCAGCCGACTAGGCTCATATCTTATGAGAATCGTAACAGTTCTATTTCAACTAATTCAGTTTAACATAAGTACACAGATTAAATGACAAAAACAATTTTATTTCAACCAATTCAGTTTTGCCTGCGTACAGTGTTTACTTCTATTTAACCTATAGATAGGACCCTATCAGGTGCTACCTGGGAGCGGCAGCAATGAAAGAGTACACTACATTTCCCAAAGCTCTAGTATTACTGAAGCCTCACCATCAGATTGTTTAGTCTCCTATCCAAACATTCGTTGGGGGGAGTCTTACCCCCTGTATAGATGCAGTCGGTGTATTCAATAGCCCCAGGTACAATAGGTACGCAGTGTTATAAAATCAATATTAATCCTGTTATGTTAGGCCAAGAGATTTTGGTTTCATATTGGTTGATTGATTTTTAACGACATGTCAACCCTTCTAAGGTTATATTATGCCTAAATGTTTAGGAATTGTGTTCCTATTGAATAAGGACTTTTAAAGATATCTATTTTGACCCACAGATGTGATACAAATAGCTACTCCGACTCATGTTCTGAGTGAACCTGAGAGTAATAACAATGAACAAGTGACTGCACATTCCGCTGAGTTCTAGAACTGGAGCCTCACCATCAGGTGGTTTAGTCTCATTCACAAGACACATCTTTCTAAAAAGTTTTAATCCTTTGCATGGAATACAATCAGTGTATTCTTAGCCCAATCAACAGAACAAGTCAGATTTTGGTGTTAACCTCTTTTTTTTTCCAGTCAATCAGATAGTTCTGTGTTATATATTAAAACACTTGTCGTTGGGGTCTTACCCCTCTGCAGAGATTCTCTTGCCACCGATTGTAAATCAAGTCAAAATGAATATTTTTTTATCTCCCGTATATCATGGAGATATAAAAACCTACTTTTTAAGAAGCTTTCGTTTAAAAGTTATAGGTCAAATACATAACACGAATAGTACGGTGTTATTTCAACAAGACCTTTTCAATTAATATTCAAGATGCTTTTTCTATTTGTATTTGTAATTGTCAGTAAGTTGCCATGTTTACACAACATCGCGCGTGTTAATGGCATTTTCGACTGGAATCACAGAATGTTTGTTGAACAACATAAGACGTCGTCATTTCTTTCTTTTTTGACACCTCCCCGATAATCTGATCGGGCAATATGTTGTGTACCGTAGACAATTTGTTTAACATTTGCCCTGATTATCAAATAATCAATCAGTGAAACTAAATCATCTTAAGTGGCAAGATGGCATAAAATGACTCGAATGTCCTTCTGTTAGTGTCCCAATCTACAAACATTACTTTAAGCAAACATCTAATATCATTCTACACCCATGTTTATAAATAAAGATAAGTTGACAAGTTAAAGAACCAACGCTTTACCTAATGAAATATTTACAAAACTTTCTTCACTTATCTTTTCTGTCTTTAAATGGCATTTGTCCAGCTCTGTTAAATAAACCGGTTCCTTCTCTGCCGAGGGGTACGTTTCCCAAACGTCTAACGAGTGTCCTGTATATGACACTAAATCATTTGATGGTGAGCCTCCAGTGATTTAGGAGCTTTGAGGAATACGAACTACCTCTTCATTGCCAGGTACAGTCGGCTGGGGTTGTAGAATATACTGACTGCATCTCTGTCGAGGGGTACGATTCTCCACCCGTCAAAATTTTTTTTTGATTTTACACTAAATTATCTGATAGAGAGGCTCCAGTAATTTTGGAGCTTTGGGGAATGTGGAGTACCTTTTCATTGCCCAGCCCAGTCGTCTGGGGTTATAGAATACACTGACTGCATCTCTGTGGCGAGGTAAGATCCCCCCCCCCACTGACGAGTGTCCTAGATATGACACTATGTGATGGTGAGGTTCTAGCAATGTTGGAGTTTGAGTCATACAGAGTATTCCTCTTTGCCGCCGCTCCGATGTCCCCTCTGGTCCGGAGTGGTAGTGCATGATTGGTTCCTATCTATGGGCCAGATAGAACTAAACTATCTACTTATGCTATACTGAATTGTTGAAATAGAATTGTTTTGACACTTAAACCGCGTACTTATGCCAAACTGAATTGTTTGAAATGGAATTGTTTTTTGACATTGAAACTGTGTACTTATCTTAAACTGAATCATTTGAAATAGAACTGTTTATGTAATCTATACTGAATTGTTTGAAATAAAACTGTTTTTAACACTGAAATTATGTACTAGTACTATTTTGACATTTAAACTGAATCCTTTGAAATAGAACTGTTTTGAAATTTAACTGTTTGTAAACACAAATTTGTATTTATTCTAAACTGAATTGTCGAAAACTTTTATCAAAATGATTTAATTCGGCGTTAAATGACCCAAAAAGGGTTGATACGCTGTAAAACAAAACAACCAACCGACCAAAATCTGCAGAGGGGTAAGTTTCTGCATCCGTCAACGAGTTTCCTAGATATGACTCAAAACTATCTGATTGTGAGGCTCCAGTAATGCTGGAGCTTTGAGAAGTGCGGAGTATCTCTTCATTGTCGAGCCAAGTTGGGTACTGTTGTAGAATACACCGACTGCCGAGAGGTAAGATACCTCCCTAACGAGTGTCCTGTATATGACACTAAAATATGAGATGGCGGGGCTCTAAACCTGGAGCTTTGGGGAATGTTGAGTAACCCTTAATTACCAGATCCAGAGTGGTCGTACTTGTTAGGGGCCCATCTATATAATCAAATATAGCTGTTTGATTATATAACTGTGTGCAAATAAATTGATGTTGAATTTAATTATGAGTATTACATAGCAATACTTGGAACCTTTATATTTTGTGTCAATGAATATATTATGTTGAATAGAATTACAAGTGTTAAATAGCAATAGTTGTAAACATTTAACTGTGTGCAAACAAATAATCAATATTAAACAGAATCATTAGTCTTAGTAATACTTGAAACCATTTAAATGTGTGCAAAAAATGTGCCTTGGCTCGTTTAAAAATGTTACCTACAAACTATTCGTTTACAAATAATATGTACGTAATATTCATGGATAAACCTGATTTGTCATAAGAAAAACTACAAGTGTTGATAAGTCGTAAAACACAAATGACCGACTAAACATTTTTAATTGTTGTTGGCTATGTATTGGCCATTGCTATCTATTCAAGTGTTGTATATCCATAATACAACTGCAGATATACATATACAAATATAAGCGGAAACATAGTCAACAATAATGACAAACTTCAATGAACGAACGAACACACTTCTTTATAAAAATATATCTCTCACACTTTATTCTCGAAAGGATTGATGTTGGTTGTGCGTGAGAGGTGAGTTGGAGACGGGGACAGACTGCTACATATTGACCCAAAGTTCTTCTGACCATATCAGCACTTCTTTCTCATCTTGGCTGGGTTGCTCAAGCGTGGGTCACTGAGGGCCCAAAGCCCTCTGTCTGCCGTTAGCTGTCAATTCGGTATCTTGTCTCCAACTAACTCCAACTGGAACTGGAACCGACTCAGAGCGTCTGTGCACCTGGCTATATAATTGTCTTACGTTCACCTACTTCCACTATTCCTCCGCTTATTTACACAGGTGCATCTCTTGATTAACGGCTCGGTCGAGGGTCTCTATATTACACAAGAACCCAGTTTTATCTTTTATTTCTTTGCATCGTCACAGCATTTTTTCGTTTTGTTCTTTAATGGTATATCAACGTTAGTGAGTTATTTGAATGTCAAAGCCATCCTTTTTAAAAGAACAGTAGTGATACTATTGAACACATAGCTGGGGAGATAAGGGGTTTCGTACCTTTCTTAAGGGTACTTGTTTTAAAATGAATTTGATAACGTTATTGGATTTTGAATTCGAATATATCGACGCTGCCGTCAAACACTTTAGCAATTTCTCTACATTGCTTTAAAATTTACGCACTTGCTTGCAATATATGACAGTATTTTCGGTTCCTTGCATGTTTTTCATTCAGTTTATTTATTGATTGATTTTAACAGCATGTCAAACCGTCTTGGAGAATTTTATGTCGGTTCATTTTTTTTTAGCATCGAATGCATTTAAAACTGCAAAAAAAAACCATTTCTGCTTTCCTTATCATTGCCACTTGATGTCCCCACAACCCAAGTATGTATACTCCACTTTTTAAGGCATTTTCTTTATTCTGCCGCGGTAGGAGTACCCGTAGCGTAATGGATTATAGAGCACGACTGCGATATTGTTGTAAGCGAGTTCGAATTCCTGTAGTGCTATAACGTTCACTTTTCGGGCTAATAACCTTGGGGAAAGGCATGAACCCCAACTATGTGTTAAATTGTACAACTACTTTTCTTTTCCAAGGATGGGTTTGGCATTAAATAACACACGAAGGTTGATATGCCATTAAACAAAGAAAGCAAACTTTATTTCTGGTTGCAGGGAAAATATCTAATGATTAAGTCTTGATTTGGTTTAACGGAATATCAAACTTGGTGGGTTATTTAATGCCATAGCAATCCTATTAGAACAATAGTGATATAATTTAACCCATAACTGGTTTGGTTTGGCTTGGTTTCATGGCATATCAACCATTGTAGGTTATTTAATGCCAAATCCTTTTTATACATACATCAAATATATGAATTATAAACACATCTTGTAGATAACATTTTAAAACAAGCCTGAGGTTATTTTTTTGCCCACTGTTAAATTGTTTCACTTAATTTCAAACAGTTCTCTTTAGCATAAGAAAACAGTATTTTGTTGGTATACAGTTAGTAAATTGTCTAAATACAGTTTTTGGTTTACACAGTTAAATGTGAAAACAGTTCTATTTCAAACAATTCAGTTTAGCATGTCAAAGTTAAATTGTTCCAAGTATTGCCAGTTAAATGATCAAACATATCAATTTCAAGCAATTCACTTTAGCTTAAGTACCGTTTTTTGTTTACGCACAGTTAAATGTAAAAACCGTTCTATTTCAAACTATTTAATTTAGCGTAAGTACACGTTTTAAATGCCAAACAGTTCTATTTGACCCATAGATAGGACCTTATCAGGTGCTACCTCTCCTGGACAGAGCGGACCAGAGAGTAATGGGAATAAAGGGGTACTCCACATTCCCCAAAGCTCCAGCTTTACTGAAGCCTCACCATCAGCTTGTTTAATGTTATATCCAGTTCACTCGTTGGGAGAGTCTTACCCCTTTGCAGAGATGCTGTGAGTGTATTTTGTAGCCCCAGCCGACTGGGCCACCCATAGCAGGGGAGATAAGGAAGTTTTATGTTTTTCCTAAGGGTATTAATCCGAATATGAACCGGGGTGTCCTCGTGGTGTAATGGTTAAAGTGATGGGCTGCGGAATCGTAGTAAGCGAGTTCGTACTCCAGTCGCGCTATTACGTTCACTTTCGGGCAAATACCCTTGGGAAAGGTATGAACCCCCTTATCCTCCCAGCTATGGGTTAAATAGTACCACAACTGTTCTTCTAGGAGAATGGCCTTGGCATTAAATAACCTACAAAGGTTGATATGCCATTAAAAAAGAAACCAAACCAAACCAAACCGAATATGAACGTAATAGCGCAACTGAGGTTCGAACACAATGTGATTTTGTTGTCTAACACTTTAACCTCTACACTATAGGACCCCAGCGTTTTGTAATTCTTTGTATGAAGTGTATCTTAGCAAGTTTCAGTATTCAATCTATAAGTTGTGCACTGAAAACCAAACAAACATTATCATTACTCCTCGAGAATTTTTTAAATCAGCATCAGTTGATAGTCTTTCACTAGAGTCTGGGTGACAGTAGCTCTCCCCAAGTCTACAGGACTCTTCTCAGTATTCTGGCCGATCTAAATAATGCAGTAGTTTGGATGGTCTCCACTCGTTCGTTTATTTCCAATTCCTCCAGTCCCTTTATTAATCCTTTGGTGACTGTAATAAGAGCACCAATTATAATTAGTATAAACGTCACTTTCATGTTCTATAGTTTTTCAGTTCCCTAGTAAGGTCGATGTATTTATTCTTTTTTCACTTTTTAGAAATTTTAATTTGTGGTCAATCGGGACAGCAAAGTCTAGAATTTTGCAAGTTCTCTCTTTTTATTGATTGTTATAAGGTCTGGTCGTCTGGCTGATATTAAATGATCCGTTTGTATGTCAAAGTCGCAGAGGAGTTTGTGTCATTCTCCGGGAATGGTGTTGGGTTGAACATATACCATTTTTTCGTATGTTCAAATTGAAATTTCTTGCACAACTCCCAGCGGATCACTTTACCAGCCCAGTCGTGTCTAGTCTTATACTATTTCTAGGCTAATTTGTTACACTCGCTTATTATATTGTTGATGGTTTCGTCTCCATTACTACATAGCCTACATTTGCTATTTTATTGCGTCTTATCTATTCTTGCTTTGATATGATTGGTCCTGATAGCGTTGTTTTGTGTTGCTATCAGGAAAGATTCAGTTTATCTCTTAAGGTTTCCCTTTCTTAGCCACGCCAACATATTTTCAAGTGAGATCTTGCTTATGAGTACTATTTTCTAGGACAGGTACTGGGTTGTGTATATACCATTTGTTCGTAAGGTCAAATTTAAATTTCTTGCACATTTCCCAGTGGATCACCTTGCTGACCCAATCGTGTCTACTCTTGTATTCCTTCTGTGCTAATTTGCTGCATTTGCTTATTATGCGATTGATGGTTTCATCTCTGTCACTGCATAGCCTACATTTCATGTTTTGTTGAGTCTTATCCATTCTCGTTTTGATATGATTGGTTTTTACGGCGTTGTCTTGTGCTGCTGTTAGGAGAGATTCTGTTTCTCTTTTAAAGTTTCCGTTTCTTAGCCATGTCCAAATTTTGTCGTGTGAGATGTTGTTTATTAGTCGTTTAAAACGCCCCTAGAGTTGTTTTCCTTCCCATTTTTGTTTCCTAGTTATTGTCATTCTTTTGTCCATCGTGTTACCAGTATCGTTTTCTGATGGCTGTGATCAGTCCTCCATCGTGTTTTTGTATATAGTCTTCGAGTCGTTGTATCGATGCGTCAACGCTGTCTTCGATGCTGGCAAGTCCTCTCCTCCCTCTTTTCTCGATACATATAGTCTGTCAACGTCGTCTCTGAGATGTAGTGCCTTATGCATCGTCATAAGGTTTCTTGTTCTTTGGTCCATTTGTTTAAGTTTATCTCTGGTCCATTTGAGAAAGGGTCCGGAATATCTAACGAGGGGTACAGGCCAGGTATTTATTCCGTTGATATGGTTTCGGCTAGAGAGCTTTGTCTCGAGTAGTTTTCTTGTTCTTCTGAGATATTCTTTTTGAATGCTGTTTTTCATTTCCACTTGTTTGATTATGTCTGCCTCCAAGACGCCCAAGTATTTGTAGGTTTCGTTTTCTGCGAGCGTTCTAATCTTGTCTTGATTTGGTTGTTCCATTCAATCAGTTTCATGTTGTTTGCCATTTTTCATTAAAAGCATAGCACATTTTTCTATGCCAAATTCCATTCCTATGTCCTGACGGTATATTCTACTTGCGTGTATTAGAATTTTCAGTTCTTTTTCATTTTTTGCAAATAGTTTAATGTCACATCCATGTACATTAAGTAATTGATCTTTTCCTGCGATCTACTAAGTTTGTATTCGGCTGTGTATTTTCTGAGTATGTGGTTAAGTGGCATCATGGCATTTATGAATAATAAGGGTGATAGAGCATCTCCTTGGAAAATACCTCTTTGGATCTTTGTTTCAGGTAAGCTTCTTCATCCTACTGTCAATTCCACTCTCCAGGTTTTCATAGTTTCCTCGATAAATTTTATGACTTCATGTGATATTTTGTGCATTTTGAGGCAGTTTATTATCCAGCTTTTCAGAACCATGTCATATGCCTTTTTGTAGTCATTTTATTAATATTATTATATAATATTTTAGAGTTTTTCACACCGGCGTTAACTGGTGGTTTTACACTGGAGTTTGAGTGACAGCAAGTCTCCTCAAGTCTCCAGGACTTGTCTCAGGATTCTGGCTGTTCTTAGCAATGCTGTCGTTTGGATAGTCTCTACCCGTCCACCAATTTAATTTTAATAATCCTTTAGTTATTGTGCCTAACGCACCAATCACAATTTGCACAATCGTTACTTTCATGTTCCACAGCTTTTTTAATTCTCTATCAAGGTCGAGGTATTTATCTTTCTTTTCACTTTCCTTCAGAATTATTCTGTGGTCCGCCAGGACAGCAAAGTCGACAATTTTACAATTTTTTTTTTGTTTTGTTGATTATTATGAGGTCTGGTCTTCTGGCCGGGATTAAGTGATCCGTTTGTATGTTAAAGTCCCATAGGAGTTTATGCGTGTCATTTTCTAGGACAGGTGCCGGGTTGTGCATATACCATTTGTTTGTATGGTCGAATTGAAATTTCTTGCACATTTCCCAGTGGACCACCTTGCCGATCCAGTCGAGTCTCGCCTTATACTCCCTCTGTGCTAATTTACTGCATTCGCTTATCATGTGATTGATCGTTTCGTCTCTGTCACCACATAGCCTGCATTTGCTATTTTGTTGAGTCTTATCTATTCTCGCTTTGATATGATTGGTTCTTATGGCGCTGTCTTGTGCTGCTATTAGGAGAGATTCTGTTTCTCTCTTAAAGTTTCCTTTTCTTAGCCAAGTCCAAGTTTTGTCGTGTGAGATATTGTTTATTAGTCGTTTAAAACGCCCATAAAGTTGTTTTCCTTCCCATTCTTGTTTTCTAGTTATTGTCAATGTGTTGTTCATCGTGTTCTCAGTTTCGTTTCTGGTGGCTGTAATGAGTGCTCCTTCGTGTTTTTGTATAGTCTTCCAGTCATTGTATGGATGCGTCAACGCTGTCTTCGAGGCTAGCAAGTCCTCTTCCTCCCTCTTTTCTTAAAACATATAGTCTGTTCTTTTCTTGAAACATATAGTCTGTTATTATTATTATTATTATTATTATTACTCTGTTATAATGTAAATAGATTGGTCATGATTTTACTCTATAGGAATGCATTTAAAATTAAATGTGAAATTTTTTGGGGTTCAGGAATTAATGCAAACACTATCAGAGAATAGGGATATTATGAGTATAATGTAAATGATTTTCAGATATAAATGGATTAAATTACGAATAGAGTAATTGTTAGTGGTCAGGAAATAGTGCAAGTGTTACTGACAGGTAATGGCTGTCATACGTATGAGTTCAATGAATGGTTAATGGTATCGCTATGAAAAGTATTACAAATAATTTTACTAGGTGATTAAAAATATATTATCCTCATTATGGGAGCACCATTATGATATAATTTTAAACAGTCTCTACGTACTCACCATTCCTATCAGCACATTCTTGGAATCTGTCACACGTGATCAAAATTTCTTTATTATCTCCTTAGAAAATCAGAACTTATACAACGGAGATCACCTGGGGAAGATCACAATAAAGTGTTGACATGAATGGTGAACAGTTGGAGCCTTTAAAAGAATAATATCTTTAAGGAAGTTCCATAGAAATGTGTTAACGTTCTTTTGAATCATTCAGTATAATAGAAATAAATTGAAAACAGTATTATGGAGATGCGTTGAAAATCAGGGCAGAATGGATGGTTATTGTTGCAGAGTTGCAAGCATGAAAAACAGAATAGAGTTGCAGTGACTGCTGCTGTAATTACTATTAATTTCATCCTTCGAGATTTATAAACAGGATTTGGCATTGCATAACCTACAAGAGTTGATACGCCATAAAACTCTACCAACCGCCCATCGTAGACATGGATACACCAGTGTTGGCCGACCAGTAAAGACTTACATACTCTGGGCAGACACTGGATGCCGTCGAGAAAACCTACCAGTAAAGATTAGTAAGAGAGAGAGAGAGAGAGAGAGAGAGAGAGAGAGAGAGAGAGAGGGAGTGAGGGGGGAGGGAGAGAGAGAGAAATCGTGATCTTTCTTTCTTTCTTTCTTTCTTTCTTATTCTAAAAGTTGTTTTTTCTTCAGTCAAATATTTCAAGATGGAAATCCCAAATGGTAAGTGACGTTATCAAAAAACTGGAAAGAAAGTACATAAAAATACTTGCATAAATATAAAGTTTTTTTGTTACCCCTCATAGAAATTCCCTTGGTAATCAAACACATTTTGGTCTCAATGTGATTCTTGCGTCAATCCATCTTCATCGAAACAATTTGCAGCTGCTACTTAAAACACTTGGGACATTACATTTTATTATCTTTCGTACCGTTTCCTTTTGTTAACATTTACTCGTTTTCTTAATGTGTTTATATCTACTTAAGTTCATTTACTTTGGGCCAAGATCACAAGAGTCGGAACTTTCGAATCTTGTAAAGAGTTTTCAAGATTAGCTCCCTAACATATGCTATTGTTATTTCAGCTTGCTTAACTTTTTCTCGGCATAAAAAATTCGCGGGATATTAGTACTGCAAGTAAAATTCTTTATTTTTGTGTATAAAACTTATAAAATACTTTCGTAATATTACGATGAGTAAAAAATTGGGCAGTATTTTGGCACACGCTTATTTGTGGCATGTATATAACGAGACCAAAGCAGTTCAAGTCGTAGTGGAAGGGACCTGCCGGGTTTAGTTGTATCATCGAAGTTGGTGCGCTGACACGAAGTGTATTGTTTCACTCCGTTTGTTTGGTTTTATGATATATCAACCATTGTAGGTTATTTAGATTCATTAAATATCCTACAATCAGTTTTTTGATACATATAAATCGTTCTATTTCAAGCAATTCAGCCTAGCATAAACACACAGTTTAGTTCTATTTGACCCATAGATAGGACCCTATAAGGTGCTACCACGCCAAGCTAGAGTAGACCTGGGAGTAATGGCAACAAAGAGGTATTCGCATTTCCCCAAGCTCCATCATTACTGTAGCCTCACCATCAGATGGTTTAGTGTCATATACCGGACACTCACTGGGGGAGTCTTACTCCTCTGTAAAGGGCCAGTTTTACTCCGTGTATGGTTTCAAAACCACAAAGCTCAACGTTCAACGTAGTTTAATCTGGAACCCGGTCATAAAGCAGCCAAAAAAATCTTTGTAGTAAGAAAGTTGAAGGCACAATTGACCACAGTAAAGTGACCAGATGATTTCGCTCAAATTGTGAGAACATCGATGATCAAGCAAGAACAGGTTGGTCTAAACCCCTGGATTCTGAGGCGGTACTCCAAACCATAGAAGCAGACCCATTGAGTAGCACCCAGAGAGTATCTGGCGAGTTTGGTATCTGAGTCCAGTTTATTTAATCACCTTCATAACCTTGATAAAAGCATCCAGAGATGTTGAATTATGCCTCAAGTTAGTAAAATATTGCAGAACGTTTGATTTACCTATGTAAAATTAATACTGTATTTATACTAATATTTAACCAAATATTTTCTAATATTCGACCCTAAAAATATTCTGATTATATATAAATAGATGAATTCCTTCTTTAAGTGAATATATTGTACTTACCATTACATATCTATCCTTGCCGAGTCGCTTGGGGTTGTAGAATACATCAACTGCACCTCTGCATAGTGGTAAGATCCCCCCAACGAGCGTCCTGGATATGACAATAAACAATCTGATGGTGATGTTCCAGTAATACTGGCGCTTTGGGGAATGCAGACCACCCCTTTATTGCTATTGCACCCAGATACACTCTGGCCCGGAGTGGTAGCACCTGATAAGGGTCCTATCTATGGGTTAAATAGAACTAACGGCATACTTATGCTAAACTGAATTGTTTGAGTAAACTGAATAGCTTGAAATAGAAATGTTTTTGACGGTTAAACCGTACTTACATTTAAACCGTGTGCTAATGGTAAACTGAAACCGCACTTATATTTAAACTGCGAGCGTATGCTAAACTGAATTATTTGAAATAGAACTGTTTTTGATATTGCAAGTGTATTTACACTAAACTGAATTGTTTAACATAGAACTGTTTTGATATTTAACTGTGTGCAACCAAAATCTGTACTTACACTTAATTGAATTAGAACTGCTTCACGAGATGGAATTGTTTTAAATAGAACTGATTATTCACATAAAAATGGATTTGGCGTTAAACAACCTGCAAAGGTTGATAGGCCAAAAATCCAACCAACCAACCAACCAACCATATCTATCCAATTGGCTGGGTGGGTAGTAGAATACACTGAGTGCATCTCTGTAGAGGAGTAAGACTCCTCCACCAGCGAGTGTCTGGTATACAATAGTTTTAATTCAGGTTTTTTCTCCTTGACTAACTACTGTATGAAGGATAAAAGCTCAGTCTGCCCTATTATTCATCCATGGTTGGTGGTAAGAGCAGGTAGATTCATGCCTTTCCCACAAGCATTAGCACGAAGTGAAACGCAAACGGCCTCATCCAGGATTTGAACCCCGATTCCATTTTCTTCTACAACCTTTACACTAAACGAGCTTCCACGTCTCTTATAATCTGAGATTCTTTTACATTTATTGTGTGATCTGAATATGTTCCAGACGCCTCAGAGGATGTCCTCGTGGTGTAATAGTTAAAGCGAAGGACTGCGGAATCGTAGTAAGCGAGTTCGTACTCCAGTCGCGCTATTACATTCACTTTCGGGCAAATACCCTTGGGAAAGGTATGAACCCCCTTATCCTCCCAGCTCTTGGTTAAATAGTACCACTACTGTTCTTCTAGGAGAATGGCCTTGGCATTAAATAACATACAAAGGTTGATATGCCATTAAACAAAGAAACCAAACCAAATCCAGACGCCTCCTGTGGTGTTATGGCTAGCGAGTTATGCTAGCAGATTGTAGTTAATGAGTTTGATTCTAACTGGATACCTTATAAATGACTGCTCTC
Source organism: Sepioteuthis lessoniana (assembly GCA_963585895.1). Classification (NCBI taxonomy): domain Eukaryota; kingdom Metazoa; phylum Mollusca; class Cephalopoda; order Myopsida; family Loliginidae; genus Sepioteuthis; species Sepioteuthis lessoniana. The sequence continues at coordinate 22,151,440 of OY757918.1, forward strand.
TGTATGTCTCATCTATTTTGAAAGTGTGAATCGCAATATGATTGGCCAACTGATAATGTATATGATTAGTTTAAAGATAGAAAACAAGAATCCTTAATTCCTACATTATTTTATCAATAACTCTTTTTATCAGTTATGGGTTAAAGACTGGTAAAGGTGTTATTTCTTCGTTATTCGTGGGTCAATTCTTATTTGTAACATTCATTATTCGTTATCTGCAATTTATTTCGAAAGGAAGAGGAGGATGACGACGAGGAGGAGCAGGTGGGCTGATTTCTTTTCATCAGACTCATAATAGAAATTATATCCTATTAAATTTCATACATGCCATTCCAAATCTAATTTAGAAACAAATGTAGCATAACGGTTATCTTCATCGTAAGTGGACTCAATGACCCGAGTTGTATTTTCTTGACAAGGCACTCTGCGATTCAATTTGCGCTAATACCCTTGGAAAAAGGGTGAACGCATTTCTTCCGGCCCCGCGCTCACACCCTATAGGTAAATAGTAAAGTAGACTGATCTCTTTAGCCTTAACACGGCAACTTAGCTCGGAGAAAGGAAAATCTGAATTCAAACCAGCTGTACTCCACTCAAAAATTGCTCTACAGATAACGAAGAGATACCAATTATGTGCTCCACCTAATTGTAGAATACTCTAAATGTATCCCATCCCTCCTCCAAAAATGGGTGCTCTAGATCTGTAATTGTAAGATTGTTTTCTAGCTCACCTTTAAATTCAATGTTGGGAGGAGTTTGATTTGTAAAGGTCAAAGCGAATAAATCTTATTTTACGTAGACATGTCACGAAAACTTTTAAGGACGACGTGGGATAAAAGCATTAGTTAAGGAATGATTTGAAGAACATTCATAAAAGAAAGCTATTCGATGCAGAAGAAAAAGTCAGATAAAAAGCTGCAGAAGATTCAGAGAGGCGACAGATGAGAAACAAGGGAGGTGGCGGCTGGGTCAGCGGAGAAGAAATGACTACATGTCTAGGTGTCTCTTTTGCCTTGCATTCTTTATTCTCTCTGTCTATCTAAAACAGTTGACGCATACTCTAATTCTCTCTTTTCGCCAACTACTTTCGTATCCAGCGAGCCAACGGACAGTGTTTTGTGTTCATTACGTTTTATTACGGAGAGGTTACCACGGGGTCCGAATGAAACCTATTTGGTGCCGTGGTGTTACAGATCCACATTGAACTAGAGTTATAGTACCTGTTAATATACTATATCTATGTATCAAATTGATCTGCTTGGAAATTATTTGTATAAGATAGGAATACTTGAAACTGAATGCAAGAATCTAATAAGAAACAACCACACAAAAATGTATATATAAATACACAATGAATGCAATTTCCTAACTTCTTTGCCTAAAATAACTTTCCAATAGTTAAAATGCCGTTAAAATGCCGTTAAAATGCTGTTAAAATGCTGTTAAAATGCCGTTAAAATGCTGTTAAAATGCCGTTAAAATCACGCAATCAACAGCTATTATATGTTTATTTATTATTATATTATTTTGGTTAACGTTTTTATTGTCATGCTTAGTCGGGGGCCGGTAGCAGAAAACGCTGATTGCATACCTGCAAATGGATAAGACCCTTCCCAACAATTGAAGTGGATATGACTCTAAATCATCTGATGATTAGGCTCCTGTTATAGAGTTTTAGGAAAGTGGAGCACCTCTTCATTGTCATTACTCCGAGCAGCTCCTCTCTCTACCGGGGCGGTAGAACCTGTCAGGTTTCCCTCTATGGATAAAAATGATTGGCGTTCAAATTGTGTGCAAACAAATCACTAATGTTAAATTGAATTGTTAGTTTTACATTGAAAGTATTGAACCCATTTAACTTTTGGCCCAGTCAACTGAACTGCAGAATATACCGACTGCATCTCTGCAGAGGGGTAAGCTCACCCCCAACGAGTGTCCTGGATTTGACACTAAATCTGACAGGAAGGCTTCGGTTATTCTGGAGCTTTGGGAAATGCGGAGTACCCCTTTATTGCCATTGTTCCCTGGTCCACTCTAGCCCGGAGTGGTAGTACTTAATAGGGTCCTAACAATGGGTTAAATAGAACTGTTTGACATTTAAACTGTGTACTTATGCTAAACCGAATTGTTTGAAACTTAACTGTTTTTACATTTAGCTGTGTGTAAACAAATGACTAATGGCCAGTCAGCTGGGACTGCAGAATACACTGCGTCTCTGCAGAGGGGTAAGACCTCCGCCTCACCGAATGTCCTAAATATGACATTAAACAATGTGATGGTGAAACTTCAGTAATGCTTGAGCTTTGGGGAATGAGGAGTGCCCCTTCATTGCTATCGCTCCCAGGTCTATTCTGGGCCGGAGTGGGAGCACCCGATAGGGACCTATCTATGGATCAAATAGAACTAACCCTTGTACTTACGCTAAAATCAATTGTTTAAAATTAACTGTTTTTTATTTATTTATCTGTGTGTTAACAAAAAAACTGTTCTTAAGCTAAACTGAATTGTTTGAAATAGAACTGTTTGATAATTTTACTGTGTTTAAACAACAACAAAAAAAACTGTGTACTTAAGCTAAACTGAATTGTTTGAAATAGAACACTTTTTATATTTAACTCTGTGTGAACATTTTTTTAATCCACGATTATGGTGCATAAATGTAATATGGCCATGATACAGGTATGTGAAATGTACATATACATACAGATATGTAGAACATACGAAAACGTTCATAATGCATATACGCATATAGGAATCCGAAAACACGAAATTAGTTCAGCTACGAAACTTTTATTCACCTTTTTGGGTTTAAGGTTTTCCGACATGAGGAGAGAGAGAGACACAATTTCTTACTATGCTGACTTTACCATCTGACCCTACCACGTGCGGTACCCCGCCGCAAACTACTGGTCTGGCCTTGGCGAGCTCCAGAAAATCAACTTCCGTCCTCTAGCGTCGAATCTCAACTAAATGTTGTTTTTTTTTTCAAATCCCGAAATCCTCAGTCCATCGCTTCCGGGCCTGACGTCATTCACATCCCCAGCTCTCATTTCCAATCTGGGGGTTTTATTGCGACATCTGTGATTATTACATCTTCCTCGCGCGCGCGTGAATACCTGCACTCAATGTGTGCACCTAACTAACCCATGCACTAAGCCGAAAGGTTCTCAGCCTAACTAAACCGAAAGGCAAGATATATAAAACGAAAAATGATAATATAAAAAAAATCCCTCCGCAATTATATAACATGAACAAAAGGCTGCACTAATGCTGAAATAAATAGTTTGAAATTAAGTGAAACAGCTTAACTGTGTACAGAAAAGAAAAAAAAGAACTCAGGCTCGTTTAAAAATGTCATCTTAAAAAATGTTCAAAAATCATATATTTGATATATGTATAAAAAGGATTTGGCATTAAATGACCTACAATGGTTGATATTATATAAAACCAAACCAAACCAAACCATTTATTTGTGTACAAATGAAACAATTCGTTTTTTATAGGAACAGTTTAAGAATGTACAAACAAATGATAAATACTAAATAGAATTATTCATGTTAGCAATACTTGAAACCATTTAGATGTGTGCAAACAAATGAATGAATAGTATTGGACAGAATTATCACTGTTTTATAGCAATACTTGGAACCATTTAACTATGAACTAATAAAACTATTAGTGTGGGCAATACTTGAAATCACTTAACTGTATGCAAACAAATAATTAGTATTAAATAAAATTATTAGTATTTGATGGGAATACTTGAAACCATTTAACTAAGCGGAAAAATAACAATATTTAATTGTCTACAAACAAATTAGACCCAAGACATTTAAAAATAAAATCAACAGAAAACATTTCAATTAGAAATGATAATATATGTGTGTGAGTGCATGTATATGTGAGTATGTCTGTGTGTATGTGTGTGTATATATAACCATTTAACGTTGTGCAATTAAGTGAGCTCTTCTTATTGAAAATCTTACCTACAAAATATTCGTTTACAAATCATGTATATCTAATATATATGTATAAATACGATTCGGCATTAAATAACCAACAAAGGTTGATATACCATAAAACCAAACAAAACCAAATCATATATATATTTAATATATATGTATATATGATTTGGCATTAAATAACCTACAAGGGTTAATATGCGTTAAAATTCCAACCAACCAAACTTATTGTCAATTAAAGCAACAATAAACACATTACTCCATCGCTGTACTTAAGTCACATTTGTTTCCTGTAAGATTTGTAATGTCTATTTGTACAAGCGTGAGTCCATCAATATCTGAGTGATTAAAACAGTAAGTAAAAACCAAATTGTAGAAGTGAATAAAACACTATATACAGAGAGACCCTGAACAACTGGTGTGTTTGGGTATCTAATCGAATCGTGAAAATACTTTTAAAGAGAATTTTCTTAATGAATCCGCTCTTTATGAAGATGTTTTTAGCTTGATTACTCCACTGAACAGTTAAACGGAGAATATTTTCACCGCTTCATTATAAATCATTGACATAATAACATCCAAAAAGAAACACAAAACTGATGTAACGATCGACGAAAGGAAAGAACAAAGCACGTATAGGAACAATCAAAAGTGGCTTTAAAAATGACCCCAAAATGAAACTGTTATCATTTTACCATATCTACCAACCCCTCGGCTCGGACAGGATATGACACAAGGTCAATTTTTAAGCAGAGTTTAACAGGTTTCAATTCAAAATTTTCCTTCTCCTAGACTAGTTGCCTCACCAAGGCTGAAGAACCTAGTCTGCTTTACTATTTACCCATAGCTGGAGAGAGAATAATTGGATTCATACTTTTCGTAAAGGTATTAGTGCTATGTGAAATGCAATCAGTCTTGTCCTGGATTTGAACTTGTGTCGCCCTGTCCATTTCCTACGACGATAACCATTACACCACGGGCACCTTATTTCCCATCCGTTCGGGCAGGATATGACGCAAGGTCAATTTTTCAGCGGAGTTTAACAGGTTTGAATTCAGAGTTTTCCTTCTCCTAGACTAGTTGCCTCACCAAGGCTGAAGAACCTAGTCTGTCCTACTATTTACCCATAGCTAAATGGAGAATAATTGGATTCATACCTTTCCCAAAGGTATTAGTGCTATGTGAAATGCAATCAGTCTCGTCTAGGATTTGAACTCGTGTCACCGTGTCCATTTCCTACGACGATAACCATTACACCACAGGCACCTTCTTTCCCCTTTTTTAAGCGGAGTTTAACCGGTTTCAATTCAGAGTTTTCCTTCTCCTAGTCTAGTTGCCTCACCAAAGCTGAAGAACCGAGTCTGCCCTACTATTTACCCATAGCTGTTATCGTTTTACGTGGCGTAGTGGCTAAAGTGCTGGTCTGCAGCCTCGAAAAAAGCGAATTCTAACTACAATCGCGCTACTACGTTCACATTCGGACTAATAATCTTGGAAAACTAGGGACCCTCTTATCCCCCCAAAATCTCTCTCATTGCTAAAAATTCAAGCTTTTAGATTTGGAATTTCTTCCTGACAATTTTAAAATCTGTTGGTCGAGAAAGCAACAATCACGATACCCTGCATAAATATTGAGAAAAAAGAGTAATGGATGAGCAAAAAAAATCAAACGATTCTTATGAAGGAGAGAGTCTTTAAAAGATTATGTTATAGAGGCTTTTTTTGAAAATCTTACAGGGGTAAAAGAAAAAATAAATGCAAATGATAAAATTATGTAATACACTTATTGTTCTTGAATAATATGTGTAATTTCTTCATTCTTTATACTGTAAAAGTATCAAAAATTGCCATTTTTTCTTTCAACTTTTGCTTTTGCGCCCTAGAAAACGCTATATTATCAAACTCTTTTTAAACTATAGAGAGGTTAAAGAAAATATATATGACAAGTGATAACATTATGTAACAAAAGTTTTGTTCTTGACTAGTATGTGTAATTTCTTCATTCTTTATTCTATAAAATTATCGAAAATTGCCATTTTTCTTTCAAATTGTGATTTTGTGCCCTGGAAAACGCTGTGTTTTTGTACGGTAATTTCTGGATTTGTTCACAACAGCACGTAATATTCTTGTGTAGTTCCCTCTTGCTTTTTCCCCAAACTGTGTTAGGGTCCAAGAGGTGCAACAATAAAGTAGTACTGACACAGTACTTTATGAGAGAGATGATATTTCAGTATGGTCAATGGTCATGAATAGCAGTCCATGCTTTACCTACGTGTATGTTGACATTATTTTGATTGATTTGTATTTCATTTCGATATTTGCAACTATAAGTAGAATCCTTTTCATATTGGCCCAGTTGGCTGGGGTTGCAGAATATATCGACTGCATCTCTTCAGAGAGGTAAGCCTCTTTTAAAGAGGTTGGCCCATCAGCTAGGGTTGCAGAATATATCGACTGGATCTCGACCGAGGGGTACGACTCCCCGAACGAGTGTCCTGTATATGACACTAAACAACCTGATGGTGAGGCTTCAGTCATGCTGGAACTTTGAGGAATGCAGAGTAGCCTTTTATTTCCATTGCTCCCAGGTCCACTCTGGCCCAGAGTGGTAGCACCTGATAGGGTTCTATCTAAGAGTTAAATAGAACTGTTTGATATTTATACTGTGTACTTATGCTTAACTGGATTTTTGAAAATAGAACTGTTTTTACATTTAACTGTGTGTAAACAAAATTTATGTACATATGCTAAATTGAATTGTTTGAAATAGGACTGTTTGACTATTTAACTGTGTGGAAACAAATAACTGATGTTTAATTGAAGTGTTAGGGATACATAGCAATACTTGGAACCATTTAACTTTGTTGACATACTTAACTGACTAGTTAGAAATAGAACTGTTTGATCATTTAGTTGTGTGTAAACAAATGACTGACGTTTAACTGAATTATTACTGATACATAGCAAAACTTGAAAATATTCAACTGTGTGCAAACAAATGATTACTAGTAAATAAAATTATTCGTATTAGATAGAAATAAGTGAAACTATTTAACTGTCATAAAAATGAGCTCAGGTTTGTTTAAAAAAATTATCTACAAAATGTTCTTACAAATCATATATCTAATATATATGTATAAAAAGGAATTGGCATTAAATAACTAACAAGGATTCATATGCCATAAAAACCAACCAAACCAAATCATATATGTTTAATTTACATGTATAAAAAGGATTTGTCATTAAATAACCGACAAGGTTTCTTATATATTTGATATATATGTATAAATAGGATTTGGCATTAAATAACCGACAAGTCCTGATATGTCATAAAACCAAACCAAGCCATAATCAGTTCCACAAATTATCTCCAATATGTTTTTAGAATTTTATCAGCCACGTCACAAAACGAAAGTTTGAAGAAAAAAATTCATTTTTCCATTTACTTTTTGTATGAGCTCTTAGGAAATAATACTTTCTGTCCGGGAACAAGAAAAAGTAAATTTTTGGTTTCATAGTGTAATTATCTGATTTTCAGTAATCATCATTCAAGCGCGATGAGGATATTCATTTAAAGAACATCATAAAATAATTTTTTTAAAATGTTGATAACGTAATTCCATGAGAATCAGCACCGTTCCAATATGGTGAACGATTTCGATTTGATAAAGAAATCGACCCACCATTCCACTGTCTCGTTATTTTTCTATCAAGAAAAAAAAAATTAGTTGTATTCTCCAATAAAAATACTTTGCTAAAAATATAACAGACAAAAAAAGAAAAAAGAAAAAACTATATTTTTACGATTTATTTCCGCAAAATTGCACAATGAAATTCAAAAATGAAACGTGCAAATTTCTAATCTGCTAAAAGTAACTTGACTTCCCTTTCTGGAGAAGTTTAGGAAATTAGCCAAGAGCAGAGAATGGGGTTTCGTTTTCATTGAATTCGGGTATATAAAAACCAAAAGATCGAGAAAGAGGAAGAGGAAAGACAGAGTGGAAGGGAGGAAAGTAAATAAGGAGAGAGAGAGAGAGAGAGAGAGAGAGGTGGAGTTTGGCCAGTAAGAGGTAAAAGAGAGAGAGAGGGAGGGAGAGAGAGCTGTGGAGTTTGGCCTGAGAGAGAGAGAGAGAGGAATGGGAGATTGTTGATGAGATAGATAGACAGATAGATAGATAGACAGACAGAGAGGTAGGGTTAAGACAGAGAAGGTAAGAGAGAGAGGAATGGATCTATTTTGATAAGGAGATAGATAGATAGATAGATAGATAGATAGATCGGTGGAGTTAAGGCGGAGAAGGTAAGAGGGAGTGGAAGGGAGGAATTGTTGATAGATAGATAGATAGATAGATAAGAGAGAGAGAGACAGACAGACAGACAGACAGACAGGCTGACAGAAAGAAACAGAGAGAGAATAAGCTAAAAAGATTCTGTTTGAACACTGACCATTTTTATCATTATTGTTTTAATCTTTTGAGAGTTTTTCAGATTAAGGTTAGCCGATGATTTTTCCCTGCATTCTGAGTGACAGCAAGTCTCCCTAGTCACCAGGACCCTTCTCAGTATTCTGGCAGAACTCAATAATGCTATAGTTTGGATGTTCTTCACGCGTCCTCTTATTTCCGAGTCCTCCAGTCCTTGTAATAAATCCTTTGGTGACCATACCGAGCAGGCCAATTAAAATTATTTTCATCGTCACTTTCATGTTCCATAATTTTTTCAGTTCTCTAGCAAAGTCTTGGTACTTAACCCTCTTTTCGTTTTCTTTTTGTCTTACCCTGTGGTTAGCCGGAACGGCAAAGTCCTCTATTCGGCAGGTTCCCTTTTTTAATTGACTATTTCTAGGTCTAGTCGTTTGTATCAAAATCCCAGATAATTTTGTGCGTGTCATTTTCCAGGACAGATTCTGGGTTGTACATATACCATTTGTTCGTATGATCAAATTCAAATTCCTTGTACATTTCCCTCTGAATCACTTTCCCCACCAAACCGTGTCTAGTCTTATATTCTTTTTGTGTTAATTTACTGCATTCGCTTATTGTATGATTGATCGTTTCGTCTCAATCACCACATATCCTACATCTGCTATTTTGTTGCGTCTTATCTATTCTTGCTTTGACATAGTTAGTCCTTATGGCGTTGTTCTGAATAGCTATCGTAAGAGATTCAGTTTCTCTCTTACGGTTTCCCTTTCTTAGCCATGTCTAAGATTTCTCGTTTGAGATTTCGCTTGTTTGTCACTTGAGATGTCCATACAGTTATTTTTCTTCCCATTTTTATTTTCTGGTTATTTTTGTTTTGTTGATGCTTATGTTGTCTGTATTGTTTCTGGTGGCTGTTATCAGTCTTCTTCTACGCTTTTTTTGTTGTTTTCCAGACGTTTTATGGACGTATCGACGCTATCTTGAATGCTGGTAAGTCCATTTCCACCTTCATTTCTTGACACAAACAGTTTGATTGTGTTGTCTCTGGGATGTAAGGCCTTAGGAATCTTTGTGAGTGTTCTTGTTCACTGGTCCATTTGTTAAAGATCTACTGTTCCCTTAAAGAAAGGCCCCGAATATCTAACGAGGGTCACAGCCCTGTTGTTTATCCCTTTAATAAAATTTCTGCAATGTTATTTAATTTTGAGTAGCTTTCTCGTTCTCCTGAGGTAGTCTTTTTTTTTTCCACATGTTTAATGGCGTCCGCTTCCTATATTCCCAAGTATTTGCTAGTTTCTTTTTCTGTTCTGATTTTTTTTTTTTGAATTCCTTCTGTCATTTGTCGTTTTCCGCTTTTCATTATTAGCATGGTACATTTTTTTAAATCCCAAATTCCATCCCTATAACTTAACTGTATATCCTCACTGCCTGCATTAGGGTTTACAATTCTTTTTCCTTTTTTGCAATCTGGCTGCTATTTTTTTTAAGAATCTGGGTACTTTCTTACGCCAAAGAAAAAAAAATGAATGGTCCAAAGGAGAAGTAGAAAGAGTATCTAATGATTTCTTGACATCAAAACCTTTAGATGTTTCATTGTACAGACTTTTAATGACCTTGTTAATCGATAGCAGAAATGCGAAGATATGCAGGGATCATATTTTGATTGATTAAAATACTGTTTAAATTTATTTATTCAGAAATTAAAGTTTGATTGATTATTTGGTTTGGTTTTATAGCATATCAACGAGTGAAGGTTATTTAATGCTAAATCCAGTTTATTTATATATATTTAATATATGATTGATAAACATAAGTCAACTAAGTTAAATTGTTCCAAGTATTGCTATGTATCACTAACCATTCAATAAGACATCAGTCATTTGTTTACACACAGTTAAATGACCAAACTGTTCTATTCCTAACAATTCAATTTAGCATAGGTCATTTGTTTGCATTCAGTTTAAATGTCAAACAGTTCTATTTGAGCCATAGATAGGACCCTATAAAGTGCTACTATTCTGGGTCAGAGTGGACCTGGAAGCCATGGCAATGAAGGGGTACTCCATTATCACCAGAGCACCATTAACTGGAGTCTTGCCATCAGACGCTTTTATGTAATATCAGGACACACATTGGTGGGTTGTCTTACCCCTCCGTAGAGATGCAGTCGGTGTATTCTGTAGCCCTTGCAGACTTGGCAGAAATAAAAGTTTATTCTAACATCGACATTATTTTCCAAACAATCTAATTATTGGCAGTTTACAATTGTCCAAAGTGGTTGTTAGTGTAATCCGAGTGTGAGTACTTTCAACTATCTTTAGTCTTCGTCGAGGACGTGGATAATCCTATGTCATGGAGTCCGAGACTTTTTGTGCTCAAATACCTTTTGAGTGCGCGTGTTTTATCACGCGTAGGTAACGTCTTGCGTGAATACGTAGACTACTAGGGCTGGTTTAAATGCATAGAGATTGTAGCTAAGGGTCAGATGACTGCAATTTCCCAGGCTGTTGGACTTTATACCTGTGTCAGATGCATTTTAGTTGTAGACTATTCGTGCTAGTTTGAATGCATAGAGATTGCAGCTAAGGGTCAGAGGACTGAAATTTCCCAGGCTGTTGGACTTTATAGCTGTGTCAGATGCATTTTAGTTGTAGACTATTCGTGCTAGTTTGAATGCATAGAGATTGCAGCTAAGGGTCAGAGGACTGAAATTTCCCAGGCTGTTGGACTTTATAGCTGTGTCAGATGCATTTTAGTTGTAGACTATTCGTGCTAGTTTGAATGCATAGGGATTGCAGCTAAGGGTCAGAGGACTGAAATTACCCAGGCTGTAGGACATTATAGCTGCATCAGATGCATTTTAGTTCTAGACTATTCGTGCTAGTTTGAATGCATAGAGATTGCAGCTAAGGGTCAGAGGACTGAAATTACCCAGGCTGTAGGACATTATAGCTGTGTCAGATGCATTTTAGTTCTAGACTATTCGTGCTAGTTTGAATGCATAGAGATTGCAGCTAAGGGTCAGAGGACTGAAATTACCCAGGCTGTAGGACATTATAGCTGTGTCAGATGCATTTTAGTTCTAGACTATTCGTGCTAGTTTGAATGCATAGAGATTGCAGCTAAGGGTCAGAGGACTGAAATTACCCAGGCTGTAGGACATTATAGCTGTGTCAGATGCATTTTAGTTCTAGACTATTCGTGCTAGTTTGAATGCATAGAGATTGCAGCTAAGGGTCAGAGGACTGAAATTACCCAGGCTGTAGGACATTATAGCTGTGTCAGATGCATTTTAGTTCTAGACTATTCGTGCTAGTTTGAATGCATAGAGATTGCAGCTAAGGGTCAGAGGACTGAAATTACCCAGGCTGTAGGACATTATAGCTGTGTCAGATGCATTTTAGTTCTAGACTATTCGTGCTAGTTTGAATGCATAGAGATTGCAGCTAAGGGTCAGAGGACTGAAATTTCCCAGGCTGTTGGACTTTATAGCAGTGTCAGATGCATTTTAGTTGTAGACTATTCGTGCTAGTTTGAATGCATAGAGATTGCAGCTATGGGTCAGAGGACTGAAATTACCCAGGCTGTAGGACTTTATACCTGTTTCAGACGCATTTCAGTATTTACACTCTCAAGTTAGAGGAGATTTTTTTAGTCTAAGAGGTCAATTCTTTATAAGTATCGCCTCAAATAACTGAAGACGTTTTTCGCAATTTCTATGTATTATTTTTGTTTTGTCAACTATATATATACATATGTAATTGATAATAGGATACATATTAATATATATATAATATATATTATCAACTATATATAGAGTTGAAAATAAAAGCAATATCAAAAGCAAAAATTGCCAAAAATCTTTTTTAAATAGGTGATTGCAGTGTATCCGTTATCCTCAAAGGAAATAGACACGGCGACTCGAGTTCAAATCCTAGACGAAGCTATTTGCATTTCACATCGTGAAAATTACCTTGAAAAAGCTCTGAATCCAACTATTCTCGCTCCAGCTATAAGTAAATAGTAGGAAATACTGGGCTATTTGACCTTGGTATGGCAACCAGTCTAAGAGAAAGAAAACTGAATACGAAACTGTTAAACAACACTTAAAAAATCAATATTCTCCGCTTAGTGTGTTGGTAATACCTATATATATGTGTGTGTGTGTGTGTGTGTGTGTGATCAACTTGCGCTACTAACTCGGATTTCCCTGACTCTTTCTCTTCATTGATCCCTATTATACATCATTCCTGACAGATTTTCCTGACTACATCCTGTGTTTGTACAGAGCTGTTATAAGTAAGTTCTTGTTGGTGAGCTAACACTTGCACGTCCATGTTAAGGAAACCATAGTAGAACCTAATTTATACGTTTTTCACAGCTTTCTCGGTATTTTTGTCTGACTGTGTGTGAAGTATATTTTTCCATATCTGATTATTTTCGCCTCTATATCTGTGCATATATGAAGAGTGTGTGCGTGGTTGTGCCTGTGTTTTTTCGTGCATGAGTTTGTGTCATATATATATATATATATATATATATTGACATTCACAGACAGACTGTTTCGTTGTATCACAACTCTTCACTGTGGCGAGAAACGTAGGACGCTTGAAGCTGAGATCGAAACCCACCCAACTTTACGTTAGATTTAGTATCATATTACTCAGCCAGGTAGCGAACCACATCAACTGGGGAATTATAGGGTGTTAGTGCGGAACGTGAGCGTGATCTGCGCGTATTTGGGCATGTGCTTTTGTCACTTTGTGTGTGATGTATTTTTTTCGTGTATGTGTATGATGTGTGTACCTGTGTATTAAGTATATGTGTGTGATATGTGTGTGTGTGTGTGTGTGTGTGTTTATAAAGCGTGCGTGCTTTTATGAGTGTGTTGTATTTGTATTTTCTTTTTGTGTGTGGCGTATGTGTGTTGGTGTGCGTGTGATGTTTGTGTTTGTGTAAGTGAATTGATCAAATGAAAACGAGAGTCATTTATCATTATTATTTCATTCCTTTGAGAGTTTTTCACACCAGCATCAGCTGATGGCCTGTCGCTGGATTTTGTGTGACAGAAAGTCTCCTCAAGTCTCCAGAACTCTCCTCAGTATTCTGGCTGATCTTAACAGTTCTAAAATTGTATGGTCTCTACTCGGTTCTTATTTCCAATTCTTCCAGTCTCTTTACCAATCCTTTGGTGACTGTACCGAGTGCACCGATTATAGTTGGTATCACCGTCACTAGACGGGTTGACAAACCATTAAAATCAATTAATTAATCAATCCATTCGCTATTGCTTTTAAAACAGCTGAAAAAACGATTTTTTTTCTCTTTTTGTTGATTACATCCCACTCTATCAATGGTAAAAAAAAGTCGGGCTTATCAAAAGTAAATATAAACTTTGTTGGGTCATGCTTTTCGTTCAAATAAAAAAATCGTTTTATAAATACCCTTCTTCACTGTTTAACAGTTTTGATAACTAACACAGTAATAGGTTTTCTGTGTACAACGTTGAATTGAATAAGGATACTGCGTGCTCAGTGGGATTGTCTCAGCTCTGGTAGATGCCCTCTTTTCGGAGATCCGGGAACAAGATTTAAAACGTTTTATCTTTCCGATAGAAAAATGGATAAATTAAACAAGAAAGTCATTTGAAAAGACAGAAAAACCAAAGAAGACGCTGTAATACTTCTGTGACAATACACCCACGCCTATACTCACACAACGAATGCCCACATCGTGTCCCACGACAAATAAATGTACCAGTGATGTTGGTCTTTTATTTCATAGTCAAATCTTGACTTTAAATGAGTTCCTTTACAACCGAAGTCAGTCTTTTTTTTACAGGCAATTGTATAGTTTCAAATAACTGTTCATATCCAATAATAATATTAATAATAATGATAATAAACCTTAAGAGAGAAACTGAGTATTTTTAAAGCTGTAGAAAACAGTGCCATGTGGAGCAATTCTATCAAAGCGAAAATTGATTATACGCAACAGAGATAGAGATAAAATGATTAATCACTTAATAAGTGAAAGCAGCCAACTTGCACAAAAAGAGTACAAGACTAGGTACGATTGGTTGGGAATGGTGATTTACTAGAAATCGTGCAAGGAATTAAAATTTGACCATACTTATCAAATGGTATATGCACAAACCAGAATCTGTCCAAAAGAATGAGAGGCATAAAATTCTCTTTTGAGATACAAACGGATCACCCTGTCCCAGCCAGAAGACCAGGCCTAGTGGTAATTAACAAGAAAAAAAAAGAACTTGCTTTCTTATGGATTCTGTTGCTCCGGTGGACCACAAAGTGAAAATGAAAAAAAAAGGCGAAAAGATAGACAAATACTTGGATCTTGTCGGGGGTGGGGCTGAAAAAGCCGTAGAGCATGAAGGCGACGGTGATGCCATTTGTAGCTGGAGCTCTTGGAACAATCCGTAAAGACTTGGAAAAACCCCGAAGGAATTGGAAACTAGAGAAAGAATCCAGACCATCCGGGTAACTGCATTGTTAAGGTCGGCTAGAATAATGAGAAGGGCCGGGAGAATTGAAGTGAATTGCTGTCACTTAGACTCCAGTGAAAGGCCCCTTTGAAAGACTCCAGCTTAGACTGATGTGCAAAACTCGCAAGAAGGGAATAATAATAATAATAATAATAATAATAATAATAATAATAATAATCAAAAGGGCCTGGAGGACTTGGAAATTGGCGGACAGGTGGAGACTATCCAAACGACAGCATTGCTGAGGACGGCCAGAATACTGAGAGAGTCCTGGAGACTTGAGGAGATTGCTGTCACTCAAACTCCAGTGAAAAACCATCAGCTAACACTAATGTGAAAAACTCTAAAGGAGTAAATAATAATTATAATCACAAGAGGCTACAATAAAATGCACTGGAGGCTACAAAGTCACAGAAAAAGATAACGCACCTCATATATATATATATATATATATATATATATATATGGATGATATTAAAATATTTGCTAAAAATGCAAAAAAGAACTAGAAATCTTTATACAACTATCAGAATATACAGCCAAGTATCGAGGAATGAAATTTGAGAGTGAAACTCGCCTTTAGATAATTTTTGAGTTTGCTACTAATTGAATATGACTGAAAAAAAAACAGACTTCCCTTTATCTTGCAAAAGGGATAAACGCCAGTAGGCAATAGCCAACAGGTGATATTATAAATCGAAAGACTATTTTAGCTTAAAAAATAGAAGAAATTATTAAAGATCTTAAAATACGATTATTTATTTACTTGTTTATTTATTCCTTAGCACCGTTATAAATTAAAAGTATGCTTACCACTTAGGAGATTTTATTTCTTCTTGGTGACAAAATGATCACAATTCAAGCGAACGTGCTGGATTTTGACTCTTATAAGTAGGACAGGATCTTAGATTAGCAGACATTTTATTTGAATACATGGCTATGTTATCTGGTAAACGATGACATTCCAGGATGAAGTTCACTGAAACTAATACAGAATTCTTTTAAACCAGAAAAAAACACAGGGTCAGCAATGCCTAAAATACATTGACTGCATTTCCTGTATAGGGGGATCTCCTCCTCTCTAAAATGTGCCCTGGTTATTAGATTTAGTTCTGAGATTCCATTTCTGGAGCTCTTGGGAGTGTCGAGTCTCCCTTTCGTTGCCATCAGTTCAAGATTCACACTGGCCCAGAGAGGTAGCATCTGTTAGCGTGAAATCAAGGAGTCAAACAGATATTTTTTAGAATTATTATTATTTGATATAAATACTTGCAAATATAATTATTTACAAATTATTAATATTAGATTGGAATACTTGAAATTTGTGTGAAAATAAATGAGTGCTATTTGCTTGAAAATAAATATTCTATAGCGCATTAAATAACACAGAAAGGTTGACATGCCGTAAAACCTACCAATACATATTTCACTAAACGTGACCGATAATCAACCTACATAGAGCAGAACATATATATATATATATATATATAAAATTAACTTAAATAATGGTTCGAATTTTCACTAATGGCCCAAGATACCGTAGTTCATACCAAAGACTCAAAAAATAATACCTGATGCCTCGTTGCTTAACACAGCATTATAAGGTACAGATCAAGGATATATGGAGCAGGGGAAAAGAGTATAACCCTCCCCTATACCATGGTATAGTAGTTATTGAAAAGTGGGCCTCCGAGTCGCCCTCGACGAAGGTTAGTCAACTTACATATATATATATATATATATGTGTGTGTGTGTGTGTGTGTGTGTGTGTGTGTGTGTCTGTGTCTGTGTCTGTCGCTTTCGAAAATTATTTTCGACATTTTTTAGGAAATCATCATGGATCGCTGTGGAATTTTTTTTTTTTTTGGTTATCTTAGGGAGGCACACCCTATCTAAGAAGAACCTTTTAAACCTATTTGATGGTAAAGATAATTGTAGACTACTTTTTAGAAACGCCCTTCAAAATTTTGCGTTTCTTACAACCCCCTCCCCCACAAAAAAATCAGTTTTTGTCACAAGCAAACAAAATGTATTTACCCAACCCCTCTGCCACCAACAAGATTTGACACAAAGTCAATTATTTAGCGGCATACTGCTTGTATGAATTCAAACTTCTCCTTTTTCTAGACTGGTTTTCTTACCAAGGTTAGAGAACCTACTCAGCCCGACTATTTATTCATTGCTATGGCGGATGCATTGATATCTTTTCCAACAGAATCAGTACTGTGAGAAGCACAAACAGCTTCGTCCGGGACTTAACTCGATTGATTGATTGATTTTAACGGCATTTCAGCCCATCTCGGGTTTATTCTATGTCAAGAGTTTACAGAATTATATTCATTGTATGTTCGTATTTACATTTTTTGTGTTGTTGTTTCTCAAGTTTTCTTTTACGCACAGTCCTATCGTTACAATTCATTTTAAAGAGATTTACTTGACCCATAGTTTGGACTCAAACAGGTACTATTAGTTCGGATTAGAGTGGAGCTTGGAGTAATGGCAATTAAGTTCTCCCCCCCCACTCCATATTTCTCACGAGAGCAACACCACCGGATGCAGTTTTAGCGTCTTACTCGGGACACCCCTCACATTTTTTTTCGGGATTGGGTCTTACTTCTCGGCAGGAAATAGCGTATTCTAAGCCTCATTAAAAAAATTCCTTTGTATCAATTTCTAAAAGACGTATTAGAAGACTAATGAAAATGGAAAACTTCCTTCAAAACGACGGGAGACGTTCCGAAAGAGACGCATTCTATTTCTTTACACGTAAACTAAAAGGATTACAAAAACACGGCTTAATAGTTTTCAACGCCGAAAGACTACTTTTCCATTAGCTATTGTGCCTTGTGTATGACACTAAACTGCATCAGATGGTGAGGCTCCAGTTTTGGAGCTTTGGGGAACGTAGAGTACCCCTTCATTGCCATTACTCTGTTCCGGATAATTGATACCTTTTAGTGGGCAATTTATGAGTTAAATAGGTTTAATCATTTACTAAGGATTATTATGCATTGTCTTTAGAAAAATATTCAGCAGTGGGTAAATTATCTATATTGTATGGGAAGCGTCACTGTGGCGTAATGGTTAATGTGCATGGCTGTAATGTGCATAGTAACGAGTTCGAACTCCAATCGCGCTAAGACGTTTAATTTTGGACTTATACCCTTTGGAAAAGTATGACCCCACCTCTGGTATGGATTAATTAGTGCCACTACCATTCTGGAGGCGCCCGTGGTGTACTGGTTATCGTCGTAGGAAATGGACAGGGTGACACGAGTTCAAGTCCTGGACGAGACTGATTGCATTTCACATAGCACTTGGGAAAGGTATGAATTCAATTATTCTCCCTCCAGCTATGGGTAAATAGTAGGGCAGACTGGGTTCTTCAGTCTTGGTGAGGCAACTAGTCTAGGAGAAGGAATACTCTGAATTCAAACCTGTTAAACTCTGCTTAAAAATTGACCTTGCGTCATATCCTGCCCGAGCGGAGGGGTTGGGTAAATATAAGTACCACTACTATTCTACACGAATGGCTTTGGTTTTAAATAACCTACGAAAGTTGACATACCATTAAACAAAGAAACCAAACCTTATATTACTTGATAAATCGCAAACTTCTCATTCAAATTCTTTTTCTTACTATTTTTTTCTGAAATCGTTCAATTTAATCTTTCATTCTTTACATCTGTTGGTGTTGTTGATCTGATTCGGCATTTTGTTCCAAAAATATATTACTTTATTAGAAAAACATTCAATAGATCTAGTTTTGAAATCCATCTTAACAGTAAATTTCTTGTTCAAGGAGGAATCTTGAGAAAATATCGACGATAATTAAATATTTCATTATTTTGAAAGTTTCAGTTAGATTACATATGATTCTTCTTTCCAGCAAAGTCGTTGTTTCTAATTTCTCTAATTTCTCCCACCAGCTTTAATAACTTGCTCTATAATGGTTTTGGAGGTGCCCTTGCTGTAATGGTTATCGTCGTAGGAAATGGACACGGTGGCACGAGTTCAAATCCTGCACGAGATTGATTGCATTTCATGTAGCACTAATACCCTTGGGAAAGGTATGAATCCAATTATTCTCCCTCCAGCTATGGGTAAATAGTAGGACAGACTGGGTTCTTCAACCTTGGTGAGACAACTAGTCTTGGAATAGGAAAACTCTGGATTGAAACCTGTTAAACCCCGCTTAAAAATTGACCTTGTGTCATATCCTGCCCGGGCAGAGGGGTTGGTAAACATAGTAATAACTTGCTCTTTTTATTATTTTTGTCACTCTTCTTTTAAACACTCTAATTTTTATGCCTTGACACTGGAGCCAGGTGGGGTGTCCTCGTGGTGTAATGGTAAAAGCGATGGACTACGGAATCGTAGTACGCGAGTTCGTACTCCAGCCGCGCTATTAAGTTCACTTTCGGGCAAATACCCTTGGGAAAGGTATGAACCCCCTTATCCTCCCAACTATGGGTTAAATAGTACCACTACTGTTCTTCTATGAGAATGGCTTTGGCATTAAATAACCTACAAAGGTTGATATACCATTAAACAAAGAAACCAAACCAAACCAAACTGGAGCCAGGGTTGAGTACAATATTCGATATAGGGGATTTCAACCAATTTTATCTTTTATTTGCTATGTGTGTTTAGATTATCTGGTACTGTTGGCGTATATTGTAAGTAAAGCTTAGTTTATTGTTATATATTCTACTTTTCTATTTCAGTTCAGTGGCACCGATCTATATCCTGTTATCGTTATTATTAATACCTTCGTTTCTGATGCAAGGTTTATGTATTAGGTTATTAATTAAGCAATTACCGTCCAAAGGGCATATTTCTCAATCTATACAGTTGCATCAAGCATTCTGGTTGTTATATTTTCCATTTCAAATATCCAAGTTATTTTTGCTGTGGATGTTTTAAATGTTGTACATGCAACAATAACGTATGTTTTGAATCTTTTTTGTTGAGTGTTAAAGATTTTTCAAAGTGATTTTTTATTAGTTGGAAAAAGATCACCCCCATGTTTATTGTACAATTTTGCTTTTATGGGGTTTAAATTATACTATGTTTCTATTTCTGATTCGTGTCTTGTTGTTGTTGTTGTTGCTGTTGTTTGGGGTATAAATAAGTTTGAATGATTTCCTGTCATATTTTAGAGGTTTTTCGTGTTGTATACTCACATACAATTACAAGCGGAAACACAATCAAACATAATTTACTAACTTCAATGAACGAACGAACACACCTCTTTATAAAAATATATCTCTCACACTTTATTCTCGAAAGGGTTGAAATTTCTGTGGTTTGTGAGAGGTAGGTGGAGAGGGACAGACTGCTATATTGACCCAACTTCTTCTCTTGACCCTAGCACGCTGTGTTTTCTTCAAGAACCCACTTAGCACTTCCTCCGCATCTTAGCTGGGGTTGCTCAACCGGAGGTCGCAGAGGACCACAGCCCTCAGCGGGGCGTTCTTAGTCTGCAAGCTGGTTTTCAGTCTGGCCTTCCTGTCACCAACTGACTCAACTGCCGCCAGCATCTGCCTATATTCTTTCATAAGGCCCACATGCTTCTGCTTCTTCTTCCGCTTATTTACACAGGTGCATCTCTGATTGACGGCTCGGTCAAGGGTCAATATATAACATTCGCATTCTATTTCAGTTTCAACACAGCTAAAACTAGTTGCAATTCCGTGCACAATAAACTCATGAATATGTTTTGTATTGACCATATTTAATGTTTATACCGCAGAAATTACTGACGCAGACAACGCAGGGGATCTAGAGCTTCTTGAAAATATACCGACAAATATATGCTGTATAGCTTGGAGCAAGCAGCAAATGGCATTGGTCATTACATGAATTCAGATTAAACAAAGTGCAAGATGATGTCAACTCATCTAATCACAAGCTTCTGAAATTATTAGATAAGTCCATATACATCAGTAGCAATATCTCATTTACTGAAAGCAATCTCCACTTATGCGTACGTAATGCATAAACTCCTATTGATAAAGTATTGACAATCTCTCTGATAAAATAAAACGGAAAATTAATTCACGGTGTAGCTGAGTAATTACTACTGTATGGCTGTATCACTGGGATTCAAGCGAAACACATTGAATAAAAGCTAGACGTGAACTACACAAGGATGCTACGGACTGTTTTGAACAAATCCCAGAAGCAGCACCCAAGAAAAGAGCAATTGTACAGCAATTTACCTTCCATACTTCAAACAATCCTTGAAATATAAGCAGGATAGGCAAGGCATTGCTGGTTAGGTAAGCACGAATTCAGGAGCGATGTTCTATGGACTCCTACACATTGACTTATAAGTATTGGCTAACTTGCAAAAACTTTCATTTATCAGCTCTGTGCGAATACTGGGTCCTGAGTTGACGACCCAGCAAGTGCAATGGATGATCGAGACAAATAGCGAGTGAGAGAGTCAAAGGAATCTACAGGGTGGAACGATAAAATTGTTGCCCTAGAAAAGACGACATGATTCCATTTCCGTTTAATGAAAACCAGTTTTCTTTTTTTTGTTGCAGACCCTCTACTAGTTGGCCAGTTGTGTACAAATCCCAAGAGCGATAGGGGCCTTCTATCATGTCTGAAAGAGACACAATGTTCAACGAGCGAGATCAGGGATTCGCCGCTGTACAACACATGCTCTCTACCGATCCAAGTTATGACAACAGGACCATTGCCAGCACCCTCCAAATACAAAATTGGACGGTTCAACGTGTCCAGGGGGATGAAAACAAAGTTTCCGGCTACGGTTATGGTCCTTGGTGAGGTTTCAAGTGAGGGTCACATCATGCTACCTCACATCATTGAAGTCGGCTTGAAAGTCAACACCAAAGTGTACCTGGATGTGCTGAAGAGTGTGGTGATCCCCTGGTGCAGTCAGGTGGCCGCTGGCAGACCCTGCGTGTGGCAGCAGGACTCGGGGCCGGCCCACAAGTCGAAAGAGACCCAGACTTGGCTTCAGATGGAGTGCTACGACTTTGAACCCTTCTCTCACTGGCTCCCCTCTTTCCCCGACCTGAACCCGCTGGACTACTTAGTTTGGTCATACGTCGAAACATCACAATATGACCTCCCATAACACCAAAGCCAGCCTGATCGCCGCCATCTGCTGAGTATTCCCTGAGCTCCCGCCGGCGCTTATGGAAAAGCCATGCTCCCAGTTCCGGATCCGTATCGAGGTGGTGATTGAGGCTGAAGGCGGCTACATTGAATAGATGTCAGCTCTACTACATAATCAAGTTAACTGAATTGATTTTTTCAATAAAAGTTTTAAAATAAAGCTGAAGTGTTGTTTTCTTTAGGACGACAATTTTCTCGTTTCACCCTGTATGCCATAGGAATGCCTAGACGATGATAACATTTGGTTTGTTTATTTTTCATATACAGGAGGTATCAATTTCGGAGAAATCTTCGTACGTTTCCGGCGTATTGATGAATTAAAATTTCAGTCACCGCTCTGGTTTCTGACAAATAACCTAAACACCGCGAACGAAAGAGAAAATCAATGTGTCTGCATATATCAAAACGAGGCTGGATGCCATTTGTCACTAGTTTTGACTTTTTGCGAGACGCTTTGGATTCCTGTTGATGCTATTTATACAAGTGGCATTAGGCAAACATTACATTACAACCTGTCAAGAGAAGCGGACAACACTTCATCATTTCATGTGAAGTGAATTGAAATGCAACGCTTTTGCCGCTCTGATTTTATTGCATCATAAACCCTCGCTCTCCGAGTGCATTATGGCGAATTTCTAGGCAGCCATATTGCTTTTACGTGATAGACTTACAAGATTGTTTCGCGTCTCTGTGGACGAAATGACATTACATAACGTGAATAATGTCCTCTATGTTCATTTCCTGTTTAGTTTAAATAATTATATTTAAATAATTTACTTTTCTCTGCATTTTTTGGTAATTTTGGGCGTGAGTTAAGCCTCTCGGGATTTTTGAAAGAATAAAATAAATCCAGAATACGGATAATATTTTTGTAGGTTGTGTTTATTCGGTATAAAAACGCAATAAGTGAGCCGGCCATTCAGGAAAAAAATTCTAGTGTCTAAGTGGGGGGGTAGATTTTAGGTTTTAAGAAGTGCATGAATGAAAGGGTAAATAATTTTAGGCGTTAATTGAACATTGGAAAGAATTAGAAGGTGAAAAAGAAAGAGAGAAGATAGTAAGAAAGTAAGATAAAGTCAAAAAAAAAAATGAAAAGAAAAGATGAATAAATAGAAAGAAGGTGAATGAATGAAAGTTGGGTTAGGAATTAAGGAAAAAGAAAGAAATTAAAAGAAAGACGATTTTGAAGGACGAAAATGAGAAGTAAGTAAAGTTAGTGACCGTAGTCGAGGGAGACCAGAAGGCTCCTTTTTCAATGGCTACTACACCAAGTGACAGAATGGAATAAAATAAGCAAATTAATCAAAGACATAAACAAATTCTTAAATAAGAGGATGTAAAAACCGGAGACCAACAGTGTGAATTAATGAACAATTTAAACAAAGGACAATTAAAATAATTCTGGACCATGTACTTGTCTGTCATCAATGAGTCTGTCAGCCTGTCTGGAAATACATTGACTAAATCTCCTGTAGAGGAATCAGACCCCGTTAAAAAGTCTATCCTAGGCATACCACTAAAGTGCATTTGATGGTGTGGCTACAGTTCCAGGGAATGAGGAGTACTCCTTCATTGTCAAAACTCTTACGTCCATTCTGAGTGGTAGAACCTGTTATCAGGTTACTATCTTTTGGTCAATGCTGCTCGGAATTTCTTACTATTAAATTTAAATATTTGAAACCAAATGACTAATTTATTAGTATTAAGATTACTTACTTGAAGCTATAATTGTTTATGAAGGGTTGTTATCATTTGTTAGTTGAAAACATTATAAAAAAAAGTAATGTTGGCGATCGTAGTCGAGGGCGACCAGAAGACTCCCTTTTCAATAGCTACTACACTGAGGTGTAGGAGAGGGCGCTACTCCTTTCCTGGATTGATCCGCTTTACCCTTGATACGTACCTAATATTGCTGAGTGTTAAGCAAGGAGGTATCAAGTACCATTTTTAAAGTCTTTGAATTCCATAAAAATATCAGTTTATTTTAAGGAGGAAAAAAAAGTAACAAAACTTGCTAGTAGGAATTAAAATAAAATGTAAAATTAATTAAAATGAGGCGTTAAATTAGAAAAATAAAAATAAAACGAAATAATCTTAACACGGATGAAAGAAAGAAAAGAGAAACTAAAGTAAAGAAGGAGAAATATAAAAGTGAAGAAAAAAATAAAAAGAGATGAAAAGAAGTGAATAAAAAGAAATATAAGCAAAAAGAATAAAAAGGAAAAAGAAAGGAGAAAAATTAAAGAATGAAATAATGAAAAAAAGAAAGGAAAAAAAGAAAGAAGAAAGGAAGATGAAAACAAAAAAAGAAAAAGAAAAAGCAAAGAAAACTCAATAACATGGAGAAACATAGAAGTAAAGAAAGAACGAAAGAAAGAAAACGAAACAAATCAGAACAAAAAGTACCCCACTAAAGAAACAAAGAAAGAAGACCCCCCCCAAAAAAAACAACCAACAAACTAAACGTGCAATAATTAAGGAGAAAGATGAAAATAAATAATTAAAAGAACGAGAGAAATAGGAATAAGACAAAAAAAAAAAAAAAAAGCAAAGAAAGTCAAGAAGGAAGATGGAAGCAAAGAAAGGCATTTCATAAAAAGATGGAAATTTCAAATAAAAGAAGAAAGAAGCAAACAGACAAAAGACGACACAAAATCGAATATAAAAATTAAGGGGAAAAAAGGGGGAAATGAAAAATAAAAGAATGAGAAAGAAAAATGGTGAAAGAAATTTGAAAAAAAGGAGGAAAAAAAAAAGGAAGAAAGAAAATTTGAGATGAAGAATAAATTCCAAATGTGGAAAAAAATACAAAGCAAAAATAAATAAGAAAAATAAATAAATAAAAGTAAAAATGAAAAAAAAAAAAAAAGGACATAACAAATGAACTAATAATGTTTTCCAAAAAAATGTCAGTCGCTGAAAAATTTCAGTGAAATTGACCACAAATATCTGACGACTTAACCTCGTGAAACAACCTGGATTTCTTCTGACGCCATAACTAAATAAGTAGGTCTCCATGTTGGCTGGGTAATTATGGCAAGCTTTTGGTGACTTGTCGCGTGGCTATGGAATGAGAAAGGGAAGAGGTGATGCCCACTGGAGATAGAGTAAGGGGGAGACTATGCTAAGTGAAGATGAGGAATAGTTCCATATGCACAACGCCTGTAAAGATGCACTGGACGTGAAAGATTTCATTAGAATGGGGGGGGGCAAAGAGCATCTACATATTTGTAAAAGCGCCTGTAAACCTATTACACACACACACACACACACACACACACACACACACACACACTTGCATATATATGCATGTATATAAGTGTACACATTTGTATTCGCGCCTTTTCAGTTACACATTAAAGCATGTGCACGCAAGTGAAGAAGTCTTTGTATAATATGCAGTAGCGGACACGAGCCAACATTCTCGAAGAATTTTCACAGTCATTTATCGAGATGAGTAATCAAAAGTCTTGGTATAAGAACGTACATGTGTGGAGCAGACTCATCGTCTACCTCAAATAAAAAAGAAAATAAGCAAAGAAATACACGAACTGAAACGCTCAATATACAGTTAAAAAATATATGAGCAACTTGTATTCATAAAATTTTAATCTAAAATAAAAATCATCATCTCACGTAGTCACTAGTCTTGAGTTGGTTGGTTCTCTCTTTTGTTTTATCTTACGGCATATCAACCCTTTTCGGGTCATTTAACACCGAATTAAATTTCAAACAATTCAGTTTTGTATAGTATATATTTTGTTTACAAACAGTTAAGTGACGAAGCCGTTCTATTTCAAACAATTCATTTTAGCATAAATACACAGTTTCAATGTCAAAAACTGTTGTGATGCTGACAAAAGAGAGATACGGGGAACACAAAAAAAAACTGATAGAAAAAAGATATATATTCAAGTAACAGAAACAAGATACAAGTGAACCTGGTTAAACAGTAGTTATTTGGCAGAAAGCTGAGAGTCCAGTGGGGTAGTGTCTATCCACCCACTACGCAGATGGTATCAGACGGGGTTGTGTCACGCTAATTTGACATGTATATATGGAGGAGGACGAGTTTATTAAGTCGGTAGTAAAACAAAAAAATAGTTCTATTTCAAACAGTTTAGTTTAGCATAAGTACGCAATTTAGTTCTATTTCACTAATAGATAGGACCCTATCAGGTGCTACCACTCCGGGCCAGAATGGACCTGGGAGCGATGGCAATAATAACCCAAAGCTCCAGCATTACAGGAACCTCACCATCAGATTGTTTTGTGTCCTATCCAGGACACTTGTTGGGAGTGTCTTACCACTCTGTAGAGATGCAGTCGGTGTGTTTAAATAGTACCACTACTTATTTTTTTATCCCTTGGAATATTCGGACTATTATCTTCATCTTTATTATTATGTTCACAACGTTTCAGCCGATACGTTGACCAGGGAGTGATCGCCAAGTTGACTAGAGGTGTAAAATATGCCTTTGCACTTTTGCAGAGGGGTAAGACACCCGACCCACAACTGCCTTGGATGTGACATTAAATCATGTGATAGTCAAGCCCCAGTTCTGGAACATTGGGGAATATGGATTATCCTTGATTGCCATTACGCTCAGGTCCACTCTCCCCTGGAGTGGTTTTACAAGTTAGGGTATTATCAATGGATCAAATGGGAGCCGTTTAACCACTTAACTGTTAAATTGGATTATTAGTATTAGATAGAAATACTTGTAACCAGTTAACTGAGTGCCAACAAATAATCTCTGACCCGTTTAAAAAAATGAAGTTATCTAATAACTTCTAACTTAGAAATAATAATATAAAAAGGATTTGGTATAAAGTAAACATCAATGTCATTATATTGAGTAACTAACCAAAACTTAACTGCGTGCAACTGAATAAATTATTTTGTGTAGAATTATTAGCGTAAGATAGCAATACTTGAAACCATTTTGTACCCTGGGTAAGACATTGAACTGCATCTGGTTGAGGGGATATAGTGTCCAATCTATAGGGCAAATAGAACTAAACTGTGTACTTATAGTAAACTGAATTGTTTGAAATCGAACTGTTTTTGATATTGAAACATCGTTCTTTAAAAAGAAATTTTAAGGGATAAAATTTCAATATAAAAGACTTCGGTGGGTAAAATTTGATATGAACTGAATGACACTAAAGCCAAGTTTAATATTTAACTAGGTAAATTTTTAGAGGGTTTTAGTGCGCAATATTAAACTGTAATTTCAAACGGTAAGTTTAAACAGTAAGTTTTGCAGCTTTCTAGTTCGGATACTGATTCGAAAAGATAACTAAGACAATAAAGTTTTAAAAAAGGGAAATTTATACAAAAAAAAACAAAAAAAAACAAACAAGAAAGTAGGGATAGAAAAGATGAATTTTAGTACAATTTGCTGGAAATTATCTGAGAAAGTGCCCGAGAAACAAAGTTCTTTGAATTTGAGTATTTTTCTTTACTTTTTTTTGTTTTGTAGAAACATTTCAGAGTTTTTGATTTTGAGTATTTTTCTTTTCATTTTTTTTTTTAAAGAAAAGTTTCAGAGTTTTTCATTTTGAGTATTTTTCTTTCCATTTTTTTTTTTTAGAGAAACGTTTCAGAGTTTTTGATTTTGAGTATTTTTCTTTTCATTTTTTTTTTAGAGAAACGTTTCAGAGTCTTTGATTTTGAGTATTTTTCTTTCCATTTTTTTTTTTAGAGAAACGTTTCAGAGTTTTTGATTTTGAGTATTTTTCTTTCCATTTTTTTTTTAGAGAAACGTTTCAGAGTTTTTGATTTTGAGTATTTTTCTTTTCTTTTTTTTTGTTTTGTAGAAACGTTTCAGAGTTTTTGATTTTGAGTATTTTTCTTTTCTTTTTTTTTGTTTTGTAGAAACGTTTCAGAGTTTTGATTTTGAGTATTTTTCTTTTCTTTTTTTTTTTAGAGAAACGTTTTAGAGTTTTTGATTTTGAGTATTTTTCTTTTCTTTTTTTTTGTTTTGTAGAAACGTTTCAGAGTTTTTGATTTTGAGTATTTTTCTTTCCATTTTCTTTTTTTTAGAGAAACGTTTCAGAGTTTTTGATTTTGAGTATTTTTCTTTTCATTTTTTTTTTTAGAGAAACGTTTCAGAATTTTTGATTTGGAGTATTTTTCTTTCCATTTTTTTTTTAGAGAAACGTTTCAGAGTTTTTGATTTTGAGTATTTTTCTTTTCATTTTTTTTTTTTTAGAGAAACGTTTCAGAGTTTTTGATTTTGAGTATTTTTCATTTCATTTTTTTTTTTTTAGAGAAACGTTTCAGAGTTTTTCATTTTGAGTATTTTTCTTTTCATTTTTTTTTTTTAGAGAAACGTTTCAGAGTTTTTGATTTTGAGTATTTTTCTTTTCATTTTTTTTTTTTAAGAGAAACATTTCAGAGTTTTTGATTTTGAGTATTTTTCTTTTCATTTTTTTTTTTTTTTTTTTGAGAAACGTTTCAGAGTTTTTGATTTTGAGTATTTTTCTTTTCTTTTTTTTTTTTTTTTTAGAGAAACGTTTCAGAGTTCATTAAATTGCGAGTCTTCTTAAAGTTCTTTTCAGCAGAATTCTTGGTTGAATTTTCTTTCAGTTGTTTATTTTGGTAAAATTTCAATCGTCGACTTTCGTTTAATTTTACTTTTATTTCTTGGGAAGCTCCATTCAAGAGGCGAGTGACAAAACACATCTGCTAGCTTAAGTTTTTCGCGCTATCAGTTTGGTCCCCGAATTCGTATTGAGAGTCTGAATAGTAGTTCTTGACAAAAAGAGGAAGTAGCTTTTTGGTGCCGTTGTATCTGGGATTACTTCTCCCTTTTCCACTCTGACCAAATCAAGACCTGCATGGGATCGGCTAGATTTTTTTCTTAGAAATAAATTTTTTATAACTTACGCCAAACGGAACTGTCTGAAATAGGGCTGTTTTGATATTTAATTGAACTCTTTTGACAACTGTTTTTAAACTATGAATATACTTATATTAAACTTAAATGTTTAAAATTTAATTCGGCGTTAAATGAACCGAGAAAGGGTTGATACGCTGTAAAACAAAACAACCAACCAACCAACCAACCAACCAACCAATCAGCCACTACGTCCTTTGGCCTTCTTCTCGGGAATACACAGTTGCTGGACACATGGCAATGGATAACGGTGTTCGGTTAAAAAGTGCTTCTAAATGAAAACGTCATATTTAACAGAATAAGAACAATGTAATTCGGGGATGTTCTAGTGGTGTAATGGTTAAAGCGATGGGCTACGGAATCGTAGTACGCGAGTTCGAACTCTATTACGTTCACTTTTGAACAAATACCTTTGGGAAAGGAATGAACCCCCTTATCCTCCCAGCTATATGTTAGATAGTACCACTTCTGTTCTCCTCGGAGAATGGCTTTGGTGTTCAATAACCTAATAAAGTTGATATGCCATTAAACGAAGAAACCAAACCAATCTTATCTCGAGGATTAAATAAAGTTCTATATGAGCTCCAGAGTTCGACCTGAAACATCTGAAGAAGACCAAATGACGTATCTACCGAAACGTTGTGAATAAAATTATAACAATCGTCCGAATTTTTTATGTAATAAAATTGATTAAGCTTCATTTCAGAAATTTTGATAAACAGTACCACTACTGTTCTTCAAGAAGGATGGCTTTAGCATTAAATAACCCACGAAGGTTGATATGCCACAAAACAAAGAAACCAAACTAATTGCTGCAAGTAATGCAAGCAATCTAGGACTTGTCTGTATAACTAAGCATAAGTCAGTCTACTATTAAAGCTCATTAACCATTATACCACTCTAGATCCCCGAGTCTACTATAGAACGAGTGAGTCCCCATAGCGTTGTGGCTGAAAATGTAGACAACAGCTCTGTACGGACATTGAATACAGTCTTGAGGATCTTTCAAGAGCTATGAACAATAGGGACGGACAGCGGGCGTGTGTTTGTATGTGTGCGTGTGAGAGAGAGAGAGAGAGAGAGAGAGTCATGAACCTTAAAGCTATTATTATCAGTTGATGATAATGATGTTAATTGCAATTAAGTTGGGTTCTTCTTCCAAAATCTTCTTCTAACACTCAGAACCAAACGATTACATTTATTAATTGATTTTAACGGCACGTTAACCCATCGTGAGTTATTCTATGCCTAGATTTTAGACAATAGCACTCATTGTATATTTATATTTCTATTTTGTGTAGTTTCTGAATAGTTTTTGCACTCGATTCTCTTGAATAGGAATCGTTTTTTGATGCAGATCCCGTTGATCCACAGATGAGATCGAGCCCAGTCGGCTGAGGCTGTCGAATAAACCAATCGTAACCCTGAAGAGGGCTAAGACTCCCCCAATGAGTGTCCTGTTATGACACTGAACTATTTAATAGTGAAGCTCCAGTTTTGGAAGTTGCAGTTTTGGGGAATGCAGAGTACCCCTTTATTACTATCGCTCCCAGTCCCATTCTTGTCCGGAGTAGGAGAACCTGATAGGGTCTTATCAATGGGTCATATTTGAACTGGTTTACATTGAAACTGAGTGCAAACAGATGACGTCCGCTAAATTGAATCGTTTGAAATAGAACTGTTTGATCATTTAACTGTGAGTGAACAAATGACTGATGTTTAATTGAAATGCCAGTGATACAAAGTAAAACATTGAACCATTTAACTGTGTGCAAATGAATGAGTAATGTTGAATAGAATAATTAGTGTTAAATAGCAATACTTGTAACCATTTCACTGTGCGCAAACAAATGATTAATAGTAAATAGAAATATTCATGTTAGAGAGAAATACTTGAAACCATTTAATTGTTTTGTTTAGTTTTGTTTAGTTAAGTTTTATGGCATATCAACCATTGTAGGTTAGTTAATGCCAAATCCATTTTATTCATATAAACAGTTCTATTTCTAACTATTCAGTTTAGCATAAGTACTCAGTTTAGTTCTATCTGACCCATAGATAGGACCCTATCAGGTGCTACCACTCCGGGCCAGACTGGACCTGGGAGCAATGACAATAAAGGGGTACTCCACATTCCCCAAAGCTGCAGCATTATTGGAACCTTACCGTCAGATTGTTTAGGGTCATAAACCGGACACTTGCTAGGAGAGTCTTACCCCTTTTCCGAGCGAGATAAAGTCGGTGTATTTTATAGCCCCAGCTGACTTGGTCCCCATTAAACTGTGTACGAAAGAATGAGTTCAAACCCGTTTAAAAATGTATCGACAACATGTGTTTACAAATCGTATATATTTAATGTATATGTAAAAAAAAAAAAGGACCCGGCATTGAATAACCAAGAATGGTTGATATGCCATAAAACCAAACCAAATAGATGAGATCTTAACAGGTACTATCATTCCCTTTTAAAGTGGACCTGAAAGTAATGTCAATGAATGGCTATTCTACACTCCCGAGATCTTCGAAATAAGATCTTTACCATCAAATATAGTTTTGTGCCAAACCTAGAATATCCGATTTTTGGAGCAGATTGTAAGACAGAGAGAATGAAAGATTAGAAACAAATTGCTTGTTAAAAAATGTATATATATATATATATATATATATCATATTTTGTAAGTCATTGTTTAAGTATGTTCCGTTGAAGATTTCGGAGTATTTTAATTTAGAATCTTTAAATGAAAGACGTTCAAGTCTTCTTTTTTTTTCTTTGTCTGGGTCGTGGTGGTAAAGAGAGAGAGAGAGCCCTCAACTAGGCCAAGTGCTCTCGACCATTTCCCTGGTCGTTTTCAGGGGTTGTGCTTGATTGTTTTTTTCAGTGAGTTGCAGTGAGTTTTTATATTTATTTGGAGTGGGTTTTTATATTGTATATATTTGGTTCATTCTGTTAGGAGGGGTAGTAGGGTTAGTTATTGAATATGTTTAATATGTTAATATATGTGTTGAATGCTATTTTATTCAGAGCAGATTTTTCATTTTTTATGCGAATTGCCTCGAGGATTTGTACACGATTTTTTATTGTTATTTTTATATATTATTTTTGTATTATTCATGAGGATCTTTTTTATATCGAGGGATTTGAGTTTGTCAGCGTCTTTTTTAGGCTTTGTCATTAGATGCTGTTTAATGGTGCTTCTCAGGACGACCAGTAAAATGTTCGAAAGCGCTTAGGCTAGTCGGGGGCTCATTCTTCAGCTCCTTGACCCAGACTCAAGAAAAATAAGAAGACTTGAACGTCTTCACTTAAAGATACGAAAAAGAAAATACTTGGCGATCTTTAATAGAACATGTTTAAATTATATATATATATATGTGTGTGCGTGTGTTTGCGCGTGTGGCAAAAATTATACTATTTACTTATGAAAAGTTGAAGGTCTTATTATCAAGTATTAACCACAGATAATTTATTGCTATTATTAGCATGATTATATATATATATATATATATATATATATATATATATATATATCTCCAATCTGTGCTGATGGCACGGAATCCCTAGTGTCCCTCTCAGTATACTTCCCTATCAATCGTCGCTCCAGGAAGATTCCTGAGAATGTATCCAGTATCTGTATAGATGGGTGTAATTCCTTGCTTGTCGGCCAATATTGGTGTGTCCATGTGTAGGAGTTCATATGAGAACGTCGTTTATGAATTCGTTTTTTGTTTACTAGCAGTGTCCAGCATGTCTTGTTCGTCTTTTATGGATCGTTTGCGAGATCGAAAGCAAGTGGCTGTACAACTGCAGTTTTTTGAAGTGCTGCTCCCAGGATTTGTTCAAAACAGTATGCAGAATTCTTGTGCGGTTCCTGTCAAGCTTTCCCCCCAGTATTTCCTTACATTGCAGGTGGTTCATCTATACAGTAGTAACTACACAGACACAGCTTGGATGAAATATTTCATTTTATCAGGGAGATCGGACTTCTGTATGATCTGTCCCAGTCGGCTGGGGCTGCAGAATACACCGACTGTATCTCTGCAGAAGGGTAAGACTCTCCTAATGAGTGTCCTGGTTATGATACTAATAGTGAAGCTTCAGTAATGCTGGAGCATTGGGGAATGCGGTCTACCCCTTTATTGCCATTGCTCCCTGGTCGAATCTGGCCCGGAGTGGTAGCACCTTTAGACCTATTTATTGGTCAAATAGAACTAAGCTTTGTATTTATGCTAAACTGAATTGCTTGAAATAGAACTATTTTTTCATTTAACTGTGTCTAAACAAATTCCTGATGTTTAATTGAATTGTTAGTGATACATAGCAATACTTGGAACCATTGAACTTTATTCACTAAACTGAATAGCTTGTTTCTTTATTTGTTTCTTTGTTTGGGTTTTATGGCCTCCCAATCTTTCTTGGTCATTTAATTCCAAATCCATCTTATACAAATAAACAGTTCTATCTCAAACAATTCAGTTTAGCATAAATAGACGGTTTAATTGTCAAAGATTTCTATTGCAAGCTATTCAATTTAGTCAAACATTTCTAATTACATGTTAAAATTATATATATATATATATATGTGTGTGTGTGTGTGTGTGTGTATATATATATATGTATGTACACACACACATATATATATATATACATGTATATATATATATGTCTACCGGACATTGGCCTAGGGGTTAGAGTGTTCGCCAATGGCCCGGGAGACCTGGGTTCAATCCCAGGTCGAGTCATACCAAAGACTCAAAAAATGGTACTTGATGCCTCCTTGCTTGGCACTCAGCATTATAAGGTACGGATCAAGGGTAAAGTAGAGCAATCCAGGAAAGGAGTAGCGCCCTCCCCTACACATTGGTGTAGTAGCTATCGAAAAGGGAGCCTTCGGGTTACCCTCGACTATGGTCGCCAACTTTACTTTACTATATATATGTAAGTATTGTTTTTGTTTACACAGAGTTAAATGTCAAAATAGTTCTATTTCAAACAATTCAGTTTAGCATACAAAAGCAATTCTATTTAAAACAATTCAGTTTAGCATAAGTAAACAGTTTACTTCTATTTTACTCATAGATAGGACCCTATCAGTTGCTTTCACTCCAGGCCAGAGTGAACCTTGAAGCGATGGCCATAGAGGGGTACTCCACATTCCCCAAAGCCACATTATCAGATTATTTAGTCTCATATCAAGACACTCGTTGGGGGAGTCTTAACTCTCTGTAGAGATGAAATTGGTGTATTCTACTGCACCCCCCTCACCAGTTGATGGACCTGTCAGTCTTGTTTAAAACACATGAACTCTGTTTTATCTGTGTTCCGGAAGAGTTCAATGCCTCTTGCTGCTTGCTCCTGGATAGGAAGCAGAAATTCAGCTTGGTCAGGTGCATTTGTGTGAAGCACTCGATCATCTGCGTAGTCTGCCTCTGTCATACTTTTTCAGTGGCGTCTATGCTGCTATATGTATGCTTCACGTGGACGTAAACTAAAACATATGGAGAAAAAGCTCGACGGTAATTACACCAGAATAAAGCGAGCTATATTGAAGTCCTGAAGGCAACACCCTACAAAACAGCAGCGGTACGGCCACCAACCACTCATCCCGAAAACTATCAAAGTTAGACGAACCAGACATGCGGGACGCAGCTGGAGAAGTAAGGACGAATTCGTAATCGATATGCTCCTTTGGACCCCTTCACTTGGACGAGCAAAGGTATGACGACCAGCTAGAACCAATATACAACAGCTCTGTGCCGATACAGGAGGTAGCCTGGAATACCTCCCGAGAGCGATGGACGGGTGGCGACTGAGGGTCAGGGAGATCCGTGCAAGCAGTGTGACATGAAGTGGATAATGATGATGATGTTGATGAGATCTACTGACATGAGGTCTGTAAAAAAAAAGAATCGAGACTAAAGCTGTATTTACTAAGCTAGAAACGAACCATGAATTTTCCTTGAAAACCTTCTTTTTGTATCGAATTTTTCTTTAGTCGAAGCACCTCAGAAATCCCTATTTTGATATGCGTGGTCGTGTTTTGTTAATGCCTTCCATGTCCTCAGATCTTATACTTGGGATGAATTTTCAATATAAGAAGCAAAAAAAAAATTATATTGTCGAATGAATGACCAAAAAGTGTTCTTATTATTTCAATGTTGCGTGAGTCTCTGTAGCGTAATGGTTAACATGTTTTACTATGACATCGTAATAAGCGAGTTTGAATACCCGTCGCACTATTACGTTCACTTTTGGACTAATACTCTTGAGAAAGGCATGAACCTCCTTATCCCTCAATCTATGGATTAAAAAGTACAACTGCTGTTCTTCTACAATGATTGCTTTGGTATTAAATAACCCACGAAGGTTGATATGCTATTAAACAAGAAAGGTCAACTAAGAAAACCTTTAACAGAGAAGTTGCTTATCTTTGTAAACGTTTTCATTTAAACTTTGAAATTCAATAAATTAAACAAATTAGTATGCATAAAAACTATGCAAGAAAATCCATCGATAAAAGATTTAAAGCTGACAATCATATTTTGTCTATTGGATCAATGGCGAATAAAATGATTCATTGTTTAATTTGAAATATTATTTCAAGAGTGGTAAATATTTTTTGAAATATATAAAGATCTAATTAGACGTTATGTAGAATATTCTCTTCTGGCCTGAGTTCTTCTTGCGAGACATGGAAATTGGATAGCATACAAAGACGAGTGACAAAAAGAGTAAAAGATTACAGTTACAGGGAGAGATTGAGAGCAATTTGGGCCATTGGCCAAATGGGTCAAGTGTTCACTAATGGTCCATGAAACCGAGTTTCAATCCCAGGTCGGCCCATACTAAAGACTCAAAAACTAGTACTCCTGGCTTAACACTCAACCTTACAAGGGTAAAGTGGAGAAATCCAGGGAAAGGAGAAGAACCCTCTTCATACACCTCGGGGTAGTAGCTATTGGAAAGGAAGCCTTCGGGTCACCCTCGGCTTGGATCGCCGTCTTGACTTTATTAGAAAGAAGAATGAGAAAAGATTTAATTGAAACTTTGAAAATAATTTATTCAATTTCTAATCGTATATATTTTTCGGCATTTTTCCTTGAACTGGAAAATTTCTGTTTAGACAGATTTCAAAAACTAAGTCTGCTAACCAACTGATTTTTTTTTTACTGATAGAGTTATGAAAGAAGCAGAAAAAAACATTATCCAAATAGGTGAATATATTATGATGTAAAGTCGACGTTAACGTTTCGGTTTCAGTAACCATCATCAGGACTTGGATATCAAAATAGTTCACATAGCGATGGATGCTTGCTGAGATGACAGGAGCAAATGAGAAATATACAATGAAAAGATACATCAACGTGCACATAGCGTTCATAATTCAGAAGTCGTAAGAACTTGTCTGGCACATGGAAAATATTTGAAAATGTTGGATTTCCAAAAGAAACGAGACAAAACCTTCCGTTTATTGAGAAATACGCAACAAGTAGGTTTTCATATGTATAGATCGTTTGGAATCATCCATGTTGAATGTTATGTAAGATTGTATTTGGTATTTATTTTTTCGAAAAGACAGGATGAAAGTAAATATGGATAAAATCCGACAGTATGAAGGTAGGAGAGTTATATATAATAAGATTAAAACAAGCGATAATGTAAAAAAAATATTTAATTGGAAGGTTTCAGAAATTATTGTAAAAACAAAAAAGAAGAGGACATTTTTAGGAACTTTCAGAGGAATTACATATCAGCATTTGATGTGTAAGTAAATATTGAATTTAAATCGTATATGTTTTGTATAAAGATTCTTTTTTTTTCTTTTTCTTTTTCTTTTATTTTCTTTTAAGGCTGATGACTGACGATAAGAGGAGACTTTCAAGGAGGTACAAATGATATCAATATTAATAATAATAACCTGTGGAACATGGAAGTGATATTCATACCAACCGTAATTGCTGCTCTTGTACAGTCATCGAAAGTTTATTAAAGGAACTGGAGAACTTGGAAATTACAGGACGAGTGAGGACGATCAAAACTACTGCATTTTTAAGATAGGCCAGAATACTGAGAAGAGTTTTGGAGACTTGAGTAGACTTGCTGTCACTCAAACTTCAGTGAAAGACATCAGCTAACGCTGATGCGAAAAACTCTCAAGGAGTAAATAATAACAATAATAATACTTAGATCTTGTCAGAGGACTGAAAACCCCGAGAAACATGAGGCTAACAGTGATACCACTTTTAGCTGGAGCACTTGGAACGACCTCCGAGGGCTTGGAAAAGAGAAAAGTAGAGTTAGAAGTAAGAGGAAGAATCAAGACTATCTCATCGCTGAAATCGGCTAGAATTATAAGAACAGTTCTGGAGACCGGAGGAGACTTGCTGTTGCTAAGGTACCAATGAAAGACCACCAGTTAAAACTGGTATGAAACAGTCGCAAAATGTGAAATAATGAACGAATAATCGGTCATATTCTTCATTGGAATCGGTGCTTGTGTCAGACACTATGTTCCTTTTTTACTCTAATGTGAATGAAACATCCCCTCCCACACTTTTTACGCTGTTCTTTCAGACATTTTCTTTTGATAACACATACGAGAGGGTCATATGTTTCTGGAAGGCCATTCTTTGTATTGGTTTGCAACTGTCAGTTTCAAGTGTCATATTCCGAAGACTATATCTCTACGCCTACCTGTCTGTGATCAATGAATGGTGATTGTGTTCACCTTTGATGTTGTCAGGTGTTCAAAGGTGAAGAAGAAGATGTGAAAAGAGAAAGCTGATGACATCAGCGAGACAATCTAAACATTGAAGCACCTCTTCGTCCTTTCAGAAAAAGAAGAATGGCAGTAGTATGTTTCTGTTCAATTATCGGGTTTTGTAAAGAATAGATAATTATTTACCTGTTCAAGAAGACTGATGATTTCCGCGGCAATCGTTTTGAAGAGAGAAAAAAAATCGAAGAAAAGTTGCAGATCATTTTTCTGGTCTGTATAGTTAAATGCTCCATGCTGGTAGTTTTTACCGCACTAAATAATATATATATATATATATATATATATATATATATATATATATATATATATATCGAGCGGTCTGATAATAAGTCTAACGTAAAGTTGGGCGGGTTTCGATCCCAGCTTCAAGCGTCCTACGTGTCTAGCCACACTGAAGAGTTGTGATACGACGAAACAGTCTGTCTGTGGATAACAAAATATACGCCCCCTAGGGGGATGAGCACTCTGGCGAAGGAATTTACGACTGCTGCTCGCATAATGCAAAGCTCTACGAACGAATTGAGCACTCTGGTATCCGGTAAGGTAAAAAATGTAAACAAACGTACGCTGCTGCTGCTGCTACTTAATACCTTATAATTCCCTAGCTGACGTGGTACGCTTGTTGACCGAGCAGTCTGATACTAAGTCTAACGTAAAGTTGGGTGGGTTTCAATTCCAGCATCAAGCGTCCTACGTGTCTAGCCACACTGAAGAGTTGTGATACAACGAAACAATCTGTCTGCGGATGACAATATATATCATCATCATCATCATCATCATCATGTCGTGCTGGTAGCACGGATATCCCTGACCCTCTCTCGTCATTCCTCCCTATCGTTCATCGCCCTAGGCAAGTCTTCAGGACAACATCCCGTATCCTCACATAGCTGCTGAATGTATGTTCGTGCTGGTCGTCCTGCTTTTGCACGGCCATGTGTGTGGGTCCATAAGAGTACATCACTTATGAGTTCTCCAGCAGTGTCCTGCATGTCTGGTTCGTCTAACTTGAATAGTTTTCGTGATAGGAGGCAGGTGGCCGTACAGTTGGTGTCTTGTGGGGTGTTACCGCCAGGACTTGTTCAAGATTGCTCGCAGCATTCTTGTGTAATTGCCGTCTAGCTTCTTCTCCAGCTGTTTTGTTAGAGTCCATGTAGTGCAGCCATATAGCAGTATCGATGCGACCGCTGCCTGGAAGAAACTGCGTTTCATTTTATCGGTTAGGTCTGATTTCCATATAATCGATAGCCTATTGATAGCTGTCCATGCCTTCGTTAACCTCGTGTCGATGTCCTTTACGGTTGATGCGACGCTGCTTCCTAGGTAAGTGAATTTGTCTACTAGTTTAAGAGGGGTTCCGTCTAGAGTGGAGACGTCCCCCGTTTGATTATAGCACGTTTATTCCGTTTTGTGTGCATTGACATAGAGGCCTATGCCTGCGGCTACTCGTTCCAAACTATGCAGTAGTGTTTATACAATATATATAGTTTCTATATTTATCCATAAATAGTACTCAGTATAGACGATAGAAAACTTTTTGTTAAATTTTAGTTTATTTATCATTTTCCTTTTCCTAAACTTTTTGTTAAATTTTAGTTTATTCATCATTTTCCTTCTTTTTCGATTTTGGGATCGTTAGTTTTCAGTTGGTTTAGTTAGAATTTCTTTTTATGCCTACATTTGTCCGTGAATTTTTATCATTTATGGATCAGGGATATTTTTTCTTGATGAATTTTTTTGTGTTTTTTAATTTTTTTTTTAATCAAACCAAAAATAACCGGGAAAGTAAGTTTGATTTCCTAATTTAATGGCATATCAACTTTAATGGGTAATTCAATGCCAAAGCAGATCAGTAGTGATACTATTTAATCCATAGCTGGCGGGGGATAAGGTAGTTTTTCACTGTCGCAAGAGTATTACACCGAAAGTGGACGTAATAGCGTGACTGGAGTTCGAACTCACTTCCTACGATGTCGCAGTCAAGCGTGTGAGCCACTATTCCAGAAAAGTAAAAAAAAATAGAACTTGCTTACAACAACGACTCAAAATACTTTAAACTTTACCCAGTAGAAAGAATTGCCATCGTCACTTTCTCAGAACAAAACAAACCATAAAATGAATTATACTTTATTTCAAAACGTTCACATAAAATAAATTCCTACAAATCAACCTGCAAAGCAACGATTTTAAGGTCTGAAAATGAATTAAAAACAAATAAAATTAGATAAACAATGAATAAGTTATGAAAATGGAATAAAATAAAATGAATGAATGAGCAGAAATAAATAAATAAATAAGTAAATAATAATAATGATAATAATATGCACAACCTAGCACAAATGACACACATAAACTCCTATAGGACTTTGACATACAAGCGGATCGCCTAATCTCCGCCAGAAGACCAGACCTATTAATAATCAACAAAAAAAAAAAAAAAATTGCAAAATTGTCGATTTTGCTGTCTCGGCTGACCACAGAATAAAACTGAAAGAATATGAAAAGAAAGATAAGTACCTCGACCTTGCT
Source organism: Sepioteuthis lessoniana (assembly GCA_963585895.1). NCBI lineage: Eukaryota > Metazoa > Mollusca > Cephalopoda > Myopsida > Loliginidae > Sepioteuthis > Sepioteuthis lessoniana. The sequence goes on from OY757918.1 coordinate 22,191,694, forward strand.
AGAGAATCGAAAAAAAAACTATGGAACATGAAGGTGAAAATTATACCAATTGTGATTTGTGCTTTGGCACGGTAACTAAAGGATTATTAAAGGGCCTGGAGGATTTGGAAATTGGCGGCCGAGTAGAGACCATCCAAACAACAGCATTATTGAAGACGGCCAGAGTTCTGAGAAGAGTCCTGGAGACTTGAAGAGACTTCCTGTCACTCAATCTCTCGTGAAAGATGATCAGCTTACGCTGATGTGAAAAACTCTTATGAGTAAACAATAATATTAATAATAATTGGTGCTTTTGGTACAGTCATGAAAGGATTATTAAGGGCACTCGAGAAATTGGAAATAAGAGGATGGGTAGAGACCGTCCAAAATTCTGCATTATTAAGATCGGTCAGAATACCGAGAAGAGTCCTAATGACTTGAGGAGATTTGCTGTCGCTCAAACTTCAGTGAAAGACCATCAACTAACGTTGATATGAAAAACTCTCAAGGAGTAAATAATAATTATAGCAATAATACTCGGACAGACGACCAGACCTAATGATAGTCAACAAAAAAGTACCTGCCGAATAGTGGACTTTGCCGTTCCGGCTGACCACTGAGTGAAACCAAAACAAAGAAAAAAAGAAAGATAAGTACCTAGACCTTGCTTGAGAACTGAGAAAACTATGGAACATGAAAGTGACAATGATACCAATTGTAATTTGGTGCGTTCGGCACGGTAACCAAAGGATTGGTACAGGGACTGGGGGACATGGAAATAAGAGGACAAGTAGAGACCATCCAAACAACATAATTAATGGGACCGGCCAGAATGCTAAGCAGACTCCGGGAAACTTTAGGAGTATATCTGTCAATCAAACTCCAGTGAGAAATTATCAGTTAATATTGGTGTGAAAAACCCTTAAAAGAGTAAAATAATAACAATAGATTAAAAAAAGTGAATTGAATATAAAAGAGTAAATAAACTAAAAAAAGTCACAAAATTAATACAACATAGCTACGAAAATAACTATGAAGTATAAATTAGCACCCCTTCCCATTATGCTCCACAAACTAAACCACCCTTCCCATTATGCTTCACTAACGAAACCACTACCTGCATGATGCCCCACAAACTAAACCACCCTTCCCATTATGCTTCACTAACGAAACCACCACCCGCATGATGCTCCACAAACAAAACCACCCATCTCATGATGCTCCACAAACTAAACCACCCTTCCCATGATGCTCCACAAACTAAACCACCCTTCCCATGATGCTCCACAAACTAAACCACCCTTCCCATTATGCTCCACAAACTAAACCACCCTTCCCATGATGCTCCACAAATTAAACCACCCTCCCAATGATGCTCCACAAACTAAACCACCCTTCCCATGATGCTCCACAAAGAAACCACCCATCCCATGATGCTCCACAAACTAAACCACCCTCCCAATGATGCTCCACAAACGAAACCACCCTTCCCATAATGCTCCACAAACGAAACCACCCTCCCCATGATGCTCCACAAACCAAACCACCCTTCCCATGATGCTCCACAACAGTATGTAAAAGGATATCCACCGCATAGATACAACTTGGTCCGATAATAATATAACAAACATCATTCATAAAATCTTTTTTCTCTCGACTCCTGCAGAGGTGTAAGAATCATACACCCAAAAAAAGAAAAAAAGGTGCTCAGTATATGACACAAAACTGAATCTAATAACAAGATTCCACTTCTGTAGTTCTTCTTACCTTGGTATATACATTCATTGCCATTATTTCCAGGTCCACTCTGACCCGGAATCGTCGTATCTGTTAAGACCTGATCTATTCGTCAAATAGATCTGCTTGAAAATGAATTGTATTTGATAAAAATACTCGGTATCATATGACTGTGTGAAAAAAAAACCCTTAAGAAACAACAATTTTCTAATACAGGGTGTCTCAAATTAGACGCAACCCATTTATATGATAATTCATATCGCATCAGGTCGTCTTTCATCTGAGTCTTAAAAAGCAATCATATCATTTCAGAAAAGTCAAACCAGATGACTTTATCCTATTGTGCACATGAAAGACAAAGTTCTTCGGGACGTCATCGGAGGGACATTTCGGACTCCTTCCAACAGAATCTCTCACTGCATCCACATTGTCAGGACATCTTGCAGTCAACTTCCTACCAGATCTGGGATTTTCTGCATTCTAGTAGAGGTTGTTTACTGACCCAGTGGCTTGAAATTTGTGTAACCAATGATAAATTTGGCTTTTCTGGGGATAATTGTTAAAGTTAAACTTTCTGCAAAATTTTGATTGCACAATTTTGAATGATTTTGTCTCCAAATAGGTAGTGACTCAAAATATTTTCTCCTCTCTTGTTCAAGCATTTTGATCAAGGATTAATTGTTGTTATAGTATACTATTTTCAAATCTGAAACAAAAAAGTATACAACATTATTATTAGTAGAGTCATTGGCAATCACATGGGTCCCATGTATATTAAGCCGCCATTTATAATAATGATTTATTACTGGGAGAAGCGCAATGGCGGTCATTTGAAACACATCTAAAAAAAGGCATCCTTTGAGCTAAAGATATCAAATCAATGGTTTTGTAATCATTATTGTACCAGCTTCTAGAACATGCTATCTTTTTTTAAAGTTTCTTGTCTTAGTAATAAATCCTTAACATATAAATGGGTTACTCTATTTTGAGACAGATTTGAATGATTTTGTCTTCAAATAAATAGTGAGGTAAAATATTTTTCCTCTCTTGTCAAAGGCATCATGATCAAGGATTAATAGTTGTTATAGGATACTACTTTCTAATCTGAAACAAAAAAGAACACAGCAATATTATTAGTAGAGTTATTAGCAATCACATGGGCCCCTTATATATTGAGACACCCTATATAAACCTACAATGTACAGAATTCCCTACCCTAGAGGCATAAGATAACCCCAGACTTATTAACTTTAAAATAAATCAATCTACGTCTTTATTTAAGCTACCTTCTTTTGGTGGTTAACCTCATTCCACTTACTGCTAAGCTTTACCCCAATGTGTTTGATAATTTTGTCTGCTGTTGAGGAAAATTAATAATTTTTTTACAAAGTAATTAATTTTTTGCTTGAATGCGTCAAGCTCGGATATCTTTGTCTGTTGGGGTTGGAATGGGACGAAATTTCATCAAAACAAACGTGGGGAAAATTCAATCAGATTTTTCTAATGAAATGAACGAAAATTATTTTCGGATCATCAACTGGCCATTGAAAAACTACAACACCAAATAACAGTTCGATTATTTAACCAAAGATTGCTCCGTTTTCAAGAAAAAAAAATAACTGTAGAGTTTTTCACACCAGTTTTAACTAGTTGTTTTTCATTGCAGTTTAAGTTACAGCAAGTCTTTGCAGGTCTCCAAGACTCTTCTTAGTATTCTTGCTGATTTTAACGGTGCTATCATCTTGATGATTTCGAAGCTTCCTCCGATCTTCATCGCCTTTTTGGCACGGCTTAGATTATGCTCTTTTTGGGGTTAGCTTACCCCTTTGCTGGGGATGCACTCAGCATATTCTAAGCCCCACGAACAAGAGAATACATGTTGCACAACAGAGAAGAAGAGACAAGACACTTATGTATAAAAATATTATCTCTCTTATCTATTATGAAATTGGGATGAAATTGTCGTGTGTGTGTGTGTGTGTGTGAGAGAGAGAGAGAGAGAGAGAGAGTCAAGATACATCGTAGATTTACACCAGGTTAAGATTCAATATATTCATAGTCTTACTTCTTCGCTCTGCCTCCACGAGGCTTGCACAAACCCGGCTTAAAACACTTAATCCTCTTCGTTTTTTGTTGGTGCTTCTTCGTGCGGAATACTGATACAGAGCCGCTTCTCCAACCGGGACTGTGTGCCCACCCTCGGACAGGCTCCTAAAATGGTATAACGTCCAGTGCCACTGCTCACTGATTACTCTCGCTTTGCTAATTGCTGAGTGCCGACTTTTAAGAGTTGAAATCTCTGTCGTTACATATTTTTCGAGCGCCTATGCACTCATCCTACGCAATTCACGTGGCATCTCCGATATCTTTTGTTTGCCTTTAGACACAGGTGCATATCCTGTTTTGAAATCCTCAAACTATAAGGCCTGTCAAAAATTTATATGTAACATATATACATCAGAAAAAATTTAATATCAGTCAGTTAAGCCTTAACCAAAATCATTTCTAAGTCCCAGAATGTTTTTTGCTCTCCTCTCAGAAATCCAAAATGCCACCCAGTCAAAAAAATATCCAATTTATATTATTTAACTCACAGCTGTTGGGTGGTAGTGTTAATGTGGTTAATACCATTCCCAAGGATATTTATCCGAAAGTGAACATAATAGCGCGACTGGGGTTCAAATTTGCTTAGTTCAAGTGTGACACTACGACGCCAATTAGAATATGGTGTAATGTGACTCCTTATGGTTTTAGCCTGACGCCATGGCAACCTACTCTGGATAAAAAGAGAGTACACCAAACGCTTCCGTTTGTTGTAGGATACGAAAGTTTATTTTTTATTGCTGGGTCAATTGCAGCAGTCTGCAAAAAGAGAGATATATTGTGGAAAATGTATCAACTTGATAAAAATGCACTCAGTATATGTGCAAAGGAAAATATAGAGAAATACGTTTTTGGTTGCTTTTTGCTTCGATGTGGCATAAGGTCTTATGAATGGAGTGTCCAATGAGACTGGACCTCACTCGTGCATGTTTGCTAATCTAGTTTGCTAACTTTTACACCACCTGAGGTGCAAACACCCCCGCCCTCCGGCTGTTTCCTTTGTTGTTTGCGTGCGTGGCTGCCTGGGTCCCGTCTGATTTGCCGTCCGCTTTTGTCAGCTGTCTCTAACCCAGTCTGGACTGCAGACTGTCTCGTCTGCCTTGGGGTCTGCCATGACGTCTTGAAATCAGTTTTATATCAACTTCCTAAAATCCTTCTTACCTAATCTTTTAATCACACTTCATCATTAAATCCTTTCGTACTCGTCATGGCAGAAATATTCAGCTGATTCTATCCAATCTGTTTATATTTGAATATTAGCTGATTCTTAAAAAAAATTGTCCATCTTATAATTTGCTTATCATGATATGATTGACATATCCGCAAAAACAAAGGTCCACTTGAGCCTTGAGCTTTACAAACGAAACTCCGCTTCTTCAAGTCTAAGTTTGACGAGAAAAAGAATTTACACCTAAAATAATTAACTAAAATCCTTAATCATCCGACATAAGGCCGCAGTCCAATATTTAAGCCATTTTGTTACGAGAAATCTTTGCATTCAGAAAGAATCAGACTTATTACCGATCTTAAAGACTGATTTTATAACTATAACTCAACAAAGTGAGACTAGTATTGTACTTGTCTTTATTGGGAATCCTTTTGAGATGAGGCTTCTTAATCTGAGAATTAATTTTTTTATTGCAGACTTTTTGTCCTCATCTTGGTATTTAAAAAAAAATCAAATTAGTTCTTAGTATTGAACTGTTTACTGAATTTAGCTTTTTCTGACACAGGGTGATAAATATTGAGCACTCTGTGAGGATTTCATAATAAGAGTAATAATATTTTCGCTAAACCAACCAAAGTGGCCGGTGATAAGCTTCGTAGATTGTGTCCTACTAATATTTTTAGTGAGAGGTCCTGTCTGCTTTAAAAATCAAACTGAATTTTCATATTCAAAGAGACTTGTTCTCTTGGGAACTACGTTTAACTTAATCTGTCACAAGATCAAATGTACGGAATGGAATTGAGGTCTTTCACAATTTGAATTATAAAGAATCAGAGTCTTACTGGTCGCTCAAGTAATGAATACGTTACCCACTCGGGTCCAAAATAGATTTTTCATAAGCTTACTTTGCCAACGGTTGCTTAATGGTTATCGTCGGTGGAAACAGATGCGGTGATCCGAGTTCAGTTCCTGAATGACTCTGTTTATGTTTCATTTCGCGCCAATACCATTAAGAAATATATTACCACATTTTTTTCTCCAGATAAAGGTAAATAATAGGATCAACTGGATTCTCTAGCCTTAATTAGACAACCAGTCGAGCAGAAGGAAATCTCTTAATTAAAACCGGCTTTACTCTGCTTAGAAATAGACCTTGTGTCACTTTCTGCCTATAGCAGAAATCTTGGGCAAATACTTTTGCTAACTTTACAAATTAAGAATTACAGATTCTACTGAGATAAAGAAAACATGCAAGCCTTTAAAATCAGCATCTGAAAAGACTGAACACCGACCTCTTAAGTATCGACAACCACTTGTTTGTTGACGGTTCAGGTAAAGAATTACCAAATTCCTGTTTTCTGAGTTTCTGTATACCAGACACTCCCTCCTAATGACACTAAATGGATAATTATATGGATATCTTCAAGCATTTATTTAACAATTAGGTTTTATCATTATTTATCTCATATTACATACCGGGCCATTGGCCAAATGAGTAGAGTGTTCGCCAATGGTCCGAGAGACCGGGGTTCAATACTTGGTCAAGTCATACCAAAGACTGAAAAAGTGGTACTTGATGCCGCCTTGCCTAGCACTCAGCATTATAAGGTAAGGATCAAGGGTAAAGTGGAAATAATCCAAGGAATGGAGTCGCGCCCTTCCCTACACCTCGGTGTAGTAGCTATTGAAAATGGAGACTTCGGTTCACTCTCGACTAATGTCACCTACTCTACATATATAATAGTACTATTTTGGCAGACATTATTCATGACCTGTGACAATCCCTTTCTTCCTGCCCTTCAATGCTTTTCTATAGTAAATATTTCAGCAATGTATTCATGTTATATATACGTATATATATATATATATATATATATATATATATATATATATATATATATATATAATGCTATACATCCTTATGGGAATACATTTATGATATAATTTCAAGTAGTCTCCACATTTTCACCATTCCTCTGAACATATTCTTGAAATCTTCCACGTGTGGGTAGAATGTTAATATTTCTATTGGTGTATCTTTATTAGAAAAGCAGAACTGGTATTATTGAGGCCACCAGGGGAAAATGCTAATAGTGTGTAAACTCTCATAGAAATGTAAACATTTTTGAAACTCCCGATATATATATATATATATATATATATATATATATATTGCTAATGCTTTTCATATTGAAAGGATTACTGAAAAGTTCATCATATAAAGGATTTTATTATCAGTGGGTGAAAGAAAGCAAATTTTGATATGACTCATATGCAAATATGTTTCAAATTGCACATTAAATATTGACCATGTGTCACACTTGTCCTGGTGAGGAAGTTATGTAAAAACCCTTGGACGCTAACCATTGGCGGAAAATTGATAATTGGATTGACTATCAAGAAGATTACGTCTGACTCATTCCTTTCACAAAATATTGACCTTTAAACATTGTTGAGTGTCAACAACTAGAAAGAACAACAACAAATAGATTTATTTTCCCAATGGCAACCATAGGAACCAAATTAGGTTCCATCTTCTCCATTTGAAAATCAATATTTATCGATAAAAAATTAATATATTAACCCTGGAATGATCGTTAGTATGGAGTACCAAACTTCTAAGTTATAAAGTTATTTGTGAAGTTTTAATTTTATTTGTGAAATATTAATCTTAGTTGGAGGAGGACTTGGTGGGGGAGGAGTATTAATAACGTTAATAGTAAAATCGGAAGAGATAGTAATAGGGAAACGTTATGAAAGGGAAATTTTATCATATATATATATATATATATATATATATATATATATATATATATATATATATATATAGCAAAATTTTGAAAGACTGCTTCCATTTCAGACAAAATTCTTCATCAATAATATTAGTTTACTTGGCGGAGGTTAGAATACACTGATTATATCTTCTGCCGAGGCGTAAGAACCCCCACCCAGGCAAAAATAGGTGTTCTGGGTATGAATCAACTGCATCTAATCTTAAGGCCATCGAATATGGAGTACTCCTTCATTGCCATTATTCTTAGTTCCCTTTTGTCACATGACCTGTCGGCTGGGGCTGTAGAATACACCAAGTGTATCTCTGAAGATGGGTAAGACTCTCCCACCAACGAATGTCCTAAATATGACACAAAACCATCTGAAGATGAACCTCCAACTCGGACTTTGGGTAATGTGGAGTACCCCTTCATTGCCATTGCTCCCGGGTTCATGCTAACATAGAGAAGTAGGGTCTTATTAATAGCTCAAATAGAACTGTTTAGCATTTAAACTGAATTCTAACAAATGATTTATACTAAATTGAATTGTTTGATCATGTAACTGTGTGTAAACAAATGACTGATGTTTAATTGAATTGTTAGCGGAGTTTAACAGGTTGGAATTCAGATTTTTTCTTCTCCTAGACTAGTTGCCTCACCAAGGATGAAGAACGTAGTCTGTCCTACTATTTACCCATTGCTGGAGGGAGATAGTAATACTTAGAAACCTTTAGCAGTGTGCAAACAAATGAGTAATGTTGCATAGACTAATCAGTGTTAAAATAGCAATAATTGAAACTCTTTAACTGTGTGGAAACCACAGCAATATTAGAGAGCAAAAGAATTAGTTGTAACTCATTTTAATCTATATAAAATTTATATTTCGCTGTTTTCATCTTCTGATTGGTTGGCGGTGTTTTATGGTATATCAACCATTGTTGGTCATTTAATGTCAAATCCTGCTTATACATATGAATATGAAGGATATGGATTTGTAAACGAATAGTTTTTAGATAATATTATTTTTAAACGAGTTCGAGTTCATTTGTTTATACACATATAAATAGTTTTATGTATTACTATCTAACACTAATAGTTCTATTTGCCACCATTAAATAGTTTCAAGACTTGCTATCTAACTGTAATTGTTCTGTTTGCCACAGTTAAGTAGTTTCAAGTACTGATATCAAACACCAACAATTCAATTTACCATTAATCATTTGTCTGCACACAGTTAAATGGTGTTCAGTGTTGTAAATGATTAAACAGTTGTATTTGACTCATAGATGGGACCCCAGCATGTACTACCACTCCGGTTAAGAGTGGACCAGGGAGTAATGGCAATAAAGAGGTACTCTACATTCCCCAAGGCTCGTGAATTGGAGCCTTATCATTGTATGGTTTAGTGTACTATCTAAGGTAATCAGTGTATTCTACAGTTGGCGTATTCTACAGCCCCAGCCGACACGAATTCTCAGTCTTCTCCACTCTATTATCATTTACGCTGTAAATTTCCTTGCTTTGTCTTTTTATTCTCGATCAAGAACTTCTGGTGAAAAAAGGTTGATAATATGGGGTGTCCACTGCCACTTTTCGGTGTGGGGAAAAGTGTGTATATTATGAATTGGGAACATTAAATGATTCTAGTTGTTGAACTTATGCCTAAGTCTAGACTTAGTAAATGACTGCTTGATTTAGAACAAGTACAGGGCATTAAAAAAAACGATATCATTTGAGATGTACAGGGTGTTTGAGAAAAAATGTTATGATTTAGTGTTCCAATGGAGGATATTTTCCCTAAAAAAAGTTGGACTCGTCCAACGAAAAACATAAAAGATGTCGACTTTACTAGGTATGGTATAGTTCGACGACACGTTCTTTACGAAGAACACCCCGGAGCCTGTTCTGGACTTTGGTCCGGAGCATGACTCTGCAAAAGGAACAATGGCAGACTTGGGGCCTTTAATTAGGCATCTAGTTTCGACTAGGCTACCTTCGGGTGGGCGAGCTGCACTTTTGTCTCCTTTGTCACCCATGTACGGCACTAGACAGAGCGTCTAGTTTAAGCCGTAAACTGGCATACGTGCCCGGACCACATTTGGGTTCGTGAAACTGCTTGCCTCATCAGGCTCACATTGCACTAAGTGAGCCGATAAGCAGCAATGACCAGCAGGGTTTGAGTCTCGGCTCGTGCCCGACCTCCCCCTCCCCTTTATCCCCACTTTAATCGGCCTTCGGGCTTTTGACCTTGTGTCAAGTCGTGTCTGGTGGGAGGCAGCGACAAATAAACGGAGCATGACTCTGCAAAAGGAACAATGGCAGACTTGAGGCCTTTAGGCTCCTAGTTTCGACTAAGCTACCTCCGGTTGGGCGAGCTGCACTTTTGTCTCCTTTGTAACCTACGTATGGCACTAGACCTCGCGTCTAGTTTAAGCCGTAAACTGGTATACGTGCCCGGACCCACATTTGGGTTCGTGAAACTGCTTGCCTCATCAGGCTCACATTGCACCAAGTGAGCCGATAAGCAGCATAGACCAGCAGGGTTCGAGTCTCGGCTCGTTCCCGACCTACCCCTCCCCTTTATCACCACTTTAATCGGCCTTCGGGCTTTTGACCTTGTGTCAAACCTTGTCTTGTAGGAGGCACAGGCAAATATCAGTATGGTATAGTTCGACTTTAGTCCGAGCTTGTCAGTTGAGGCCGCCTGACATGAGCACCGGGGAAGCACAGCATTCGTGTCACGTGGCTAAAACTGATACTTCTTGTATCTCAAGGGGTTGTCCCTACAAGCTATAACCCTCTTCGGAAGGGCTAGATTTATCTCCTGGCTCGTCAGTCACCCCATTTTAGTGAAATGCTGATAGCTCATGGCATTTTGGGAACCGCCGGACGTGTGTGGGTTTCAAACCTGCTCTCAGACATTCCTTAAAAATGCCTTTTGCCATACTTGTCCACTGGGTGGGACGTTCGACAAATACCAGTTGTTAGTCTTGCAGACGGCGAGGTATTGCTCGACTTCAGATCTAGTTTGTCGGTTGAGGACGCCTGACGTGAGTGCTTGGGAAGCCCAGCATTCGTGTTACGTGTCTAAAACCGATACTCCTTGAGCCTTTGGGAGCCATGCTCCCAAGCTCTCATTTGTTTCAGCTTGGTTTGTCGCCTTGCGCCTGAAGCGCCTCTTTTGAAAAATGCCGACGGATCTTAAAGTGTGTCTGGGCTACGACTCCGCGCTAGCTCCTACGTTAAAAAGGTCTTGTGCCATGCTAAACAAATAGCTAGTACCTAATCTTGTGTGAATCTTGCTACAGTCGGTCGAGGCCACCTGATATGCCTTCAGGGAAAGCCTAGCTCGTATGCGACGAGACTGAGACTAATACTCCTTCTGTCTAGGAGGACCGTTCTCCCAGGCTCTAACCTGTTCTGGCAGGGCTTAGTTAATCACCTGGCACCTGAGGCACCTCTTTAGGGGAATGCCAACGGAGGCCAAATAATTTTTTGTGTTGCTGGGCATGTCTGGTCTACGGCTTTGCACTTGGTTCTCTCATTAGAAAGGCCTTGTGCCACACTTTGATATTTATGGGAGATCAGACAAATAGCCAGTAGCTAGTCCTGCTTGTTACGATTCATTAGTCATAGGTTCAAGGGACGCCTAGCATTCATATCGCGGGACCAAAACCGACTCCTCATGGGTTTCAGGGAGTCGTCTCCTTAGGCTCTCAACTGCTCTGACAGGGCTAGGTTTATTGCTTGGCGCCTGATGACCCCTTTTTTAGGCAAATGCTAATGAAGCCCAAGATATTTTGGAGCCGCTAGGCGTGTCTGGTCTACAGCCCTCTGCCTAGCTCGCACGTTTAAAAAGTCTTGTGCCATATTTTGGTGCTTTGGCGTACCGAATAAATAGAAAGCTACCTAGTAGCTAATCTGCTTACAGAGAATTCATTACTGTTGTTTAAGAAATGCACGTCTGATTTATTATATTCTTTTGTACGATAAGTTAATAAACCTATTTGTTAACCTTTTTCGGATTCAATGTTGCTTATTGATAAACTCAGTCACAATATTTACTGAATAAATAACTTGACCAATTTTCGTTTAAATGTTCTAAAATCTTTTTAGCTTTTATTGAAAGAACTCAAAATCCTATGTTTAATGTTTTATGTTTTTTTCCTTTCAGGTAAAGAAATGCTATTTACTGCAAAAGAAGTCATTTAAACGTTGAACATATAATTTTGAGTTGTTTCGTCGCATGCTGTTAAAATTTGAGGTTATTTAAATGAGAACTGGCTAAGTTATATTACGAAATTATATCAATTATTATGAAACACCATATACATCTCAAATGATATAAACAATTTTCCAACCCCCTTTCTTTTGTATTGGTGATACGATTTTTTAAAAATTTTATGGAAACGTTAATAAATTCTCTAATTTTATCTATTTTTTCTTTGTGTAAATTTGAATGCATATTTCCGTAGTTGTATATTTATCACTATCTCCAAGGGGTCAAGTAAATTCCAATTTAAATAAATTTACCAACCAGACCGCACAGGCAGGATGTGACACAAGGTCAATTTTTGAAGTTAGACTTTTCCTTCTCCTAAACTGGTTACCTAAACAAGGCTAAAGAAATCGGTCTACTCAAGTATTTAGCCATAGCTGGAGGGAAAATAATTCGATTCATACCTTTCTTAAGGGTATTAGTGCTATGTGAAAAGCAATCCTAGTCCAGGAGTTGAACTCGTATCGCCGTGTCTATTTCCTACGACGATAACCATTACACCACGAGCATCTCAAAGTTCCAGTTTATAGAGAAATGATCTTATGGAAAATTTTGTAGCTTTAAGCTACCAAATCTCCCATAAGATCGTTCCAAACGTAAGGTGAACGCCCACTAATATCAGCTATCAAAATTGTTGGTGTGACTTGCTAAAGAAATCATTTTTTAAAACATAAAAGCTAGCTTCTTTTTTTTTTTAGCCAACGAGATTCACAAAGATATCTACTTAGAGGAATTGTTCCCTCTCCTTCGATCCCGCTTCTGTTTAGATTGATTATTCGCAGCTAAGATTTTACGACGATTGACGTATAATTATTGGTGTCATTTTCTATATCAGATATATCATTTCAAATCGAAATCATTATTAAGTGGTGTAAAGATTATGGCTGTAGGAAAAGGACACAGTGATCCGAGTTCAAACCTGGGCGAGGCTATTTCCATTTGACTTAGCGCTAATTCCTTTAGGAAACGTATGTAGCCAATTATTACCACTCTAGTTATTGGTAAATAATACCCTGATCATTTTAACTTTGATATGACAACTGGTCTAGAGAAGAAGAATGTTGAACTACGTTTAAAATTGACCTTGTGCCACTTTCTCATCGGGCGGTGGAGTCGAGCAAATGCATACATTATTGATTCTTCAATTAAAAGAGACGCGTTTAGCGTAACGGTTATCATCGTTGGAAACGAAATCAGTGACCTGAATATAAATGCTGCATGAGACTGTTAGCATTTCACATCGCGCTTTGTGGAAAGCATAAATTTTACTCTTCTATGGGTTAATACATTAGATAGACTGAATTCTTTAGACTTAATAAAGTAACCAGTCTTGGTACAGGAAAATTCAGATTTCAAACCAGCTATACTCCACCTTAAAAATAAGAGATTAGGTAAATACATATAATAATGAGGGATTTTGATATTTATGAACTTTTTTTTACCATGATAAACTACGATCACTAACGCTAAGCCTATGCGCTCCGGGAAGATATTCTTATAGAATTAGTAAATGTGCTTATTTTTATGCGTATTTACCAACCCTTCTGAATAAGCAGAGTGTGACACAAGGTCATATTTTTGCGGAGTTTAACAGGTTCGAATTATGATTATTAATACGTAGTTATTAAGTGATTAGGGTTGCCTTTATCTTAATCCTATTAATTACCGCCATGATTAAAAGGGCTTTAATTTTAAATAACCAATGCTTTTTAATAAGCAAATAAAAGATACCATGGGGGGGGTTCATTGGAATAAGACACCATGGGAGCGTTCATTGGAATGAGGAGAGATAACCCTAACAAAGTGAGAAACGCTTTCATAAATCAAAAATAAATTTTCTTTGTTCTTGTGCGTTTTGCTATTGGCTGATGATCATAATACTCCCTAATTGATCTTGAGGCTCTAAAAATAAAAATCAATCATCCCATTATCCTTTCTTATTGCTGGAATGATTCGATCTTTGATACTTTGTCTGACATTTCTGAATGCTCGTGGCTAATTCTTGTCTGGCATTTTTTGCCGGATCTTCAAAAACTCTGATAAGGTTAGAGTTCTATAATTAAAGGCTACATTGCTATTTTAGAAAGGTTCAGATGTTGCTCTTCACGTAAAGACGTTGAGCGTCGGTTTGTGATATCTATGCAAATAATTCGGCCAGTGAATATAAGATCGGTCTGGAAAGTTATGCGACTGATATTTTTTGGTAAGCAACCCTGATTAAAGATAAGAGGATCAATGTTGATCTTAAACGCATATGAAAACAATCAGTTCGTGTTTACCTCTCAGAATTCACTTTCAGCCGAGTAATCCTGGTTTCTTCCAACTCTATTTGGTTGAGCCCTTTAGCAAAATGGAATGCAAAATCATATGCGACCGAACGATATAAATAGTTAAACATGGACCAATGGAGATTCAGCACTATTTTAGGCAGATTCGAATGATTGATTTTAACGGCATGTCGACTTGTCCAACATCATTTTATGTCTAGAGGTTAGGGAATCGCGTTTATTGTACGTTCATATTTATATTTTTTGTAGTTGTGTCATAAAATTTTTTTTTGTTACTCAGGGTCCTATCGAATACAAATAATATACAAATAGATCTATTTGATCTATAGATGAAAAACGAACATGTACTGTCACTCGTGGTTAGAGTGGATCTGGGAGTAATGGCAAAGAAGGGGTTATCAAAACTTCTCAAAACTCTACAATTGGAGACTAATCATTAGATACAATTCTGTGTCATTGGAGGCTGTCACACCCTTTTGCAATGGGGGTTGGGTACTGTCAGTGTTTTATAAGTGCAGCTGACAGAGCGTTATTTCAGGCTGAGAATTTAAGGTTGGACAAGAAATTTTAGATGGCCAAGAGATTGTGAAAGATAAACATTATTTTGGATAACCGGTCACTTCACAAAACTTCGAAAATGCAACAGAAGTGAAGGCTCTCATCAGTACGGATCGATGTTTTAGAGTGAGGGTGATTGGTGATGAACTGACATTATCAGCTGATTCTTAATCAGGGTTGCCAACCTGAAAAGACAAAAGACAAAAATGAACCTGTCTTATAACTTTCTTTACGTAAACTCTCTGAATGATTTTAAAATTTTTTTAATTATTTGTTAAAATAAAAATATCCCTGTGGTATTACTGCCCTGATCTAAACTTATAAGACTACTTTATGTTCCCAGAAATGAAGACCTTGCTTGGTAGTTGCTATTTGCAAATTAACTGAAGGCCTTGTTCGTTGAAGACTTCCAGCACTACTTGGAGTTTTCGTCAGTGTCTAGATTATTAAGGAAACTTATTTGACGGAGACAAATATGACTCGTCCATATTTGGTAATAAAATTTTCACTCAGTCAGTCTCGTTACTTAATAGACTAACTACTAAGAGAAGAGGAAACTGATCAAGTTCTTCGTTAGTATATTTCTTATCGTATCCGTATTTTGGACGTAAATAAAGAATATGAAAAGAGGAACCAAGGGAGAGTATTAATAGAGTTTCGATACAATAGAGTTTGGTCAAAAACAATATCAATGCTACAGAAACATTTAACAAGTTAATACTGACCTATAGAGATCAGGTTCTTTCGTTGTGAATGATTTAAAGAATCAATGTTTCAGGTGGGAGAACGATTGTTGATGAATTAACATTGATCAGTTAAATTTTCAATCAGGGTTGCCAACCTGAAAAAGACATCACATTTCTACTCTGCAGTAGGTGTCCTATTTATTTTTACCATAGTCTTTAACCTAGTGAATCACGCTCTGTACACTTATGAACTAATATTGCTAATTTTTGCTCAATAACAGGAACCACAGTTATTTGTTTATTTCATTGATTCGTTTTCTGGATGATTTCAAGTATTGCTATTTATCGCTAAGATTTCAATTAAATATTAGGTCTACACACAGTTAAATGATCAAACAGTTTTATTTCTAGCAATTCAGTTTAGCATTAGAACACATTTTTTGTTTACGCACAGTTAAATGTAAAAACCGTTCTATTTCAAAAATCAGTTTAGCACAAGTATATAGTTTAAATATCAAACAGTTACAAATTGACCCATATTTAGAACCCTAACAAGTGCTACCACTCCGGGCCTGAGTGTACCTGGGAGCGATGGCAATGAAGGGGTACTCTGCATTCCCCAAAGCTCCTGCATTACTGAAGCCTCTCCAGCAGATTGTTTAGTGTCATATTCAGGACACTCTTTGCGGGGAGTCTTACACCTCTGCAGAGATGCAGTCGGTCTATTCTGCTGCCCCAGCCTACTGGGCCAGACTCTTTTGGGGTATCTTACCCCACTGCAGAGATGCAGTTCGCGTATTCTGCTGAAGATTATAAAAAGGAAATTGGCTCCAATAAAAATCGCTACACTAGATTTCCTGGAAGAAGTAATGAAAATCATTAATCAAGAAATCAAAACAATATGTGCAACAGGTTTGCACTATAAATGCTTTCAATAATTTATTGGTCATTATAGATTTGTTTGTTGGGCCTCCTTGAGTATCTCCCCTTTTTACTACTTTCTCAAATCTCCCCTTTTTACCATCTTCTCACATCTCCTCTTTTTACTATTTTCTCAAATCTCCTCTTTTTACCATTTTCACTCATCTCCCCTTTTTACTATTTTCACACATCTCCCCTTTTTACTATTTTCTCAAATCTCCCCTTATTACCATCTTCTCATATCTCCTTTTTTTACTGTTTTCTCAAATTTCCTCTTTTTACCATTCTCACACATCTCCCCTTTTTACTATTTCCTCAAATCTCCCCTTTTTACCATCTTCTCACATCTCCCCTTTTTACTATTTTCTCAAATCTCCCCTTTTTACTATTTTCTCAAATCTCCCCTTTTTACCATCTTCCCACATCTCCCCTTTTTACTATTTTCTCAAATTTCCTCTTTTTACCATTTTCACATATCTCCCCTTTTTACTATTTTCTCAAATCTCCCCTTTTTACCATCTCCTCACATCTCCCCTTTTT
Source organism: Sepioteuthis lessoniana (assembly GCA_963585895.1). Taxonomy (NCBI): domain Eukaryota; kingdom Metazoa; phylum Mollusca; class Cephalopoda; order Myopsida; family Loliginidae; genus Sepioteuthis; species Sepioteuthis lessoniana. Next base: position 22,208,727 of record OY757918.1, read on the forward strand.
ACTATTTTCTCAAATCTCCCCTTTTTACTATTTTCTCAAATCTCCCCTTTTTACAATCTTCCCACATCTCCCCTTTTTACTATTTTCTCAAATCTCCCCTTTTTACCATTTTCTCACATCTTCCCTTTTTACGATTTTCACAAATCTCCCCTTTTTACTATTTCATCAAATCTCCTCTTTTTACCATCTTCACACATCTCCCCTTTTTACAATTTTCTCAAATCTATTCTTTTTACTATTTTCTCAAATCTCCCCTTTTTACCATCTTCTCGCATCTCCCCTTTTTGCCATCTTATCGCATCTTCCTTTTTTTACCATCTGCTCACATCTCACCCTTTTTATCATCTTCTCAACTCTCCCCTTTTTACCGTCTTCTCACATCTCCCCTTTTTACCATCCTCTCATATCTCCCCTTTTTACCGTCTTCTCAACTCTCCCCTTTTTACCATCTTCTCAAATCTCCCCTTTTTACCATCTTCTCAGATGTTCCCTTTTTTACCATCTTCTCACATCTCCTCTTTTACCATCTTCTCAGATGTTCCCTTTTTTACTATCTTCTCACATCTCCCCTTTTACCATCTTCTCACATCTCCCCTTTTTACCGTCTTCTCAACTCTCCCCTTTTTACCATCTTCTCATATCTCCCCTTTTTACCATCTTCTCAGATGTTCCCTTTTTTACTATCTTCTCACAACTCCCCTTTTACCATGTTATCGCATCTCCCTTTTTTTACCCTCTTCTCAAATCTCCCCCTTTTTACCATTTTCTCACGTTTTCCCTTTTTTACCATCTTCTCACATCTCCCCTTTTTTACCATGTTATGGCATCTCCCCTTTTTTACCCTCTTCTCAAATCTCCCCTTTTTACCATCTTCTCACGTTTTCCCTTTTTTACCATCTTCTCACATCACCCCTTTTTTACCATCTTCTCGCTTCTCCCCATTTTTACCATCTTCTCAAATCTCCCCTTTTTGCTATTTTCTCATATATCCCCTTTTTACTATTTTCTCAAATCTCCCCATTTTACCATCTTCTCCTATCTTCCCTTTTTACTATTTTCTCAAATCTCCCCTTTTTTACCATCTTCTCAAATTTCCCCCTTTTCACCATCTTCTCACGTTTTCCCTTTTTTTAACATCTTCTCACATCTCCCCTTTTTTACCATCTTCTCGCATCTCCCCATTTTTACCATCTTCTCAAATCTCCCCTTTTTTACCATTTTCTCAAATCTCCCCTTTTTACTATTTTCTCAAATCTCCCCTTTTTACCATATTCTCACATCTCCCCTTTTTTACCATCTTCTCGCATCTCCCCATTTTTACCATCTTCTCAAATCTCCCCCTTTTTACCATTTTCTCAAATCTCCCCTTTTTACTATTTTCTCAAATCTCCCCATTTTACCATCTTCTCATATCTTCCCTTTTTACTATTTTCTCAAATCTCCCCTTTTTACCTTCTTCTCGCATCTCCCTTTTTTACCATTTTCTCATATCTCCCCTTTTTTACCATCTTCTCACATCTCCCCCTTTTCACCCTGTTCTCTCATCTCCCCTTTTTACCATCTTCGCGCATCAATCTTTAAAAAGAAATCTTTACTCAGAACATATACACCATAAATACAATTTCTATATACAAATCAAATTTTCTTTTGCAATTCCTCCAATTGTTCCCGAAAATGCCTCCGTAATTTCTTTTTCTTGTCATTATTTTGAAAAGCTTCCAATTTCATTTCAAATTTGTTTACGCTATTGCTGTTTTTGATCTGATTAGGAAATTTATTTCAATGTTATATTCATATTTACCAACCCCTCCACTCGGGTAGGATATGACACAAGGCCAATTTTTTTAAGCGGAGTTTTAACAGGTTTGAATTCTGAGTTTTACTTCTCCTACTATTTACCTACTATTTACCCATTGCTGGAGGGAGAATAATTGGATTCATACCTTTCCCAAGGGTATAAGTGCTATGTGAACTCCAGGATTTGAACTCGTGTCGCCGTGTCCATTTTCTACGACGATAACCATTACACCACGGGCACCATTTCAATGTTTTATTACTCTATTAATAAAAAAGATCCAATTGCTCGAGTATAAATACTGAAAAAAGGTCTACCATAATTAGAAATTATTTTTCTATATTTCTTATTAATTATTTTGAAATCACTTTTCAGTCTTAAAATAAACGAGTAGCAAGTTGGCCGACCCTAGTCTAGGATGACCCAAAGGTTTCCTTTTCAATAGCTCGTACACCGAGGTGCAGGGGAAACGTTACTCCTTTCCCTGGATTAGAGTGAGTTAAGCAAGGAGGTATCAAGTAACATTTTTTGAGTCTTTGGTACGACTCGACCGCCAATTTCTCCCAGTAACTATAATGTTTCACTCTTTTTTTATTATTTTTGTGACTCTTCTTTGATATGCTATAAAAGTAAACCAAACCAAACTAAACTAAACCACTTACACTTTTTGTATTGTTAAGATTTTTTTGTACACGCTTTTCTCAAATACAAATAATTTTTAACCAGACAAAACGAATGTATTTGACTCATAGATGGAACCACAAATGGTACTACCACTATTAGTCGGAGTGGACAAGGGAGTAATGGCAAGGAAAGTATACTAAACACTCCCAAGATCCACAGAACAAGAACCTTACCATCAGATACAAGTTTGTATCACACTGAAGATAACTTATTGGTTACTAGAAACTAAATAATTGCTTGAAAAATAAAGACTGACTTCTGCATTTAAAATCCTAACACTGGTTGATACGTAAAACTAACTAACCAATCAAACATCCAAACTAAACAGTTATATTTATTCTCTGTACCCCGGGTATATGGATTTTTTTAGTTCCAGTTCTAAAAGCCGAAATGGAATTTTCAAATGTTTCACTGGGTTTAGTTCTAAATAAATCCGCCATAATGATAGCCTTGTGCCAGACCGGACTAAATTAAGTAAATTACCTTGAAGATGACAGAGAAACGAATATCTGGAGAGAAGATATGTACAGAATCTTTATTTTAGTGCATTGGGGTCATGATTTCAATTTTTGTTCCTCCGTCGGCTACTTACGCTTCTGCAATTATGAAGTATGGGTGAACTCATACGAGCAGATGCGAAACAGACTCTACATTTCCTTTCTTAAAGAACGAACTTCATTTAGCGTCACTCGGTGAGAAGAGAGAAAGAGAGAGAGAGAGAGAGAGAGAGAGAGAGAGAGAGAGAGAGAACAAGCAAAGAAGATAGATGCTGATTATTGAAGATTTTTGACTGCTCGAAACCAAAGGTGACGCAGTAGAAAATATCGGTGGATGACCAAAGTTAGCAGCAGGTGGCGAGCAATTTAACCTGCCCCGGGAGGAGTTTGATGTAAACCTTCATTGTGGTTGAAATGAGCGCATAAATCTATGCATATATATTCTATAAAGCTGTGAGTATTCCTCACATGGGGTCATATCCAATTATCTCTTTCGCTCTCATACTCACACACACACACACACACACACACACACACACACATACACATACATATATATATATATATAATTTTTATGAATATTAAAAGATACAAAACAAGATAAAAACTCACAACGCAGAGTTCCATGCTCTCAATTTACAGTTCGTCTAGTATTCCTCACATCTATTGAGTTGAATACAAGATCAAATGACGATCAAGAAGAGTCCCCATTGCGTAGTGTCTAACGTGCAGGACAGTGACTTTATAGTAAGTGAGTTCGAACTCTTGTCACACTTTTATGTTTACTTTTTGTCTCATATCAACCGGAAAGGCATGAACCCCTTATTCCCCCAGCTATGAGTTAACTGTTCTTCTAAAAAATGACTTTCGCATTAAACAAACCTTGAAGGTTGATATGCTACCAAACAAAGAAAACAAACCAATCAACTAAAGATTGAATGCGTGAAAATCTGAGTCGTGAGTTTTAGCATTAAATCTTAATAATAATCATAACTATATGTATATATATATATATACATATATATATAGTTACATATAATTAATCAATTATATATAATTAATTATATAATAATTGATTAATTAGTTTTATATATTAATTATATATATATAATTAATATATATAACTAACTAATTAATAAATATATATAACTTGGACTTCCTCCCTCTGACAAGCGGAAGTACAAGGAAAAGATAAGGCTCTAACTGCATCAGCGTGGATCTCATAGAGCGACAACAATCTGACAATGTCCGGTGGTGTCGTGAGATACCGCTGGGGCACTCTGGGCTAGTGGTAATGATGCTTCAGCCCCGAAACCAAGAGTCATCATCTGATGAAGGCTTTGTTAGAAGCAATGCTGTTGTATAAACATCAGTTATTGTATGATAACTTATATATATATATATATATATACTCATTCTACATTTGTGTAACCTGTCAGTAAGGTTTGTAAACAAAATCTTGACGGCAATTACACAAAAATGCTGCGAGCAATATTGAACAAGTCCTGGAGGCAACACCCCACAAAACAGCAACTGTACGGCCACCTACCTCCCATCATGAAAACTATCAAAGTTAGACAAACCAGACATGCGGGAACACAGCTGGAAAAGTAAGGACGAACTCGTTAGTGATATTATCCAGTGGACTCCTTCACATGGACGAGCAAAGGCAGTTCTGTGCCGATACAGGATATACCTTTGAAGACCTCCCGGGAGAAGTGGACGATAGAGACGGGTGGCAAAAGTGGGTCAGGGAGATCTGTGCAGGCAGCACTACATGATGATTATGATATATATACATATATATACATATATATAAACGAAATACACAAATACATATAAAAAATATGCAAACCTCTCCGAGGATCTATTCATTTTAAAATATTTCTTTCTCTCTTAGGACCTATAACGACCTTTTACATATATATATATATATATATATATAAGATGGCCGACCTTTGTTATAGGCGACCCAAGTGCTCCCTTTTCAATAACTATTACACGGAGGTATAGGGGAGGGCGCTACTCTTTTTTGGGATTGCTTACCCTTGATCCATACTTAATAATGTTGAGTGTTAAGCAAGATGTCATCAAGTACCAGTCTTTGGTAAGACTCGACCTTGGATTGAAACCTGGTCTCCCGGACCAATGCTGGAACATATTTTGCGTTTAAGGAATTTCGAACTATACTTATTTCATCTCTGAGGTTTAGTGATGCTTATGGCATATCAACTCTTGTGGGTTATTTAATTTGATCATTTCGATTAGCAGCATTTCCCTTGATTTTTATATCACTTGTCAATTCATTGAAATTTGATTTTTATATATTAATTGATTTTAAGGGCATCTAAAATCGTCGAGAGCTATTTTATAGTGAGAAGTTGAGTAATCCAACATTGTAAGTTTGTATCAACGTTGTTTATGTAGTTATTTAAGTTTTTTTACACAAGGTCGTGTCGAATAAAAAAAAAAATTAAACAGATTTATTTAAACGAAAAGACTCTCACAGCAATTATCTCTTCAGGTGAGAATAGACTTAGGAGTATGTATTTGTCAACCCCTCTGCACAAGTCGGATGTCACACAAGGTCAATTGTTAAGCGGAATTTGAGAAGTTTGAGTTTTCCTTCTCCTAGAGTGGTTGCCGAACAAAGGCAAGAGAATCGAGTCGATCTGACTATTTACCCATAGCCGTAGAGAGAATAATTGGATCCATATGTTTCCCAAGAGTATTAGTATTAGGGCGATGTGAAATGTAATCAGTCTTGTCCATGATTTGAACTTGGGCCGCTGTGTACATTTCCAACAATGATAACCATTACACTACGAGCGTCTCCTTAGACTAAGGAGTACTTAGCCTTTCTTAGATCTCTAGAACTGCAGCTTCACCATAACATAGTTTTAGTTCCTACTCAGGAATCTTCTTTTTCGGGAAGTATTACCCCTTTCGAGGAGATAGAGTCAGTGTATTCTAAACTCTGACGACAGGGAAATTATACATATATATGTATATCCACTGAGAGTCAGATTATAGACGAATCAAGAGACGTTTTCTTATAAGTCTACCGGATGTCTAAGAATAACTGATGTTGTTATGAAATATAATTGCAAACTTTATTTCTTGACAACAGGGCCAGTTGCAGAAATGAAAAATGTGATATAAAGAAAAAATAGCAGATCCAGTGACGTTTTAATTGATTTTCACTTTGATCTTCAAAATTATTAACACCAGATAAAATATCTATCAAATCAGCCATTTGAAAGTCATAAACATGCATCTTGAAATACATACAAATTTACACCAAAAAATGAAAACTTCTTCTTCTTCTTCTTCTTGAATTGACAACAGGAGGAAAAAGCTTAGCTGAAACAAATATCTAAGGTGGTATATTCGAAGGAGATACACTCTCAGCATTAATATTTATAATTGCGAAGATTCCACTCAACCATATATTCAGAAAATGCACAGCCGGATGAAAACTTAGTAAATCGCAGAAAAAAATCAATTACCCGATGTACATGGATGACATCAAACTGTTTGCAACAAATGAAAAAGAATTGGAAACTCTAATATTTGCAGTAAGAATATACAATCAGGACATAAGGATGGAATCTGGCATAGAAAAATGCGCCATGCTAGTAATGAAAAGCGGCAAACGACACCTGACGGACGGAATGGAAGTGCCAAATCAAGACAATATTAGAATGCTCGGAGAAAAGGCAACCGACAAATACTTTGGGATATTGGAATCTGACACCATCAAACGAATGGAGGTGAAAAAAATTAAGAAATAATATTCCAGGAGAACCAGAAAGCTACCCAAGACAAAACTATATAGTAGAAACCTTATCAAAGGAATGAACACCTGGGCTGTTCCCATTGTAAGATACTCGGGACATTTCTTGAAGTGGACCAGAGAAGAACTTATGCAAATGGACCATAGAACAAGAAAACTAATGACCATGCATAAGGCATTACATCCCCGAGATGTCGTTTTCAGATTATATGTGTCCAGACAAAAAGGAGGAAGAGGACTTACCAGCATTGAAGACAGCGTTGACACATCAATACAACGACTTAAAGACTACATACAAAAGCATGGAGGAAGACTGATTACAGCCACCAGAAAGAATACTGACAACTCAAGGACCAACAGAACGACAATAACCAGAAAACCAAAATAGGAAGAAAAACAACTCCGTGGACGTTGTAAGTGACTAATAAGCAACAGCTCAAACAAGAAAACATGGACGTGGCTAAGAAAGAGAAACGTTATGAGAGAAACTGGATCTTTTCAAATCGCTGCACAAAACAACGCCATATGAACCAATCATATCAAAGGAAGAATAGATAAGACGGAACAAAACAGCTAATTTAGATTATTTAGTGATGGTGACGAAACGACCAATCACATAATAAGAGAATGAAGCAAATTAGCACAGAAAGAGTATAAGACTAAACACGACTGGTTGGGCAAGGTGATCTACTTGTTATTATGCAAGAAATTCTAATTTGACCATACGAACAAATGGCATATGCAAAACCCAACATCTAACCAGGAGAATGACCCACACAAACTCCTATGGGATTTTAACATACAAACGGATCACCTAATCTTGGCCAGACTACCAGACCTTATAATAATGAACAACGACAGAAAAGAGAACTTGAAAAATTGTGGACTTTGCCGTATCGGCTAAAATTGAAAGAAAGAGAAAAGAAGGATAAATACTTCGTCCTTGCTAGGGAGTTGAAAAAAACAACTGTAGAACATGAAAGTAACTGTGATAGCAATTATAATTAGTGCTCTTGGTACAGTCACCAAAGGAATAATAAAGAGGCAGGTAGACATGGAAGTAAGAAGACGAGTGGTAATTTACTAAGCTTTTTGTTTAGATGTAGCACAAGGCCGCATGAATTGGGCACCTAATAAGAATCGAACTCACTCGTGTAGGTTTGCTAATCTACCTTGCTAACCATTACACCACACGAGGTGCCCTGGAAGTAAGAAGACAAGTGGAGACCCTCCAAACTACTGCATTATTGAGGTCAGCCAGAATACTGAAAAGAGTTCTGGAGACTTGAGAAGACTTGATGTCACTCAAACTTCTGTGAAAGACCATCAGCTAATGATGAGGTGAAAAACTCTCTTGGAGTAATTGATAATAATAATAATAATAATAATATATATATATATATATATATATATATATATCTATATCTATATATATATATGATCTTGATGGGTTCGTTTTCGTTGTGTTTTATGGCATATCAACCCATGTGGGTCATTTAATGTCAAATCCTGTGCATATATTATAGGTAACATTACTGTAAATGAACCAGAGTGCAGTGGTTTGCACACAGTTAAATGGTTTCAAGTATTTCTATTTAACACTAATAATTCTATTTAATAATAATAATCCATAGAAAAAGATTGTACAGGTAGGACCCAAACACGTACTCCCACTCTGGGTTAGAGATGTTCCGAGAGTAATGGTAATGAAGGAGTGCTTCCTATATCACAAACTCCAAGAGAGAAGCTTCACGGTCCGATGCAGTTAAATGTCATACGCAGGAAACTAAATGGTTTCAGGTATTGCTATCTAACTTGTATAATACTATTCAACATTCCTTCGCTTTGACACAGTTATACGGTTCAAGTTCTGTAAATGATGAAAGTGTTCTATTTGACCCATAGATGGGACTCTAACAGGTACTATCACTCCAGGTCAGAGTGGACCTGGGAGTAATGGCAACAAAGGGCTACTCCTCATTTCTCAAGGATCTAAGATTATTATCAGATGGTTTAGAGTCATATCCAAGACACATGTTACGGTGTGGACTTACCCCTCAGTAGAGATACAGTCAGTGTATTCTACAGCCCCAGTCGACTGGGCATAGATGGTGTAGTGCCATTACCAGGACACTCGTTGGTGGTGGTAGGGGTCTTACCCGTCAGTAGAGCTAGTCAGTGTATTCTACAGCCCCAGTCGACTGGGCTTAGATGGTGTAGTGCCATTACCAGGACACTCGTTGGTGGTGGTGGGGGTCTTACCCGTCAGTAGAGCTAGTCAGTGTATTCTACAGCCCCAGTCGACTGGGCTTAGATGGTGTAGTGCCATTACCAGGACACTCGTTGGTGGTGGTGGGGATCTTACCCGTCAGTAGAGCTAGTCAGTGTATTCTACAGCCCCAGTCGACTGAGCAGGTCAGTTTTTGGGTTATCTGGGGTTGTGCAAGTCCATAAATGGCAAGCCTTTGAAATTAGTTGACCAGTTCAAATTCCAGCAAAATCTTATATACGTGAATTGATATTGACATACTCATTGGGAAGGCGCAAACTGGTATTGAGAGGTTTTCGATCATCTGGAAATCTGATCTCTGCAATGAAATAAAACAGGATCTCTGCCAAGCTCTGGTCGTGCTGGTACTATTATATGGATGCACCACCAGCACACTAACAAAACACTTGAAAACAAGTTAGATGGGAGCTACATCATTACATAGTTTGCCAACTATTTCATACCTTTCATGATAAACAAAAAGAAGAGATTATATTTTTTTGATATTTTTTTTTCATCATACAACGTGTGAAAGCACGTGCGATACCATGTCCTCATCAGCCGCCAACCAGGGGTGATAACACAGTTTCGGTAGCTCAAGGCGGTACTGCCACTCCTGGTGCTACCAAGCAGCTTTTGCCACCGGACAGGTTATTAAGAGAATTATATATATATATATATATATATACGCCTGATCAATTAAGAGCAGAGACATCTTTGGACGTTAATCTTCATTTTTAGTGTTCAATTTGTGATTTAAAAAAATATTGTCTTTTCTTCTACCGGTATATAGCAAAAAGACCAGCGATTCTACCTACTGGCACTAATTCCGCTACATAAATTACCAGATTACGATTAGATATAAAGGTTTGGTTTGGTTTTATTGCATGTCAACCTTTATATGTTATTTAATGCCAAATCCAGTTTTATGTAAATAATCTCTTCTATTGAAAACAGTTCAGTTTATCATAAGTACACAGTTTAATTGTCAAAAACATTTCCATTTCAAACTATTCAAGCAGTTATATGTAATAATTCATTTAAGTGTAAATACAGTTTTAATGTCGAAAAACAGTTCTATTTGAAATAATTCAGTTAAGCATAAGCAGTTTATGTGTAAGTACGGTTTAATTGTCAAAAACGTTTCTATTTCAAGCTATTCAGTTTACTCAGTTCATTTTTGCATAAGTATGCTGTTAGTTCTATTTAACCCATAGATAGAGCCCTATCAGGTGCTACCACTCCGGGCCAGAGTGGACCTGGGAGTGATGGCAATGAAGGGGTACTCCGCATTCCCCAAAGCTCCAGCACTGCTGGAGCCTCACTATCAGATTGTTTAGTGTCATATCCAGGACACTCGTTAGGGGAGAGGGTGTCTTACCTCTCTGCAGAGGTGCAGTCAGTGTATTCTACAGCCCCAGCTGACTGGGCAATACACAGAGTTAAATGTCAGTTTTATTTCAGATAATTCAGTTCAGCATAAGTACACAGTTTAGACGTCAAAAACAGTTCTATCGCGAGCAATTCAGTTCAGCACTTGTACGCAATTCCAATGTCAAAACAGTTCTATTTTAAACAATTCAGTTTAGCATAAATACGCAGTTTAAATGCAAAAATCAGTATAGTAAAAGAAGCACGGTTTAGTTCTATTTAACCCATAGATAGGACACTTATCAGGTGCTACCACTCCGGGCCAGAGTGGACTTGGGGGCGATGGCAATGAAGGGGTACTCCGCATTCGCCGAAGCTCCAGCATTGCTGGAACCTCACCATCAGATTGTTTATTGTCATATCCAGGACACTCGTTGGTGGGGGGTCTTACCCCTCTGCAGAGAAGCAGTCAGTGTATTCTACAGCCCCAGTTGACTGAGCAAGATTAGATATAAAGTCGAACAGCAATGTTGATTCAAATATACTTTTTGCAACAATTACATGCTACGTTTGAATACAGAGTTTTCTTTCTCCTTGACCGGTTGCCCTTACCAAGACTAAAGGGGCCAGTACGGCCAACTATTTTTCCATGGGCGAGGTGATGGAGGATTTGAATATTGTGAGTTTTACACCGAACTGTTTTGCCTGCCTTTAAAACGTTTGCAAATTTTCTACGTGAAATAAATCTCAATTCGAAACACGCGTTATTCTTTCGACAACGAATACGCTGACATAACACAAAGAAATGGAATATCAATTTTTCCAACGATTTAATAGTTTTATATGGTGCTGTAACAAGGATGCGTTCAATATGAAGGCACTACGAAAACAAGGTTTAACCCCGGCAAAAAATGCAGCACAAAAGAAAAAGAAAAGAAGAAATCATAGCAGAAAAAAGTAAAAAGAAAAAGAAAGAAATAAATAAACACTCTAACAAGCGAATTGACATTTATTTACGAAAAAGAAAAAAAAAAACAGAGTTGATATTACATAATAGATTGATGAGATCTCTTATTGACATGTAGTGTTGCACTCAGATTAAGTCCAGAACGATTAAAAACGTAGAAAATAACAGCATGTCTACGAGTATGATTGAATACCATCGAACTCGAGGTCAATCTGAGATGATTGCTCTTATTGAATGGCTTCAATCAGTTGATCAATATGGTTTGGTTTGGTTGGTTTGATTTAATGACATCTCAAACATTATTGTTTTTTTAATCCAAATCCTGTTTTTACATATAAATTAAACATATGATTTGTAAGCACATTTGTAGATAAAAAAAAGTTAAATGATCAAACAGTTCTATTTCTAACAATTCAATTTTATATAAGTCAAACAAAGTTAAATGGTTCGGCGTATGGTTATGTATCACAAATAATTCAATTAACATCCGTCATTTGTTAACACTCAGATAAATGATCGAACAGTTCTATTTCAAACTATTCAATTTGGCAGTAGTCATTTGTTTGCTCTCAGTTTAATTGTTAAACAGCTTTATTTGACCCATAGATTAGATCCTATTAGGTTGTACCATTCTTGGCCAGAGTGGACCTGGTAGTTATGGCAATGACGGGGTACTCCTCATTCCCCAAAGCCCCAACATTATTGAACCCTCACCATCAGATTATTTTGTGTCATACACAGGACACCCGTTGTTTTCTTTATCTCACTGCAGAGATGCCGTCGGTATATTCTACAGCCCCAACCAATTGGGCTGAATGCGACTCGAGTTCAAACTCACGACAATGTTACAGTCCTGTAAATAAATATTGCAGTACTGAGTACAAATGCGTGCAATACTGCGTCTCGACGAAAGTTGACGGACACAAGGATATAGCAGTTTCTTGCAGTTGAGGTTGATCCTTTATTGTTGGTCATTAAGTTCACTGGGGGCTGGGAAGATTGCTACTTCATTGCACAGTATTGGGACACTTTTTGTTTTTTCACAAGATTTTTCTTTTCGAATCATTGGACGATCTTCGAATCATTTGAATAGTTTCTGCAGATGATCAAAGTTGAACTTTGACGAAATATCAACCAAACCTTCATGTCCTTGGGGTGATGCTAAACCATCCTGATGGTAAGACTCCAATCCTGGAGATTTGAGGAATGTGAAATATCCCTTTATTGCCATTACTACGAAGTCCACTTTAACCTGGTGTGATAGAACCTGTTAGAGTCCCATCTATGGATTTAATAGAACTTTTAAACCATTTAACTGTGTGCAAACAAATGATTGATGTTAAATTGAATTTTTATTGTTACATACTGATACTTGAAATCATTTAACTGTGTGCAAATTAAACAATTAATGTTAAATAAATTAAGGGATTGTATGACGATGCAAACTTTTCTCACCGTGATCTGGTTTTGTATTTTAGGCATTAGCTTAGGATCAAAATCAGATGCAATAGAAAACGCTTGGATCTCATAACTTTCGACAAAAGTTGGGTGAATGCAGCGAGCCTGGTCGTAAGAGGAAGGGGTAATGTTGGAGTCATTTTTCCCTCCTCTTCTTGCCCATGGCGTCTACAGTACGGGTCCTTCGGGACCCCATCCCGGGTAAGTAGGCATTGTTTTTTCCCTTGAAACCAAGTTTGCAGTATGTTGTGTGTTATAGTCCCCGTCACCTAGTTGTTAGACTCCAAGATCTTCCCCATCCCTATTATTTTTGTACCTCAACCCTTACTTCAGCCCACTTTTGTTGAAGATCTTGGAATTTCACGAGTATAAAAATCATACCATCTGATATTAACTGCCCATACCACGCCCAACCCTGTCTTTTTTCTTTTTTTGTCCCATTAGATTAGGAACCTTCTCCCACTTAGAGCAGGTCCGGATTATTTTCGGTGTTTTCGGACAGTCGGCCTCCATTTCGAAGAAGAGGGGTTGGGAGGGCAACCAAACGGGCAATTTTTCCTTGTTTCCTTGTATATTTCAGAGTTTTTCTTCCATCCCCATCATATAACATTTTTTGTAAATAAATCATATATTGTAAATAAAATCCTACATTTCATTCGGGGTTTTAAGTAGGTCTTCTCACAGAGCAAATGTGGTGTTTTGGTGAATGTAGCGTGGTTGGTGATGGATGATTGCTTATATATTGTATTGTTGAATGGATCAGCGAATGTCGCTATCTAGGTCCCCTTAGAACATATAGTAAAAGCATGACTGCTCTCTTTCCTCTCCCTCACAAAATTTTAAGGCTTATTGTATATAAGGAAATAAACCGAGTTAACCAAATCAGCGTGACACAATCATGTGTGATACCATTTACGTTGTGGACGGATAGTCACTATTCCACTGGACTCCCAGCTTTCTGCCAACTAACTACTGTTTAACCAGGTTCACTGGTATCTTGTTTCTGTTACTTGAATATATATGTTTTTCTATCAAACCTTTTTGCGTTCCCCGTGGTTTTCTTTTGTCATCATCATAACAGACATAAAATCTGAAGTACTGCAAAATGCCAGAAGCGGTTTATTTAGTTTCGATCTGGCAATCTTACCCTGAAAGATTCCTGCCTCATTTTCGATGACCAGCTTCAACTGACAATTAACTTCTCCAAACTGTAATTGAAGAAACTTTTCAGCGGACAAAACGAGAAATTGCACAGCTGTTTAATACAACCCATCAACCAATCATAACCAATATTCCTGAACCCAGTAAAGTGTCAAAATTTGGTTTGTGAATTCCACGGGATCTAATTGGTTTATTAGAGAGTCAAAGTTTATACGTCATTAAAGACAAGACGCTCGACTGAAATATTTACGAAAGTGGCTCCTTTATATTCAGCGGAAGAGACTCTGGTTATGGCCATTTCATATGTCGATTATTCAAAAAGTGACAATCAGCGCAAATGTGATTACGTGGATGTTATTAGTTGGGTAGAGTGTACGCTAATTGTCCCGGAGACAAGGGTTCAATCCCAGGTCAAGTCATACCAAAGTGTCAAGAAATGATACTTGATACCACCTTGCTCAATACTCAGTATTATAAGGTAAGTATCGAGGGTAAGGTGTAGCAATCCCAGGAATGGAGTAGTTCCCTTTTATACACCTTGGTGCAGTAGCTATTGAAATAAGAGCCTTCGGGTCACCCTCGACTAAGGTCACCAAATTCGCTTTACTTTATACTATTTACCAACCCCTCCGCTCGGGCAGGATATGACACAAGGTCAGTTTTTAAGCGGAGTTTAACAGGTTTGAATTCAGAGTTTTCCTTCTCCTAGACTAGTTGCCTAACCAAGGCTGAAGAACCTAGTCTGTCCTACTATTTACCCATAGCTGGAGGGAGAATAATTGGATTCATACCTTTCCCAAGGGTATTAGTGCTATGTGAAATGCAATCAGTCTCGTCGAGGATTTGAACTCGTGTCGCCGTGTCCAATTCGCTTTACTTTATACCTGTAATTCTCTGTATATATTTGTCATACCCCTCCACAGGAGCAGGATGCGACACAAGGCTAATTTTTGCAGAGCTTATCAGGTTTGAATTCATTTTTCCTTTTCCGACACGGATTGACATAACAAGGTTAAACTCCAGTCTGCCCCACCCATTTACCCATAGCTGCAGTTGAATTCATACCTTTCTGCTATTTATCATACGTCCCACCAACGCATGAATGTGGCACAAGGCCGTTTTTAAGGTGGATCCGGTCGCGCGTCCAGCGAGGTCAAAAATACCTTCGGCTCCGTCGGCATTCTCCTTTTTAGGGGTGCCTCAGGCGCCAGGAAATCCCCCCCGAAGGGGGTAAAAGTTGAGGGGATGGTCCCCTGAGGCCGGAGGAATTCTCCAGTGCTGAGGCACACCCGGCAGAACCCCCCACAGGTACGACGGCCTACCGAATGAGACCCAACAACTGGAGAGGAAAGGCCACACAAACGCCCTAAAAGAGCGTCCGCGTAGACCTAATTCGGGTTTCAGTTGTTTTGTTAAAAAATATAAATTAGATATGGTAATTGGTATTTACAATGGGTCTCTTCGTATGAAACAAAACCGTGAAAGTCAGCCAAAAAGCTAGAATTTAACAACCTGTAGCCTGAGTGATAATACCTACAGCGAAAGTGGATCGCTTCTTAATGTGTTTCAAAATGAAGGAAATATAACTTGGAATATAGGGATCTTGTAAGTTTGTCATCAACAATTCATACTTAACAATTTATAGCCATAAACAATACATACCCATTGTAACAGCAGCAACTGGGGTCAGAAATCAAAGACACGAGTCTCGTACTGGTGAATTGTATATCTTTATTTGCGCAAGTGTTAGGCGTAAAATGCGTACGTTGTCCAATTATACACTCTTCAACGTGAAAACTCTTTTTGCCTTGCTAGTGACCCACGACAAGAGAAACGTCAGTCTCGCATGCCAGTCGATTTGAAAAAGGCTGAATTCGCGCCAGCCGGTGTTCAAGCCGGAAGTCCCTCCCGCACCTTCCACCCGGAAGTAACCAGTGCGGGAGGCAAATTTCAATCTAAAAACTATACCGGCCGAAACGCAAACTCTTACATTAACACCCATAAAGAATTCATATCTATCAACTTATAGCCATCGTTAAGTCATGCTTAATATTTCGTAGCCATAAACAATTAATGCCTTACAATACATAATCATAAACAATCCGTGCCCATACACAATACATATCTAACAATTCATTGCAGTTGATTACAGAACATTCATCTCCGAATCTTAATTCCCAATACTTGATGAAACCATTTTTAACAGTGTTCTAGGTTGACACAGGTGAGGTTCCAGTGCCGACGATCTAGTGTGTAGGGAATCACTCCTTTACGACAATTAATCCCAGGTCCACTCTGAGCCAAACTGGTGGTACCTATTTGGGGTCAATTTATTGATCAAATTGATCCGTTTGATTTAATGTTTAAAATGACTTTGGACTGCATTAATTGATTGACTTTAAAAAATTGATATTTCAACTAAGTTTGACGAGTCTATCTTATTTAAATGATTGTGGGTTTTATTAATATTTATACTCTTCAAAAACATTGACAAAATTATTAGATTTAAATAGCAATAGTTGAACAAATTTTGAGTTATTTCATGTCTAGAGGTTAGGGAATCGTGTTCATTGTACGTTCATATTTACCTTATTTGTGTTGTTGTTTCTCTTGATTTTTTTTTAC
>OY757918.1:22230349-22305349 GCA_963585895.1 Sepioteuthis lessoniana
AAATAGATCTACGACCTCACAAATATTAACCATCCGCAGAATCCTTGAAGGTGTACGGGCAAAGAACCTACAAGCGACATTAATATTTGTCGACTTTACCAAGGCTTTCGACTCCATTCACAGAGGAAAGATGGAACAAATCCTACTAGCGTACGGCATACCTAAAGAAACCGTAGCGGCAATAACGATTCTCTATAGAAACACTAAAGTAAAAGTACGATCACCAGATGGAGACACAGAATACTTCGACATTGTAGCAGGAGTACTACAAGGGGACACGCTGGCTCCGTATCTCTTTATCATTTGTCTAGACTACGTACTTAGAACATCGATTGACAAAATCAAAGAGAATGGCTTCGAACTGACGAAGAAAAGAAGCAGAAGATACCCCGCAACAACAATTACCGACGCCGACTACGCCGATGACATAGCGATACTGGCAAATACACCTGACCAAGCCGAAACACTTCTGCATAGTTTGGAACGAGCAGCAGCAAGCATAGGCCTCCATGTTAATGCACACAAAACGGAATATATGTGCTATAACCAAACGGGGGACATCTCCACTCTAGAAGGAACCCCTCTTAAACTAGTAGACAAATTCACGTACCTAGGAAGCAGCGTCGAATCAACCGAAAAGGACATCGAAACGAGGTTAACGAAAGCATGGACAGCTATCAATAGGCTATCGACTATATGGAAATCAGACCTAACCGATAAAATGAAACGCAGTTTCTTCCAGGCAGCGGTCACATCGATACTGCTATATGGATGCACTACATGGACGCTAACAAAACGGCTGGAGAAGAAGCTAGATGGCAATTACACAAGAATGCTGCGTGCAATCCTGAACAAGTCCTGGCAGCAACACCCCACAAGACACCAACTGTACGGCCACCTGCCCCCTATCACGAAAACTATTCAAGTTAGGCGAACCAGACATGCAGGACATTGCTGGAGAAGCAGAGATGAACTCATAAGAGATGTACTCTTATGGATCCCCACACACGGCCGCGCAAAAGCAGGACGACCAGCACGAACGTACATTCAGCAGCTATGTGAGGATACAGGTTGTTGTCCTGAAGACCTGCCTAGGGCGATGAATGATAGGGAGGAGTGGCGAGAGAGGGTCAGGGATATCCGTGCTGCCAGCACGATATGATGATGATGATGTGTACTTACACACACACACACACATATATATATATATATATAGAGAGAGAGAGAGAGAGAGACAGGGGGAGAGATTTATCTCGATATTCTGCCTTTTTAGCCATAGACTTTCTACAAGATGTTACTGTCATTATTTTCTTGCAATAAGACACTCAAAATCCATGCATCCCAATGATATACGAATTTCTCGCGAAAGACTTTGCGCTAACGATCATCATTTTATATACTAATGTAAACCTCTTATAAAATCTAAAAAAATAAACCCAGTGCTGCTGTGAAACATCTGCTGCTATGAAAGTACCAAGAAAAGAAAAAAAAGCAAAAGAAACAAAAACAAAGATGAATCACATGATCATGCATCAATCTCGATGTTTGGACGTTCCATGTACTTAAACTTTCACTTTCATTTTTGTTCTGGTTTGGTTCCTTTGTTCATGGCATATCAACCAACATTGGTTATTTAAAGCCAAAACCACCCTTGTAGAAGAACAGAAGTAGCACTATCTGACCCTTAGTTGTGGGTATAAGGGTATTATTCTGAAAGTGAACGCAATAGCGTGACTGGAGTTCGAACTTGCTTACTACGAAGTCATAGTCAAGCACGCTAGCCACAACACTACTAGAACTTCTCCCAAATTTCGTACTGAGGTACTCTTACAAGCGGTGATGGATCTCTACACTTTATTACCTCACATAGTTTAGTGCAATCATCGCATTATCTCTTGCTCACCTTATACTCTCAACGCCACTTAGTTTCATGGTTTTCTCTCTAAATTTTATATCTATTTTTAATGATCTTTCATGTTCGTCGCATATCAGATACTTTGCAAAGTAATCTTTTAAAATATATAATAGGGTGAGTTAAAAGTTTTGCAATATTTTGTTACGGATGATTTTGCCGAGGTATTGAAAGTGACGTGCCACACTAGACAGTGAGCTGCCGAGCTCACCTGATACTCACTAAGTATTGCTCGACAGATATGCCTCTATGATCACGGTCTCGAAATCCAAGGTTTTAGGTCTACCAGACAGTGACCCATTATCAAAGATTTTGCAAGCCAAGCAAAATTTCTTGAACCATCTGGTTACTGCATTGTCATAAATTTGTGCCTTTCCCTTTCGCACAATAAAGGTTTTTCATTGCTTCCGTGTCGTTAGGGCTCGATTCGAACTCGTAAAGCCTAAGTTCCTGAATTAGACCACATTGCACATTCATTTGTATTAAAAGGTAAAGGTCAAGAGTAAAGTGAAGCAATCAAGAGAATGGAGTGATGCCCCCCCCACCACACCTTGGTGTAGTAGCTATTGAAAAGGTCACTAACTTTACTTATTACAACTCGTAGAAGAGATGCAATACAGAAATGAAGAACGGTATCATATATTGTAATAGCATGGCATAAAATATGTGTAATGGATAAGTCTTACCTTATGGGACCCAAAACAAAACGTGCCGTCTCATTACGCAAATATAAGACAGACCTATGTTCTTTCGAGACGAAATTTTATCATATTTACCAACCCCTCCGCTCGGGCAGGATATGATACAAGGTCAATTTTTAAGCGGAGTTTAACAGGTTTGAATTCAGAGTTTTCCTTCTACTAGACTAGTTGCCTAACCA
This sequence comes from Sepioteuthis lessoniana, assembly GCA_963585895.1. NCBI lineage: Eukaryota > Metazoa > Mollusca > Cephalopoda > Myopsida > Loliginidae > Sepioteuthis > Sepioteuthis lessoniana. The sequence continues at coordinate 22,233,142 of OY757918.1, forward strand.
AGGCTGAAGAACCCAATCTGCCCAACTATTCACCCATAACTGGAGGGAGAATAATTGGATTCATACCTTTCCCAAGGGTATTAGTGCTATGTGAAATGCAATCAGTCTTGGCCAGGATTTGAACTCATGTCACCGTGTTCATTTCCTATGGAGATAACGACTACACCACGGGTACCTCCAAAATGGCTTAGTGGTAGAGTGTTTACCAATGGCCCAGGAAACCGGGGTTCAAAGTCCATCCCTCTCCAAATCTACAACTAATTTAAGTTTTCCTTCTCCTAGACCAGTTACCATACCAAGGTTAAAGAGCCCAATATGACTTACTATCTTAACCATAGCCATCAAATTACTAAAGTTAAGCAATAATGAGCCTGTTAAGTATTCAGATAGGTCATCATTAAGTCATAACAGGTATGTGTTTACCCTACCTCACAACTACAGGTAGGTTGGGACACAAGGCTACTTTTTAAGTGGTGTACAACTGATTTGAATCCCGTGTTTTCCTTCTCCTAGACCTTTTATTATACCAAGGTTAAAGAGCTCAGCCTGACCTACTGTACTCATAACTGGAAAGAGAATAGTTTAACTCATACTTTTACCAAGTATATTAGCACAATGTTAAATGCAAACAGCCTCATTTAGGATTTGAATTTTGAGTAGCCAATGATAACCATTACACCTTCATTTGCTACTCACAGATAAACATATATATATATTCAAGACAATAAAGATGATAGTCCCCAGAAGTTCAATGCTGTATGGCCCAGTCAGCTGGAGCTGTACAATACATTGACTGCATCTCTGATCTTTGATGGTGTGGCTCCAGTAATGCTGAAGCTTTGGGGAATGCAGAGAACCCCTTCATTGGCATCGCTCGCCAGTCCACTCTGGTCTGGAGTGGTAGCACCTGATCAGATCCTATCTATGGGTCGAATAGAACTGTTTGACATTTAAACTATGTACTTATACTAAACTGAATACTTTAAAATAGAACTGTTAGATCATTTAACTGTGTTTAAACAAATCTTTAATTGAATTTCAGTGATACATAGCAATACTTGGAAATATTAGAATTATTCATATCAGATAAAAATGAGTGAAACCATTTGATTGTGAAAAAAAATGAACTCATGCTTGTTTAAAAATGTTATCAACAAAATGTGTTTAGAAATCATATATTTAATATATATGTATAAAATGGCTTAGTCGTGCTATTTACCAACCCCTCCGCTCGGGCAGGATATGACACAAGGTCAATTTTTAAGCGGAGTTTAACAGGTTTGAATTCAGAGTTTTCCTTCTCCTAGACTAGTTGCCTAACCAAGGCTGAAGAACCTAGTCTGACCTACTATTTACCCATAGCTGGAGGGAGAATAATTGGATTCATACCTTTCCCAAGGGTATTAGTGCTATGTGAAATGCAATCAGTCTCGTCCAAGATTTGAACTCATGTTGCCGTGTCCATTTCCTACGACGATAATCATTACACCACGGGCACCCCCAGCACTTCGAGACAAAATTTTATTACCACTAGTGTTTTTACAGTTGTCATTCACGAAGCGATGGAAATAAGAACAGAAAGGAAGATGTGGGTAGTTTTTTTAGAAACACAGATAGTTCGTTACTGATGAGACGAAACAAATCAGCGACTCCATTTCTTCTTCCGTGACCAAGCACTCCCCTTCAAAGGGGTCGCTCGTCTCTGGACCCGAAACTGCTCGATGTAAATTCACAGACCAACTGACTGCGACTGCGTCTCTTTTTTTATATATAAGATTCTACATATCTTATAAACCAATCTGATAAAAACACGTGTCATTAAAACTTTTAGTGTTACGTCATCTAAATCACAACTCATTTTTAAAATGTTTATCTTCAACATCCTGCGCACTACGGATTTCAAAACAACGTGTCAATTTGAAAATCTTTCCATTCGGTGCGACATGTGCTTTGCCTTTGATGTTTGAATGCAACTTACACTTCAATTCAAAATCTTTTTTTTTCTATCCAACTCACAATTCATCACTGAAAAGAAAATAATTGACTAATATAGTTTATCATTGTCCTTAATCATATTACAATATTTGCGTTCAGTTTAAAAATATTGACATAATAAATTCATCGAAAAGTGATTCAGAACATCACAAAATAATTTTATCTTTCTCTCTAAATGAAAAAAATGTTAAAATTATGTATATATTTTATAGCGAAATTGAGTGTTCCTTTTACTTTTACTTTCATTATCGTTCTGAGCGTTCTCCAATCGTCGGGGAGACCGGAGTTCAATCCCGTGTCGAGTCATACCAAAGACTCTAAAAATTGTACTTTATATCTCCTTACTTACACTCAGCATTATAAGGTACGGATCAAAGGTAACTGGAGCAATTAGGGAAAGGAGTGGTGCCCACCCATACTTCGGTGTAGTAGCTATTGAAAAGGGAGCCTTCGGGTCATCCTCGACTATGGTCAGCCAACTTATATTCAATGAAATTAACCTAGAAATACTATATTTTCAAGTTTATAATTGCATCAGTTATCCCGTTATATTTCTTTTGGATATTTTCTTAAAAATATTGATGCCTCATAAATGTAATGAGAAAAGACTTTTGTTATTATATATACACGCATTGCACGTTGAACCGGCATATTAACGGTTTACTATGTGAGCTGTTCTGATAACAGAATTGAAGCGGAAACGCGCAGATAACAAAATTCCTTTAATAATTTCAATAGCCTTCAAGATAAGGAACGAAGGAAGATCGTAAGTTGGAAAAATGTACATTTTAAATCCTAGTTTATAATTAGAAAAGGTAGAAATCCGCCGAGAGAAAACTGACAAATTAATTAAACAAAACAAAACCAATTAAAATCAAAAAAAATTATTTTCATTTGCATTCAGTCATAGGAATGCTTTTAATTTTTTAGACAAATTCGTCAAATATATCTCTTTGGAAATCATTTCTATTGGATAGGAATGCTTGAAACTATGTACGTGATGCCTTCAATAAGTTTCCAGACTTTTTTCAGTAGGTTATTGCTATACATCTTATGAGATGATTGACCAATTTTTATGGCTTCATGTTCAAATAAACAGCTTCAGCAGGAATTAGAATACACCCTACTAAAGCCTGATTGTCACTCCTGGTGAATTTAAAAAATGCAATCTGGATGTGAGGACACTTTAGGAGAACGATATGCAATAAAATTGTGTTTTAAAATTGGAAAAAATGTCACAGAAACGTATGGAATACTTCAGACTGCTTTTGGAGCATCTTGCATGAATCGAGCATCAGTTTTTGAGTGGCATAAGAGATTCAAAGAAGGCACAGAGTCTGTGAGGGATGATGAGAGGTGTGGGAGGAGTAAGGAAGTCAACAGACAAGAGTTGATTGACCAAAGGGTTAGGGTTATGGTTACTATGTTGAGGTTTTAAGGGAGTTCAGAAGAGATTCCTTGGGAAGAGGCCAGCACTCTTCAAATCAGGTCAGTGGCATTTCCACCAGGACAATACACCAGTCCACAACTCCATCCTTGTCACAGGCTATTTGACCAAGATGGGCATCAAGACAGTTCCCTAACCCTCCCGATAGTCCAGACCTTACTCTGTGTGACATTTGGTAATTCCCTAAGCTCAGAGGCTGTCGTTATGAGACTACTGAGGAGATGAAAGAGGCTGTGACGAAGGTCATTGACACGCTCACACAAGAGGACTTCCATGGGACCTTCCAGAAGTTGTTAGAACGGTACAACAAGTGCATTGCAGTCGGAGGAGATTACTTCGAAGGGGACTAGAGTTTCATGTGTGTACTATCAATAAAAGTGCCCATACGAAGAAAGTCTGGAAACTTATTTAATGATCCTCGTATATCATAAAATCGTTCTGTCTTTTTTGATTTGGTTTGGTTTCTTTGTTTAATAGCTTATCAACCTTCATTGGTTTCTTCATGCCAAAGCCGTCCTTGTAGAAGAACAGTAGTGGTACTATCTAACCTATAGCTGAGAGGATATGGGGGTTCATGCCTTTCCTAAGGGTTATGTCCAGAAAGTGAATGTAATAGCACGACTGAAGTTCGAACTCGCTTACTACGATTCTGCAGTCCAGCACGTTAGCCACTACACCTTGGAGACTCCCTCCCTCGTTGTATTTTTTGGTGTAGTAGTAATGATTACTTTATTAAAATTGGTTCATTTATTTATGGATCATAGTGTGCACATCTAACCGCTCTCCCGCCCCCCTCTCTCAGTATATATATAAGTGTGGTTTAAAAAGTTCCAAGCCTCACCAAGATTTTAGATTTGTCGCATATTTCTCACCTTTGTATGGGTTTCAACTTCACAGAAATTAAGAGAAAAATCTGAATAAGTTTTTTCTAGTTTTATAAGAAGAGGTTGTGTGTTACAACAACAAAAGTGTTCAGCTATGGATATTCTATTTGTGTGAGGCTAAGAACCTTTTGATGATCCACGAGTATATATATATATATATATATACACGTGGATCATCAAAAGGTTCTTATATATATATATATATATATATATATATATATATATATATATATATATACAAGCGTGAGTTAAAAAAGTAATGCCTTTTTCTTTAGTACAGGAATAATTACCGGCACAAGAACATGGATCATATATAAAAATTGAAGCTTGTCTTCTGTGGATCACATTCCTACTTCTTAACATAGTCATCATTTCTCTCAATAGCAATGTTCCACCTCCGAATGAGAGCATGTATCTCTGCCTAGTAATATTCTGTTGACTGTTTTTTAGCCACTTCATCACTGCAGTTTTCACTTCCTTGTCACTGGCATTATGTTTGCCTCTTAAATCCTCTTTCATGGGACCGAAAAGATAGTAGTATGAAGATGCTAAATCTGGTGAGTATGGAGGATGTGATAAAGTTGTCCACCCGAATAAACCGTTTGTCTCTCTCGTCCTGAGTCTTATGTGAGGTCGAACATTGTCATGGAAAAAGAGGACATTACCTTTCTTTCCTTCTTTCTTTCTTTTCCCACATTATCTTTCTTTCTTTCTTTCTTTCTTTCTTTCTTTCTTTCTTTTCCCACGTTTCTTTCTTTCTTTCTTTCTTTCTTTTCCCACGTTTCTTTCTTTCTTTCTTTCTTTTCCCACGTTTCTTTCTTTCTTTCTTTCTTTCTTTCACTATATATATCATCATCATCATCATCATCATCAAATCGCACTGACATTTTCCTGTTTCTCCCCATCCATCCTAGTAGGTTTTCTAGACTGCATTCAGTGTCCGCACAGAGCTGATGTATGTAATTCTTTGCTGGCCGGCGAACCCTGGTGTGTCCATGTCTAAGAGTTCATAAGAGAACGTCGCTTGTGAGTTCTTCTCTACTTCTTCAGCATGGTCACGCAATTCTTGTTCGTCAAAGGTGGTTTGTGCGATGGAAGGCAACTGGCTGTGTAACTGTTCTTTTTTGGTAAGAGTGTTGCTTACAAGTCTTGTTTAAAACAATATCCGCGATTCTTTGGTAGTTCCCTTTAGTTTTTTTTCTCTGTCAGTTTCGTTAGCATCCAGGTGGTGCATACATACAGTAGTATGGACACAGCCACAACTTGGAAAAAAAAACTTCTTTTATTTTGTCGGAGAGATCAGATTTCCCTGATCAATAACCAGACAATTGTATTCTACCCTTTTGTTTGGCGTATGTTGACTTTCAGTAGATGAGATATTGCTGCCGAGGTATGTGAACTGTTCTACCTACTTTAGAGGCTTGCCACTTAAAGTAGAGATGGTCTCTTCTTAAAGTTTTAACGTTAAATGTTGCCATGTTAAGGTTTTTGTATCTAAATAAGTTGGGTTTAGTTTTGGGCTATGTAGCTGATTTTTTAACACTGGGGAAATTGCTCCAATCTTATCAGAACGCGCCCCTCATTTACCCGCGAGCAGGGTGATCCGTTTTGGATGTACTGTTTAAATTAATAATGTTAATCATTGGTTAGTTTTTTTATTCCACCATCAATAGACGCTACTCTTAATAGTTTCCTGAACTATTTTATCCTGGCCATTGACCAATGAAATTCTTCCGCCCAGCATCTGGTGAAGAGTGCCGTTGACCCACCTTTTAATTCATCCACCTTAGTTCACAACCACCATCCTGCAACCCATGGTTTCCATTGCTCTATGCTTGTGTGGCTTGAATGATACATTCCTTCTGCAGAGACCGTTATCCAGTGACAAGCCGGGTCAGAATATCTCAGTAGTTATAGAGTCGAGAAAAAAAGGCTCCCCACATTTTTTACTAAGTTTTAACTAAGATAAAGTCCAATTATTCTATTTTTTTTTTATCTTGATCAGGTATATGTCTGATTAACTCATTCTATCATTTCGCTTTATTAACTCATTATTAACTCATTTATTAACTCATTCTATCATTTCGCTTTATTAACTCATTATTAACTCATTTATTAACTCATTCTATCATTTCGCTTTATTCTGGTAAAATATAATCGGAGTTTTCGGGAGTTTTTGGAGGGATGTGGAAATTTTTCATTTTCTACCCGGTTTCAGACTGGAAATTCTTTAAATTTCTTCCTTGAAAATATGCCGTGTGGACCGAAAGAGAAATCTTGCTAAATATGTCGACAAGCAAAGAACATTTAAATATGTCGACAAGCAAAGGACATTTAAATATGTCGACGAGAAAAGGACATATAAATATGTCGACAAGCAAAGGAAATTTAAATATGTTGACAAGCAAAGGACATTTAAATATGTTGACGAGAAAAGGACATATAAATATGTCGACAAGCAAAGGCCATTTAAATATGTTGACAAGCAAAGGACATATAAATATGTCGACGAGAAAAGGGCATTTAAATATGTCGACAAGCAAAGGACATTTAAATATGTCGACGAGAAAAGGACATATAAATATGTCGACGAGAAAAGGACATTTAAATATGTCGACAAGCAAAGGACATTTAAAATCTATCGACAAGCAAAGGACATTTACATATGTCGATAAGCAAAGGATATTTAAATAAGTCGACAAGAAAAGGAAATTTAATAATGTCGACGAGAAAAGGACATTTAAATATGTCAACAAGAAAAGGACATTTAAATCTATCGACAAGCAAAGGACATTTAAATCTATCGACAAGCAAAGGACATTTAAATATGTCGATCAGCAAATGACAATTAAATATGTCAACAAGCTAAGGACATTTTGATATATTAATAAGCAAAGGACATTTAAATATATCGATAAGCAAAGGAAATTTAAATATGTCGACGAGCAGACAAAGGGCATTTAAATAGGTCGACAAGAAAACGTCATTTAAATATTTCGACCAGCAAAGGACAAATATATTGAAAAGCAAAGGACATTTAAATATGTCAACCAGCAAATGACAATTAAATATGTCGACAAGCTAAGGACATTTAAATATATCGATAAGCAAAGGACATTTGAATATATCGATAAGCAAAGGACATTTAAGTATGTTGACAAGCACACAAAGGGCATTTAAATATATCGACAAGAAAAGGAAATTTAAATATGTCGACCTGCAAAGGACAATTAAATATGTCGACAAGCAAAGGACATTTAAATATGTCGAAGACAAAAGGACATATAAATATGTCGGCAAGCAAAAGACATTCAAATATGTCGACAAGCAAAGAACATTTAAGTTTTTCTGATGTTCTAAGAAGAATTAGAGAATAAATGTCTTATAGCAAATCTGAAAAGTCGCTGAGTAAAAAACTATTGATAAGTTTGCCGGTAGGTGTTTTTGTATCTTTTTTTGTGTGTGTAAGTGAAGGTGTAGTTTAAGGTGTTTTTGATAGGAATGAGGTTGAATGCATATAATTTCATAAATGTGAAAAAACAAAACTATAATTGCATATAAGTAAAATTGGCAACCTTAGTCGAGGGTGAGCCATATGCTCCTTTTTCATTAGCTACTATACTGAGATGTAGGGGAATGCGCTACTCCAATATCTGGATTGTTCCACTTTACCGATGATTCTTACCTTAGAATGCTGAATGTTAAGCAAGGCGGCATCAAGTACCATTTTTTGAGTCTTTGGTATGACTCGACAAGGAGAGTGAACCCAGCTCTCTTGGACCATAGGCGAACACTGTACTCATTAGGCCAATTGCATATGATGAAACAAATAAAAAGATAAACGTATACATATTCTTGAAAGTTGTTATTTCTTTCCTGTAAGCTGTTACATTTTGGGGTTGGTCTGGGGGGTGGAAAAAATTTATTTTCTAGCAAGTTTCAAACTCTTTTCCATTCCCTTCCTGCAAAACAGACTGTGTGAAAAGGGATAAAAGTCTTGCTAAATATGTCGACAGGTGAAAGACATTAAACTTTTTTCCGATATTCCCACGAGGAATAAGTGAACATATTTCTAATGCACAATTCTTGAAAAATAAATTGACATGTTCCGCCAGAGGTCAGGTGTCATTAAAAATTTTGATTAACAAAAGCAAATCTACTTTTAAACTGGAGAAAAACAAAATCTCTCTCTCTCTCTCTCTCTCTCTCTCTCTCATATATATATATATATATATATATATATATATATATATATATATATGTTTGAAAAACTAATCATAAAATCTGATTTTGCTACCATGGAAAACATATATAGATCAATTATGTTTATCTTTTAGTTAATATCTTTTAGTATTTCACATTCGATAACTTTCTCAATAAATTAATACTAACAAAATGCGAAACGCTAAAAGATATAAAACGAAAAAAGAATATTATTGGCTTAAAACTGTTTTCTATTGGAATACACACAGATTTTATAATTAAACTATCAGACACTTAAAATAAACTAATTTTTTCTTTCTTTTAATCTGAATTTGGTTTTGTTAATAAAAAAGCATTTGGCTTCAAATATGTCAATTCGATTTTTCTACTGTTTTTTTAATATTTATTGAAAATTCAGGGAAAAGTTAAAATTAGTTTGTGATGTTTTAAATTATGTTTCGATGAATTTAATATGTCGATATATTTTAAGAAAATACGCAAAAAATATTTGAGGATAACGGAACATAACAAAACGTCTATTTTCAAGTTAATTTCATCCCATATTCAATCGTAGTTGAATGGTGACTTCTTCGATATAACTTTCATCAGCGAAGCATCAGATCAGACGTTAGAATCACGGCATAATTCCTATAATATACATATAAATTTTATGTATGATGGAATGAATTCAAAAAGGTGCCATATTTTTCCTCAAGTACTTCCGACCCCAACATTTCCAACCCCAGCTGGCGCCATGTTAGGAGAAGTGAACATTGAAACGGCAAATACAATGACGAGTCGTATACATTTATTTAACGATTTGAAGGAAGAACAAGCGGGAGGAGAATTTACGAAAAAGAACTTTACTGGACGGTAGAGAAAGAATTGACAGGAAAAATGTTAAAGACATTTCAGAACCTGGCTGCTTCATTCAAAATCGATCTTGTTTAAGAAAGGTTTGTTTATCTTTATAAAGGGAGCTTCACGAATATAGAGTTGTGTTTATTTATTAACTCTTTGTGTAATATAGGGGTGTTTTCAGCTTTTTTGGGGAGGGGCACGAATGTGTTTTAAAGTGTTGAGAGATGGAACTAGTATCGGCTAAGTGAAGTGTTAAATCTCTCTTCAGTGTCGTTGTAGTCAGGCCAATGTTGGTACTTATTTTATTGTGCCGCTTCTAAAGAAAAAAACAAACAAACTAAGAAATTAGGCAAAAGCGAAGTGTTTGAACATATTTGAGAAAGAAAATGCATCCTATGTATGTGAGAGGGTATGTGAGTATGAATATGAAAATATTTAACGCTTACGATTTTAAAAGTATTTTCAAAATACTTTTTCGGATGAGATAAGATCAATTAATAACATCGCCCTGAAGAAGATTTAAAAACCGAAACGTTAAACATTGACCGATTATTCATATATAGATAAATACATATTCTGAACCTCTTTTTTTCATATTTACATACAATCGAATTCATTAACTTTTTGTCTCTCTCTACATGTGTGTGTGTGGGTGTGTGTTTACGTTAGCAAAACCATTGCTTGAAAACGGAACAAAAAGTGTCATAGCCTTTTATATGATAACAGAATTGTTACGTAATTATTCACAAACAAAAAGATTTATAAAATCCTCGCTGATCATTAGATAGAGCATAGAAGACGAGAGAGTTGGAATAAAACGCCCTCTCTCTCTCTCTCTATATATATATATATATATGCATATATCTGTTGTATAGCCATGACCATGATTAACTATACAAACACATAATACATATACATACGCATACACATATACATGCAGAATACATATTGACGCAATAATAAAGACGAGCGAATACTTCTTTAAAAAATATACCTCTCACTTTATTTGAAAGATTGTGTGTGAGAGGGAATTAAGGACTGAACAAAGTCTGCAACATATTGACCTCCCCAGCCTCTCCGGACATAGCCGTGTGTCGTTCTCGTTCTCCTAGACTGCTCAACCGGAGGCCTGGGGGCCCTCGCCGCTGGGGTGCTGTTCTCTCTACCGCATCTTGTCTCTAACTCATCTGATCTCCAAAACTGGCTTCCTGTCTTCACTGAGTTATATATTAGTTCAACGCCCACCTTATCTTTGGAATGGCATGTTTGATCGTCATCAAGCGGAAATAACTGTCATGCAGTTCACAGGTCACTCTCTTCTGGTGCATCAGTCTATGACTGTACCGTGGGATTTTAACCCTGTCCCATATTATCAGCCAGACTCGCCCACGCCAATGGAATATGCACTTCCGCCGTCTTTGGAATGGTATGTTTGGCGGGGTCGAAGGTCAACATACTACAATCATCCCTTAATTATTTTTCAAAATTCCACATGTGGAATTTTTTTCCATGTCCGTCTCCATCACCCTCACACGCTCATTTTACAGAATAATTCTCCAGGACAACAATAGCTGAAAACAAAAGAAATTACTTGAACCACAGCAAAACAAAATCTTATTTAGAATGTGCCCTTCTCCTTATGTAACACTTACCCAGCTAATTATTATCTAAATTTATTTTACTATCTTTGCGTGGTTGGCCTCTTGACATGTGTGCATCAAGGTACAATACGGATGCATCTTTTATCCTCCCAAACACAACAGGCCCTCTATTATTCCTTGAAGAATTTCAAAACCCTAAAAGGACCATACTCTGGTCCCAGATCCTGGTCACAAACCTAGTGACCCTGGTCATTCCAGCAATACATTTCGCCTGGATTCTTCATGACCACACTCCAGTTCTTTGCACAACAGGAGTAACCAGAGAATTCCATAAACTAAAACACAATATCTTCAAGGCCCAAAACATTCCACATAAATGTACAAAAATCATGGCCCAAAACAATGCATCACAATTCTATCAAACAACAATACATCCGAATGTTTCACAATCTGACACGCATGCAGTAAACCACCTAAAATAGACCATATGAAATACTTATTAGCAATGTGTTACTCTTTTTTTTTTTTCATTATTAAGTTTCTGTTACCATGCCTATTGGTTTGCAAGCCCTTGAGGAACTTGCTTTACCTGATCAAACCCTCGCCGGGTTGCTTTTCAATTTAATCAGGAACCCTCGTGGCTACCAATATATAGGCACCTCGCCTTTCCCGGATTCATTTCGTTTCGCCAAATCACGCACGAATCCAAAACACCATCGTGACTGAAAGACTCAGACATCATCCACAAAATATTGGAGCAGGCCACGCCTTTATTCCATCCTTGGAACTCCAATCTGAAATAATTACTTCTTTTGTCGTCTGCAAAAAAAAAAAAACCAAAAACCATCTGTAACACGACTTGGATGAATCTCTGTCCTAATCTCGTGTCAGCCCACGATTCGTCAAAATAGAAACCTAAAAAAAAAAATATTTCCTATTCCACGAAATCCCAAATTCTAAAAAAAAGTTAGAATCAGTATGATTATAAATATTAGTAAACTTAGTATAAAATCCTCTGTTAATGGTTTTCGTCAAATTTCATATGAAACAGGGAAAAAAAATTCTAATGTCGCCTTTAAACTCAAACAAACTCACAAATTTCCACTTTACAACAAGTCAAAACAATATTACAATCACAGTTCACTTTGTCAGTTTTCTTTTCTTCTTTTTCAATCTATGTACTGTCTGTTTCTCTAAAAAATGTTCGTTCTTTTCCAATATTTCAATCACACATCACAAATGTTCAGTTTTCTCTTCTTTTTTTTCAAACTATGTACTGTCTATTTCTCTAAAAAATGTTAGGTCTTTTCTTCCTTTTTTTTCTATATGCTGTGTTCAATAGTGTTCAAGTTTCTTTTCTTTTCCTCTCTGTCCTTTTTCCATTGTCCTGTACCTTTGTTTTTTCTTTTCTTTTTTTTCTCTTTTTTTTTCATAATAAATTGCTCATTCACTGTCTTTTTTTTTAACCTCATCTCTGCCTCTCTCTGTCTTTAACTTAATACAATAACTATAGGTTCGCTTCCCAATTCATTCAATTTCGATCTATATTTCCGTAAGATAAGCCAGGTTTATAAGAAAACTTTCTCAATAGCTTACGAGTACTCTTCTTTCTTTCTTTTTTCTTGCACAAAATATCCCGGGTGTTCTTTCTTTAACAACCCAAACTTTTATCAATTTAGACAACAACATTTCCCAATTCGAAATAATTCCAAATCTGAATCTGCGAATCTTCGCCACACCTGGTTCCGTCAAAATTCTGCGCATCTCTTAATTATCTCCAAAACTCTGTTTCAAAACATCTTCCCCAATAACAACCTCAAAGCCCCACTCCAGTGGGGAACTCACAAAATACCTGTCTGCCTCGTCAGACACAAAAAAACATCTGTCTCTTAGATGCTCTGCTCCTATGGCGAGATTTATTTGAGACCCTTTTCAGTCGATACGGACTACGAAAAGTCCGAGACAATATCTATGTCCCCAATAATTGGTATCAACAACTTCCACAAAAAATCGGCCCGATTCTACCAGCGCCGAAAATATCGATTCTCCCAACTTCACAAATATCGAAAAAGTATATGCGCATTCTTCAGACAAACAACCAATGTGCGAAATTCCTGGACAATCCCATCGATGCTCCCGAAATTCCATCTCTCGGATTAAAATTCTAATTTCCCATCACCACTTGCCCGGACCACTGACAAGTTACAACGAAATTTTACTCACAAAACCCCCGTCTACTATAAATTCATTTATGAAAATATTGTTTATTATGAAATTTCATTCATAAAAAGGGACAGTAACTGTCCCCCAGTCATCTTTCTTTCCCTTCTTTTCCTGTCTGCACATGTTCCTCCCTCACTACGATACAATATTACACATAGCAGTAATCATAATTTTTATCTAGGGATCGCACATATTTTTTTAAAAAAGTATTTCCCATTTTATTCTTCTAGAAAGGCCCTTGTTATTAAAACTAATGCTTTCACCATTATAATCAATTTAAATTCTTTTTTCACGAACCCAAATATTAATTGACAGAGAGATAGAAGTATTTGAACGAGCAATTTACTTACAGTCCCATTTTTCTTCTTTTCTCTTTTTTGTTGCTGGTTTGTTTTTGTTTTTCCCCTTTTTTCTTCTTCTTTCCATCCAGCACGTTGCAGTTTTTTCCTTTGTTCTTTTTTTCTTTTTTCTGTTCTTTTCGCGTCGGTCTGTTTCTTTTCCTTCTGTTTTCGCTGGAATTTTTCTAAATTTCCCCTTGCTCGCCTCCTAAATGCCGCATTACTTCTGTCTTTGGCAACTTCGTGGATCGTCTATTCAGGTTCGAGTCAAACCATCAACGACATGTCTGGCTTAAGGCACCAAATTAATTCTACATGTTGTATAGTCACAACCAACCATACAAACACATATGCATGCAAAATCATAACGACACTCAATAATAATGACGAGTGACACAGTCTTTTTTTGAAAAATATACCTCTGACTTTATTTGAAAGAGTTGTGTGTGAGAGGGAGTTGGAGACTGAACAAAGACTGCAACATATTGACCTTCCCAGCCCCTCCGGACAGAGCCATGTGTCGTTCTCGTTCTCCAGGGCTGCTCAACCGGAGGCTCGTGGGCCCACTCCTCTGGGTACTGGCTTTCTCTACCAACGGGTCTGGTCTCCAAACTAACTGACTTCCTGTCTTCACCGAGTTATATATTATTAGTTCAACGCCCACCTTATCTTTGGAATGGCATGTTTGATCGTCATCAAGCGGAAATAACTGTCATGCAGTTCACAGGTCACTCTCTTCGGGTGCATCAGTCTGTGACTGTACCGTGGGATTTTAACCCTGTCCCATATTGTCAGCCAGACTCACCTACGCCAATGGAATATGCACTTCCGCCGTCTTTGGAATGGCATGTTTGGCGGGGTCGAAGGTCAGCATACTACATATCTATCTATCTATCTATCTATCTGGTGGGTGTGTATTTAAGTACGTTGTTCCTAAAAAATCTGGATATATTTGCATTTGATTTTGTGATGAATTGGCTTTTAGTATAAACTCATCTTTTTTTCTTTTTAGATGAAGATATGAAACTGAGACTCACTTACCCAGCTGTTCGAGCATGCAAGACATCCACTTATTAAAAATACGTATATCATTATTTATTTAACAGATTATTTTTTACTAATCATGATGTGATAAAAAGAATTAAAAATAAATTTGATTGAGTGAGTTTGGTATGTATTTTTTTTTTTTTTTTGAGGGGATCTTACCCTTCTACCGAAGATACAGTCAGCTTATTGTAATCTCTGTTGACAGGGCTGAAAAATATTTAAGACATCGAACATAGGTTAACAGAAACGAACTCCGAAATTACCCAACATTAAATAGTTTCATGACTACATGATTTTAGGCATTTTAAATGACACTGTAAATGTTTATTGATGACTTACTTAGAAACCAGCTTCCGTAATTCTCAGCCCAGTCGGCTAGGGCATAGAATATCCCGACTACATCTCCGCAGAGGGATAAAACGTCAGAAACATGCGTCCCTGATATGACAGAAAACTACGTCCGGTGGTGTGGCCCCAGTCTTGGACCTTTGGGAAATATGGAGTGCCCCTTCATTGCTATTACTACCAGGTCCACTCTGGCCCGGAGTGGGAGCATCCGATAGGGTTTTATCAATGGGTCAAATAGAACTATTTGACATTTCAATTGTATGCAAATAAATGAATTGTTAGGAATTGAACTGTTTAATCATTTAACTGTGTGTAAACGAATGACTGATGTTTAATTGAATTGTTACTGATACATAGCAATACTTGGAACAATGTAACTGTTAGCTAACGAATGAGTAATATTGAATCGAAATATTACCGTTGATTAGCAATACTTTAAACACTTTAACCATGTTTAAATTGAATTGTGAGTGTTACATAGCGATTCTTGAAACTATGTAAAGTAAGTAAAGTTGGCGACCGTAGTCGGGGGGGAACTGAAGGCTCCCTTTTCAATAGCTACAACACCGAGGTGTAGGAGAGGGCGCTACTCCTTTCCCTGTAGTGCTCCACTTTACCCTTGATACATACTTTATATTGCTGAGTGTTAAGCAAGGAGGTATCAAATACCATCTTTAAAGTCTTTGGTATGACGCGACTTAGGATTGAACCGAGGTCTCCCAGACCATTGGTGAACACTCTACCCACTAGGCCAATGAGCCGGTACTAAAACTATATAACTATTTGCAAATAAGACTATTTATGTTAGATAGCAATATCTGAAACCATGGGTTCAAATAAATGATTGATACTTAATAGAATTATTTGTGTTTGAATATTTGGAACCATTTAACTGTGTGCAAACAAAGTAGCTCTTATTCATTTGAAAATAAGATCACCTCCAGACGATTGACTTGCAAATCATACGTATAACAATTTAACTTTGTGCAAATAAATGATATCTGGGTAGTTTAAACATGTAATCTAAAATCATATATACTTTTTTTTCGCATAAACAGAATTTGTTGTTAGATAATGTTAGATAACCTAGAAAGACTGATACGACATAAACCCAACCAACCAACCAACCTACTTTTTAACTGCGTGCAAGCAAATGATGAATAGTAAAAATAATTATTCGTCTTAGATAAAAATACTAGAAACCATTTAACTGTGTGCAAAAATGATCTCAGACTCATTTAAAAAGATTGATAACAAAAAATATGTTTACAAATCCTATAAAATTTAATACATGTGAATAATTAGGATTTGGTATTAAATAATGCTGAAGGATTGATCTGCTATAAAACTAAACCAATCCATAATTGTTTTTAGTAAAAGACTCACTCAAGATTACATGTTTTACCAGAGAATTAAGGTGCAACTTTATATAACTAAATACTTCCATGTCATTCGATATTTTCATTATTTCTCGATTGAACACCAAATATTCTTGCAAATCACAAATTAGCACGTAAAAGTTGGAGATTTATAACAAGAAAAACGGAGAGAATTCAACCAATCTAAAATAGAATTAACCAAAATGCCGGATTGTTCGGAGATCGTTTTATTCCACATGAACTGAGCAAAGGCGCCATTATTTGTATTGTTTTCCCGCCAGCAAACGAGATCGAGTCTGTTTGAGTCTCTGTGATGTTGTGCAAGCGTCACAACGAATATTCGATGATTGTTCGAGAGGAAAAGTGGGTAGAAAGATGGAGGAAATCGTGAAGTGAGCCAGAATCGCTGACCAGCAAGCAATATAGAAAACATTTCCAAAAAGAATAAAATAGAATAAATAAAATAAAAGGAAGTTTCAAATATTCTAAAACAACGCGAAAAATAAAACCTTATAAAAACAATCATGAAATAACAAAACATTATTCTCTTCCCCAAGAGAAATGAATGAACTTACAGAAGCATACTAAATAGATGAAAAAAAAAAGAAAAGAAAAAGAAAGTAAAACCAAATATTTAAATTCTAACCGGAAACTCAACATATGAGCATTTCCGCCATTTCTTTCTTAGCCTTCAACGCTATAACAGGAAGTTGAAACGTTCTGATTAGCGGTAAACTCCATCATGAATTCCTTTCGGGCAACAAATATATTAAAGAAAAGAAAGATTTTTAAAATAATGCCTACATGAACTTTCCTTTATGCTAAATGTCAAAAGAGGGCATATATATATATATATATATATATATATATATATATATATAATGTGTGTGTGTGTGTGTGTGTGTGTCTGAAATAGTCGACTTATGCATTTTAATGCTTTCTGGAGATAACTAACTTTTTTTTATTCATACTTTTAATCTTGTTTCTGATGTAAGCCGAATATGAATAGAATTCATTAAACAATGACGTCACGACTTTCATTCACTCAAATGACTATACAGCCCAGTCACCAGTGCTTAAAATCCGCTGACTCTATTTCTCGGAGAGGAATAAGAAACCCTTACAAAAAAACTTATGCTCAGGGTATGAAACTAAACTGCATTTAAATATGAGTCATCAGTTCTAGAGATCTAGGGAATGTGAACTCCACCTTTATTGCCATTACTCCAAGGTCCACTCCTGTTTTTATCCCCCTCTATAGGTTAAAGATAACTGTTTAAAAATCATTCATATTCAAAAGGACTATGTGCAAAAAACAAACAAAGACTAAAGAAACAGCTTTACAAAAAATACAAACGTACAATGAACGCCTTTCCTTAACCCATAGACATACAATAGCCCTAGATGGGTTAACATGCCGTAAAAATCAGGAAATCAGTCTATCAAATGACTGTACATATAAAACTACGTTGAAAATTCTAAAACTATTTATATCAGTGTACCTCCAAAAGTAATGTATTTTATTATATAGACTTACGAACTCAAAGATGGTTGTTGGTGGTATGGTGGTAGAGGGTGAAACTTCTTGTAATGATTTTTTAATCCACGTTATAGATAGCTGCTGAATTACAATAAATAGTGACTGCTATATAGCAATACTTAAAACCATTTAACTGTGTGCTCCCCTAAAAATGATTCCAGGCTTATAAATAGTCAGTTCTATTTCAAACAATTCAGTTTAGCATGAGTACACAGTTTAATTGTCAAAAAACATTTCTATTTCAAGCTATTCAGTTTAGTCAAACAGTTCTAATTCAAACAATTCCCTTTAGTTTAGGAATAGATTTCGTTTACACACAGTTAAATGTAAAATCAGTTCTATTTCAAACAATTCAGTTCAGCATAAGTACGCAGTTTCGATGACAAAATAGTTCTATTTCAAGCAGTTAAGTTTAGCATAAGTACACAGTTTAGTTTTATTTAACCCAAAGATAGGACCCTATCAAGTGATACCACTCCAGGTCCGAGTAGACCTGGGAGCAATAGCAATGGAATGGTGCTCCGCATTCCCCAAAGCTCCAGCATCACTGGACCCACACCATCAGATTGTTTAGTGTCATATCTAGGACACTCGTTTGGGGTGGGGTCTATGTATTCTACAGCCCCCGCCGACTGGACAGCCAGGATTGTTTAGAAATGTTATCTACAAATCATATATATTTAATATATATGTATAAACAAGATTTGGCTTGAAATAACCTACAAAGGTTGACATGCCATAAAACCAACTCAATCCAACCAAACATGTTTAAAAGAGAAAACGTTACCTATATATATATATATATATATATATATATATATATATATATATATATATGTATGTGTGTGTGTGTGTGTGGGTGGGTGTATGTGAGTGGGTTGTGTGTGTGTTGTCATTATTTTTTTCTGAAAATTTATTTTATGTTGTAGATATCACTGGCGAAGAAGGAGGAAGATAGATTGAAAATTCGAAACGTATACTACCGTTGGTCCAGCATTTATTTAAAATTCTGAACCTTTTTTTTTCTAAGGCTTGTTTTAATCTTTTATCATACCATGAATTACTTCATACATACACACAAATACACGCACACAAATATATATATATATATATATATATATATATAAATATATATTATCGTTTGATCGTCTGTCTGTCTCTATATGTATATATCTATCAGTCAATTTGTATCTGTCTCTATGTAGCGAGCAAATTATTCGTTTTTTTTGTTTAGATACCTCCCTTCATCTTATATATATATATATATATATATATACATACACTTTTCTATTGGCCGAGTCGGTTTAGGCTGTAGAATACGCTGACTGCACCCATGCAGAGGGGTAAGAACCACCCTCCCAACGAGTGTTCTGGATATGACACTAAACAATCTGATGGTGAGGTTCCAGTAATGCTGGGGCTTTGCAGAATACGGAGTACCCCTTCATTGCCATTGCTCCCAGGTCCACTCTGGCCCGGATTGGTATCACCTGATAAGGGCCCTATAGAATAGAACTAACCGCATACTTATGCTAAACTGAATTGTTTGACTAAACTGAATAGCTTGAAATAGAAATGTTTTTGACAATCAAACCGTACTTACATTTAAACTGCGTGCTTATGATAAACTGAACTGTTTGAAATTGAATTGTTTTTTACATTGAATCTGTATTTACACAAAACTGAATTGTTTAACATAGAACTGTTTTGACATTTAACGGTGTATAAACAAAATCTGTACTTACGCTAACCTGAACTAGCTGAATTATAACTGGTTAAATAAACTGAATAGTTTGAAATAGATATATCTTTGACAATTAGACTCAAGCTAAACTGAATTGTTTTAAATAGAACTTATTATTTACATAAAAATGAATTTGGCGTTTCCAGATTTTTTTGTATGGGCACTTTTATTGATAGTCCCCTTCGAAGTAATCTTCTTCGGCTTCATTTCACTTGTTGTACCGTTCCAACAACTTCTGGAATACTCCATGGAAGACTTCTTGTGTGAGCATGTCAATGACCTTCGTCGCAGCCTCTTTCATCTCTTCAATTATCTCATAACGACAGCCTCTGAGCTTAGGAAATAACTAAAAGTCACTGGGAGCAAGGTCTCGACTATAGGGAGGGTGAGGGAACTGTCTTGATGCCCATCTTGGTCAAATAGTCTGTGACGAGGATGGAGTTGTGGACTGGTGTATTGTCCTGGTGAAAATGCCACTGACCCGATTTGAAGAGTGCTGGCCTCTTCAGACGGAATCTTTTTCTGAACTCCCTTAAAACATCAACATAATAACCCTAACCCTAACAGTTTGGCCAATCAAATCTGGTGTTTTGACTTCCTTTCTCCTCTCACAGCTCTCATCATCCCGCACAGACTCCCTGCCTTCCTTGAATCTCTTATGCCACTCAAAAACTAATGCTCGATTCATGCAAGATGGTCGAAAAGCAGTCTGAAGAATTCCATACGTTTCTGTGGCATCATTTTTTCCAAGTTTAAAACAGAATTTTATTGCATATCGTTCTTCTAAAGTGTCAGATTTCATTTTTTAAATTCACCAGTTGTGACAATCAGGCTTTAGTTGGGTGTATTCCAATTGCTGCAGTAGCTGTTCATTTGAACCTGAAATTATAAAAAATGATCAGTCATCTCATAATATGTAGAGCAATAACATAGGAAATTTTCAAGAGTCTACACCAAGTTTAAAGGCCTATATGAAAAAAGTCTGGAAACTTATCGTATGCACCTCGTAACTTACAAAGGTTGATATGCCATAAAACCCAACTAACCAAACCACCTTTCTATCTTAGTTAGACCATAACTTTCTCGTCTTTTCTCTTTCATTCTTTTTTTTTTTAATATTTGATTCATTTTCATTTTCTTTTTCTCTCCTTTGTATAACTCCCTAATGCTGTTTTCTCCCTTTTTCTTAAATAAACACCATCTTTCTTTCTTTCTTTTCATCTGATTTTGATACGATTGATGTCTCCTGCCGTGATGCACCTATAGCTTTTTTTCACTTATCTTTTTTCCCGCCCTAAATTCCTTAGCTGTTGCACCTTTTGCTGCAGCCTTTCGACAGATTGATATTGGAAAGGCAGTTCCACCATCCCATCCCATCCCCAAAGAGGCTTTAAATCACCCGCGAGAAAGCGTATGACAACCATTGTTCTATTCAGTCGAGGGACATTAATAAATCTCATTTTAAAATCTCAGTATGCTTTTTTTTTCTTCTTCTTTTTCGGAATAGCAAGAAAATAGTGTGAAATCAATTTGCTTGGATGGTGTATAGCTGAGACCCCGCCGCGAAATTTCAACACAATCTAATACTCTTATTTATTTTAAGGCAAATTCCATTCAACCTCAGCTTTCACGAAGAACCTTTCAGAAAACCGTTTAATAATCAGTAGATATTCAATGAGCTTAAGTTAAGCCATAGTAGTCTCACATTTAGTGGGGGATATATTCTTTCAGTACTAGATATTATCGTATAAAGAATTACTCTGCGGCAGGTGACTTGCATCAACTAATTTGCACCGTTTCAAAGTCAAAAAATAAATAAATACCCCCGCAAAAAACAAAAACAAAAAAAAAAAAAAACAAGAATAAAGGTTGAACCTGATTCTAACTCAATTATTCTTAGAGAACAACTTATTAACCACAGTGCTATAACAAGGGTCAGGTGTTTTCTGTAGTATTCACTGTGTTTTTGTTTTCATCTTTATTTTATCTAATGAGTTAGTAAAGTTGGTGAACTTAGTCGAGGGTGACTCAAAGGCTTCCTTTTCAATAGCTACTGCACCGAAATGTAGGAGACAGCCCTACTCCATTCCCTGGACTGTTCCACTTTACCCTTGATCCATAACTTATAATGTCGTGTGTTAAGCAAAGCAGTATCAAGTATCATTTTTTTAGTCTTTGGTATGACTCGACCTGGGATTGAACGCTTACTTTTTGATTATACAAATGGATCTCTTAATCCCGGCCATAAAAATCAACAACAACAAAAAAAAAGAATCTGCAAAATTGTCGACTTTGCTGTGCCGGCGGACCACAGAATAAATCTGAAGGAACGTGAAAAGAAGGATAAGTACCTTGACCTTGCTAGAGAATTGAAACAGCTATAGAACATGAAAGTAACGATTGTGATTGCCAATTGTGATTGCCAATTGTGATTGGTGCGTTAGACACAATAACTAAAGGATCATTAAAAGGCCTGGAGGACTTGCAACACTGACGTGAAAAACTCTGAAGGAATAAATAATAATGATAATTCTGTTGGATTTTGAGATACAAACGGATCACTTAATCTCGGTCAGACGACCTGACCAAGTGATAATCGATAAAAAGAAGAGAACCTGTCGAATTGTGGACTATGTCATTCCGGCTGATCACCGGGTAAAACTGAAAGAAAACAAAAAGAAAGATAAGTACCTAGATCTTGCTAGAGAACTGAAAAAAACTAAGGAACATGAAATTGACGGTGATATTAATTGGAATAGGCGCGCTGGTTTCAGTCAACAAAGGATTAATTAAGAGACTGGAGGACTTGGAAATAAGAGTACAAGTGGAGACCATCCAAACTCCTGCATTATTAAGATCGTCCAGAATACCGAGAAGAGTCCTGGAGGCTTAAGGAGACTTGCTGGCATATTTGAGGCTAAAAGGCCTCCGGCTTCGGGTCGGCCACCTTCGGGTGAGCGAGCTGCAACATTGACACCTTTGCCCCCCTTGTATAGCACTGGACCTGGCTGTCCAGTTTAAGCTATAATCAGGCATATATGCCTGGACTCAGATTTGGGTCCATGATCAGCTAGGCTCATCAGGACCCTATTGCACTAAGTGGGTCGATGACCAGCATAGTCCAGCAGGGTTCGAGCCTCAGCTCATACCCGACCTTCCCCTCCCCTAAATCCCTACTATAATCGACCTTCGAGTCATTGACCTTGTGTCGAGTCGTCTGGTGGGAGGCATCTACAAATAACTTTCTCTGGTTTCAAGTATTCTTATCTTATAGAATTATATGGTTTGAAGTTTTTCAAGCAATTAATTAGTTTCAATTAACTCATAACTATTATCCTTTATACCGGCCCATAGGTCAAGTGGGTAGAGTGATCGCTAACGACTTGGGCGACCGAATGGTATTTGATGCCGCCTAACTTAACACTCAGCATTATAAATTACGTATCATGGTAAAGGGAAGCAATCCAGGGAAAAGAGTTGCGCCCTCCTCTACACCTCGGCGAAGTAGCTATAGAAAAAGGGAGCCTTCGGATCACCCTCTATTTCGGTCGCCAACTATATCCTTTGTAAGCTATTATAGCTTCAAGAAACTATTCTCAATACAAATAATTTATTCACAGGTTTATCATTTCAAGTATCTTATCTAATGCTAATAATTTTCAAACTGGTTTATTTGACCCATAGATGCGATTTTAACATAATGGACAAGAGATAAATGACAACGATTGTGGTGATTTATAAAAATTGAAACATGAATCTTACCACTGGATGCAGCTGTCGTACCAAGGACAACAGTTATTTGCGAGTGAGTTTTATCCCTTCGCGGGGAATGCAGTCGGCACATTTTTAGATTTATCGATAATCATGTAAATTATTTGTTGTGACGCATACAACATACGGATGTATTTGTTTCTTTAGTCCAATAAAATCTACGTAGATTTTCTTTATGAAAAATGCGCCTACCTGAAATGATATTCTAAAAATTTATCATACAACGTGTGAGAATACGTACGATAGCCTGTCCTCATCAGCCACCAACCAGCAGTTAGGTTTCAGTTTCGGTGGCTAAGGTGATACTGCCACCCCTGGTGCCACCAGCAGCTTTTGCCACCGGACTGGGTATGAAGACAAACAGAGTGAAAGTTCTTCTTTTTAGCTAAAGTTCATTATTAAATTAAACGTGTTTGCTTTCAGATATGTTGGTAAAAATCGTTATTAACGATCATTCATATAACGTGTACAGTTCACTTGTGCATGTTAGGCCGTGGTGTCGCGTACTTTTTATTTTCGTCGATTTAGTCGTTTTCCTTTTTTTCTTTTCCTTTTCTGGGCTAAAACAATTAAAACAAATGTCATATATTATTCAAAAAAATAAATAAAAACAACACCCTTCCAAAAAAAAAAAACCCAAAAAAACTTCAGATTGGTGGTAAGGGCAAACGAAATTTCTTGGACAATATTTGTTCAAATAGCTTTCTGGTAACCTTTGCTTGGAATTTCTCCGGGGTGTTGTCGCTTAACAATGGAATCCTGAACGTTGTGGATGTATCCAGATTAACAACCCCATCAATGATATATACTATCTTGCATGAGATCGGACTTGAAAATTCTGTTTCTCCACCAAACTTTCCCCTTTGTTTCTCTAAAGTTAAAATCTAACATTTCCTTCCTTCAAGAATGTATTTGATTTACATTGCTTGATTATTTTCTAAACGAAAAATTTTCGTGAAGGATAAAACAATAATACACCAGCATTGTAGAGTTAAATACTTAAGGTTAGAGAAGATGGGCTATCATTGGTACCCACCTATGACCATAAAAACCTCGGATCGGAAGAAATAATAAACTATTCACTTGTGACACTATGGGTTGGATATATGCACATACATGTATAAATACGTCTGTGTGTGTGCACCCCTACATGTGTGCGTGTGTGTGTATATATTTATACGCCCACGCACGTGTGCGCACACACACACACACACACACACACACATATATATGTGGCAAGATGAGTTAGATTCGGCCAGGGTATCAAATTTCAAATGTTAGGAAAACCCATTAACTAGATTAAGGAAATCTAGATAAGAAAATGTTTATACATATGGCCACGGACGTGGTTAGTGTTAAGTACTTGTCGGGTACTGGTCAAAAACTTAAAAGGGTCAGAATTTAATATCCCTGTATCGGAAACGGCCAGGCAAGAACATATTTTTATGTCCAGTTTTTTAAAGAGAGAAATGGCCCCCCCAAAAAAAAAGTTATGGATTTATTCGTGGGTGTCCCTTGGCCGGGAATAATAATGAAACATTCTGAATATATATAGGTGCGTTTTGGGTCCTAGCAGTCAGACTTAGTTTGGGTTCGTGGAGAGTTGATTAGGCCGGAACAAAGGAACAACGAACAGCAACATTACCAGCCGGACCCAGTTAGTTAAGATAATCTTTTGCCAGCCGAAACTCAGCCTAGAACTAATTATCCATAAAGTGTTACACGCTCTCCATCCTCCCTTGGCATTTTAACCACAAAGTTGTTGCTGTGTTTTTTTTCTTTCCCCTGTGAAACTGCCTCTCGCTTGATCCAGCCACACATAAGTTCTCTACGTGGGGTTAGTAACTTATGCAACGAGCTGCAGGGGTAGGTATTCTCACACACTGTGGGAAGTATTGAGAAGATTTGCCTAAAACTTTATCACTTGCGAGACTGAATAGAAACTATTCGTGGGAAAATTCAATCAGTGGAAATCGTCTAGACTACAATATTGCAAAAATCGGCTTGGATAATTAGAAGAGTTCTGGCGACATGAGGAAACTTGCTGTCACTTAGAATCTAGAGAAAACCTATCAGTTAGAGCTGGTGAGAAAAATACACAAGGAGTAAAACAATAAGTAAGAGTAGCAAATTTGCACAAAAGGAATGCAAGAGCAGGTACGACTAGATAGGGAAGGTGATCCATTGAGAATTGATCAGTTGTAAAAACCAAAAATTGTCCTTAAAAATGAAACGCATAAAGTTCACTGGAATTTACAGCCTAGATATGCAACTGGTATTTTTATCCTACCATTGATAATAAGCTACAATCACTTACATATCTTCGTGTAAACGTACTTTCCACATTGCATAATGACATATGCTCACAAATATCTTTTACACATGCAAAATGTATAATCTACATTTTAAACAACGCAAAAAGCTTCGACATTGAATGCTTGAATTTTTCTATCGTGTTTTGTAGATATTAAGACAGCATCATCATGTCATGTTACGAGCACTGATTTTCCTGACTCCACCTCTTCATTCGTCTCTCTCATCTATCGCAGGTCCTCTAGACTACATACTGTGTCTGCACAAAGCTGTTGTAGATAGGTTCGAGCCAGACGTTCAACACCGGCTCGTCCGTCTGAAGGAGTCCACAGTATAACGTAGTTTATGAGATCACTCTAACTTCTTCAGCAGTCTCTTGCATGTTTTGTTCGTCTGATTTGAATGGTTTTAGAAATGAGGGACGTAGGTGACCGTACTGCTGTTGTTTTTTTTTTGTAGGGGGGTGTTGCTTCCAGGATTTTAATCAGTATGGCTAGTAGCACTCTTGTAAAATTGCAGTCAAGCTTTTTCTCCATGCGCTTAGGCAGCGTCCATGTGGTGCATTTATATAGTAGAATGAATAAGACAGAAGTCAGATCTGTCCGATAGAATGAAACGCATTTTTTTTCTGAGCAGCAATAGGACATATTGATGTTTTTCAACAAACTTTTAATTCCAGTTAAAGAAATTTACTTTTTAGGTCTCTTCTCAGTCATTTACATAATTTTTCCGCTACAAGTACTTCGCAACTTCCAGATCTCCAGATCTGGAGCCTCAACATCAAATTAACGTAGTCGGCTGGGGATGTAGAATACGCCGACTGCATCTCTGCAAAGGGAAAAGACCCTCCCCCACAACGAGTTTCTTGGATGTGGCACTAAACAATCTGATAGTAAGGCTCCAGTAATGCTGGAGCTTTGGGAAGTGCTGAATACTCCTTCATTGTCATCACTCACAGGTTCACTCTGTCCTGGAGTGGTAGCATCTAATCGGGTGCTATCAATGGGTCAAATAGAATTATTCGACATTAAAAATGTGAAGAGAAATGACTTATGATTGATCATTTAACCTGAGTACAAACAAATCATCATCATCATCATGTCGCGCCGCCAGCACGGATATCCCTGACCCTCTCTCGCCACTTCTCCCTATCATTCCTCGCCTCCGGCAGGTCTTCAGGATTACATCCTGTGTCCTCACATAGTTGCTGTATGTAAGTTCGTGCGGGTCGTCCTGCTTTTGCACATCCATATGTGGGGGTCCACAGGAGTACATCGCTTATGAGCTCGTCCTTGCTTCTCCAGCAGTGTCCCGCGTGTCTGGTTCGTCTAACTTGTATAGTTTTCGTGATGGGGTGGGGTGGGGGCAAGTGTCCGTATAGTTGGTGTCTCGTGGGGTGTTGTCGCCAGGACTTGTTCAATACTGCTCTCAACATTCTTGTGTAATTTCCGTCTAGTTTCTTCTCCTACCGTTTAGTTAGCGTCCATGTAGTGCATCCATATAGCAGTATCGACACATCCGCTGCCTGGAAGAAACTGCGTTTCATTTTATCGGTTAGGTCCGACTTCCATATGATCGAGAGCCTATCGATAGCTGTCCATGCCTTCGTCAGTCGTGTGTCGATGTCTTTTTCGGTTGATGAGACGCTGCTTCCTAGGTAGGTGAATTTGTCTACTAGTTTCAGAGGGGTTCCGTGACTGATGTTTAATTATATTAACAGTGATACATAATATTTGGAACATTTTAACTTTGTTGACTTACGATAAACTGAATTGTTAAAAATAGAACTGTTTGATCATTGAACTGTCTATAAATAAGTCACTGATGTTTAATTGAATTGTTAGTGATTCATTGCAGTACTTGGAACCATTTAACTTTGGTGGCTAATGCTAAATTGAATTGTGAGAAATTGAATTGTCTGATCATTTAACTAGGTGTATCAAGAAAATGTGTTTACAAGTAATATATATTTGATATATATGTAAAGATAGGACTTTGCATTAAATAAGCAACAACAGTTGATATGCCATAAAACCAAACCAAACCAAACCAAACCTAAATTGAATTGTTAGAAATAGAAGTGTTTGGTCATTTATCTGCGTATAAAAAATTACTCATGTTTTATTGAATTATAAGTGATTCATATTAATGCTTGGAACCATTTAACTTTGTTGTGTTCTGCTAAATTGAATTGTTTGAAATAGAACTGTTTCATCATTTCAATGTGTGTCTCTACAACCAAACCAAATAACATCATATACAGTATTCTTTTATACCCAGTATTCTTTTATACTTTTAGACGCCGATAACTTTAGGGTTCTTTTTCCTACGGAGGATATTTTGTCAGCGAATTCAAAATCTTGCCAACAAGGATATAACTATAAAGAGAATAGTTGGATTCATACTTTTCTCAAATGTATTTGCGCCTTGTAAAATGCCTCGTCCTGGATTCGAACTCGAGTAGCCTCGTCCTCTTCCTAACCGTTACGCCACAAGTGCCTCACTATTTACAACGAGTAAAATTGTCATTTACTAAGCGTAGCACACAGCTAAAAGTATGGAGCCCTTTGTGAGAATCGAACTCACTATCAGTTGTCTGTCAGTCTAGCTTGCTCACCACCCGATAGATCTTTGGCCATAAATGAAATTGGTTAAGTGGAACAGCTAATAAGTTTCGCCAATAAAACTTTTATATGATAAAACCCAAAATAGAATGACGTATTCAACTTTGAGTATTTGTAGTTGAAGCCGTGGCTGAGATTTTCATGCTCTAAAAATATTAAACATTGCTTTATTTTGTAATCTTGAGAATGTTGTCATAGCAACAGCATTTCGGAAATTGATGCCTTTATATCTCAGAGATTGTGTTATCCTTTCATCAATTCTGACTTTTGCGTAGCGTTTACTCTTCAACTGCCTTGTTAATTACTGTCTATTTAACACCAGACAAATTCTGGATCGATTTCTTTTTTCATATCACCCAACAGCTTTCGTAAACAATGAGACGGCTTTATTGCGCATGCGTCAGTGAATACTCAGAGTTTGATGAACAGATTCATCTGCATTTTAAACTGGTCTGTTACCTCACGAAATAGAGGTCAACCCTTTCTAGAATGATCTAGTCTTTCTTTCTTTCTTTCTTTCTTTCTTTCTTTCTCAGTCTGTTTCTATCTATCTATCTATCTATCTATCTATCTATCTATCTATCTATGTTCATTTCTTTCTTTCTTTCTTGATGGAGAAAGACATAAAACAATGGTAAAAAAATTACTTGCAAGCCCCATCCATGATGTAGGGAATTATAGATTGTAGAAAATAAACTTAAGCGATATTGACATATTAGGCCAAATGAAATTACCTCTTTATGATTTGACCACAGAAATACATTAAAATATAGGAAGAAAGAGTTTGTCACAGATTAGAAATTAAAGACAGCATTACTTGCAAAACAGGACTATTGTATGAATTATAAAATTATACTGCTAATAATTTTACTAAAGAAAAACATAGAAAATCATGAAGAAAGATTTATTGATTGGTTGATTGATTTTAAAGACAAATCAATTCGTGTACATTTTCTTTTTTAAGTGGAGGAATTATATTATGAATTGAATTACCACGACCAGAAAATCCGGCGAACACTTACGCACGACATACGGAAACACTGGACAGCTGTTTCGACCTTATTAGGTCTCATCAGCAGTGAATACTGCGATCTCCCTCAGTGGAGATCGATTCGGCATCACTTGTGTGAGAAATAAATTGGTGGCTCAGTGGTAGAGTTTCGATTCTGCATTCTGTGGTCACTAGTTCGATCTCCACTGAGGGAGATCACGGTTTACACTGCTGACGAGACCTAATAAGATCGAAACAGTTGTCCAGTGTTTACGCAAGGGTTCGCCAAATTTTCTGGTCATGGTAATTCAGTTCACAAGTCAACTCGTCTAGGATTATTTTATAACTCAAGGTTAAGGAATCAAATTCATGATACGTTCATATTTACATTTTTGTGCAATTATTTCTCAAGGGGATTTTTGTTTGCGCAGAGTCCAATCGAATACGAATAATTTTCAAACATTTGTTTCACCCATAGATGGGACCCCCTACCAGGTACAGAGAGAAGATGGAAGTAAGAACAGTGAACGATCACAACATACTATTCAGATCTTCAGAACTGTTGCCTCACCATTAGAAGCAGTTTAATCTTATACCAAGGACACCCCGTTTTAGGACTTCTTATTCCTCTGCTGGGGATATCATCAGAATATTTGAAGGATCGGTGGCCCCACTCCCAATCAGAATAATCTAAATTTGTTTTAATGTCTACATTTAAACACAAGTTCGTTTCGTTCATTAAGCAGTAGTCTGCGACCCTTAAAATTAATTAAACTAATTTTTTCATCGATACAAAAGTTACATCTGCCATTGAAGCTATTCGCAACTGAAGACCGCCTGACTATTTTCCACTTTATTTGTGGGATTAGGCCCTCATCCTTAAGGTTTCAAAAATATTTAGATAGAGCTGTTTGGTTTCTTAGTTGCAGATTAGAGAAAGAATGTCGGTGGTTAAACAGATATCTATAGCGGAGATACCTATATAAACCTTCTCCCCTTATATATATAAGATAACATAAAACTTCAACTCTTGATTTTGAGTTTTACGTAGGCAATCTTTTGGTGAAGATGGGTCGACACATAAGGATAGACTATGGGAAACACGGGGATGATTTTTTACTCGGTTTTATGCTATTATTCAATTATTTTACTTCCTCATTTAAGCATTGGGATATTATTCTGACTCTCAGTGCACAGAGCACTGTATTTTACTAATTTAAAACGGTTTCAGCGATAAATTTTTATCATATGGGACTTTAACATATTAACGGATCACCTAATCCCGGCCAGAAGACCAGACTTCATAATAATCAACAACAAAAAATAAAGAGAATCGGCAAAATTGTAGACTTTGCTGTCCCGGCGGACCACGGAATAAATCTGAAGGAAAGTGAAAGAAAGATAAGTACCTAGTCCTTGCTAGAGAATTGAAAAAGCTGTGGAACATGAAAGTAACGATTGTGCCAATTGTGATTGGTACGTTAGGCACAATAACTAAAGGATTATTAAAAGGCCTGGAGGACTTGGAAGTTGGCGGACGGGTAGAGACCATCCAAACGACAGACAGCATTGCTAAGAACGGCCAGAATCCCGAGACGAGTCCTGGAGACTTGAGGAGACTTGCTGTCACTCGAACTCCAGTGAAAAACCATCAGCTAACACTGATGTGAAAAACTCTAAAGGAGTAAATGATAATGAATAAATATATATTAGATATATATCATCAGTTAACTGCCTGATGATTGTTGTTTTGCAAAAACTTCATGAAACCCAGGGGCCGCAGTCAATATTCCATGAATTAAATATATATACCTAATATATATTCATTTATCATTATTATATAATAGCTCTATCCTAGATATTGAGCACTCTCCATATTATATTGCACTTGGTTCGACACATACCCACAAAGTGATTTTGTGACAACCAACACTATTATAATATATATATATATATATATATATATATATATATATATATATTGTTCAGTCCAGTTAAACCGGAGTCGGGAATAATTCCGTCTGGACAATAAAATCATTCAATTATGAACATTCAACACTGGGTTTTCTATGACTTGTAAAATCTACTGGTGAATTTTTGTTATATTTTAATCTAAGAATCTTGATTTATTTCTGATCGACTAAATTGTTTTACCAGGTACAACTATCACGAGTCAACTTAACAATTGTTTGAATTTACCGCGCCAAACTTAGAAATTTAGCATAAATTACTATAGAATCTTGTGCCGACAAATCCAAACACTCCCAGTTATCTCAAATTAATCCCCCCCCCAGCTCGCTAAAAAAAAAAAAAAAAAAAAAATGGCCAAACCAAACGCTAAAGAAATATTTGGAATGGAACATTCTAGAATCAGGTGGCATTATAAGTATAAGGAAAGACATAAACGCTTCATAAATATGTGGATATATAGAAAAACTAAACAATTGTGAGGAAAGACTCGTTCTGTAGAGATTAGAGCAATTTTCTTTTTTTAAAAATAACACTGGATTTTCTATGACTTGTAAAATCTGCTGGTGAATTTTTGTTATATTTTAATCTAAGAATCTTGATTTATTTCTAATCGACTAAATTGTTTTACCCGGTACAACTATCACGAGTCAACTTAACAATTGCTTGAATTTACCGCGCCAAACTTAGAAATTTAGCATTCCACCTCCACTAAAAAATTAAAAAAAAAAGAAGAAAATAAAAACCTGTTAGGGCCTGTATCGGATGACAAGATAAAATATACCCCAAAATTTCTTTGAATATACATCAGTCCTGGACTTTAACTAAGTTAAAACTTAAGGTAAAAAGAATGATTTATTTTAATTTTATTTTAATTTATTTATTTTTTTATTTATTTATTTATTTTTTTTAATTTCTTAATTTTATTTTATTTTTTTTTTTCACGTACACATGGGAAGCAGCATTATGTACGTGAAGGTGTTCGAATGCGCAATGCCTAACATTTCCTGAACGTGTGAGTCTTGCAGCTTAACGCTCAGGATTGTCAGTTCGATCGGGGAACTACTGCTGCTCATCTATAAGAGTGGCTTCTATAGATGAGAATAAAAACAGCCATCGAAAGATAACCATGACTCATACTCAAACCACATACATAAACTGCATCGCTCTTCGCGCGGGTAAAAAAGGGGCGCGTCCTGCTGAGGTTGGAGCCCTGGCCTCAGTGTTCGAAAAATCAGCTACAGAGCTCAAACAAAAACTACTAAAATGCAAACAAACAATACAGATAGCGACAGTTAACGTTAGAAACCTAAATAGAATAGGTCAACTACCAGAGCTAACTGCATCAGCCGTAGAACATAAGATACACATAATTTATATACAAGAACACCGATACACTCACACCGAAGATATCAAATATCCCGAAACTGGCAATGGATGGATGCTGGTGACTGTATCGGCATGGAAAAACTCTGTCAATGCATCAGTAGGAGGGGTGGGAATGCTTATAGGACCAAGAGCGCTAAAAACACTTAATAACATTGAGAGAATACAACCTAGGATGATGGCCGCAACGTTTAATGGCAACCCCAAAGCAACGACCATCTCCTGCTACAGCCCTACCAATGTTAGCAAAGAAACCGAACTAGTCACCTTCTACGAGGAGCTATCCTCCCTAGTACGTAGCATTCCGAAACACAACCTGCTAGTCATTGGCGGAGATATGAATGCACGAATCGGGAAAAACAGAAACAACAAATACAGCCTACACAACACGTCAAACAGGAATGGACAACATCAAATTGATTTCATGATAGAAAATAGATTAACATGCCTCAATACAAACTTTCAAAAAAGGGAGGGAAAATTATGGACCTACACATACGCGAATAAGAGTAAAGCACAGATAGACTACGTCTTTATAAACTTAACAACAGAGATATTAGAGACAAATATGCATTAGAATTAAGAAACAGATTCGAAACTCTACAAGAGAAGACAGAAAAAGTTTCCCCAAATGACGAATATGAAAATTTTGTTGAAGCACACCTTAAGGCGGCATCAGAGTGTATCCCAACAAAAACCTAGAACTAAATATAGAGTCCCTTGTGAAACATCAGCGGTTAGAGAAAAACGTGCACTCGTGAAAACTGCCTCTAAAAGCTATCGAAAGGACCCAACAAGCACAAATGCCCGAAAACTAGAAAAGGCACTATATCAATTAGCAGGAATATATCTAAAAGAACAGGCAGAATACATACAAAATCAGATAGATATGATTAGAGACTCGGTGGAAGATAGACAATCCAGGATAGCCTGGCAAACAATAAACGAAGTAAGTAGAAGGAAGAGCACAGCCAAAACTGAAAGCTGTAAGCCAACAAGAAAGAGTAAAACTGTGGGAACAGCATTTCAAAAATCTACTCGGAAACCCGCCGAAAATAACGGATGAACCGATCACTAGAATTATCAGTAAGCAATTAGACATTAAACTAGGTCCGTTCACCAAAGAAGAACTCAACTCGGTTCTTAAAAAAATTAAAAATAGCAAAGCTGCAGGGCTGGACGAGATCCCCCTAGAAGTGTGGAAGACTAGACAATTCGACGATATACTGCTCCGGCAATGCAACGCAGTCTATAGTCAAAATAGGATACAAAGACGGATGAAGGGATTATCCTTCCTTTCCCTAAAAAAGGCGACTTCGGATTAGCCAAGAACTACCGAGGGATAACACTTACTTCCATAGCAGTCAAAATATACAATGCCCTACTACGAAACCGCATAGAACCCAAAATAGACAACATCCTTAGGAAAAACCAAAATGGCTTCCAGATAAATAGATCCACAACCTCACAAATATTGACCATCCGTAGAATCCTTGAAGGCGTTCGGGCAAAAAACCTTCAGGCGACATTACTATTTGTCGACTTTACCAAGGCCTTCGATTCTATCCACAGAGGGAAAATGGAACTAATCCTACTAGCATACGGCCTACCAAAAGAAACCGTAAGAGCAATAATGATTCTCTACAGAAACACAAAAGTGAAAGTACGTTCACCAGATGCAGACACGGATTACTTCGACATTGTTGCAGGAGTACTACAAGGAGACACGCTAGCCCCATACCTCTTTATCATCTGTCTAGACTACGTACTTAGAACTTCGATCGCCAAAATCAGAGAAAATGGCTTCGAGCTGACAAAGAAAAGAAGCAAAAGGTACCCTGCAAAAACAATCACAGACGCCGACTACGCTGATGATTTGGCGTTACTGGCGAATACGCCTAATCAAGCAGAGACACTACTGCATAGTTTGGAACGAGCCGCAGCAGGCATTGGCCTCCATGTCAATGCACACAAAACTGAATATATGTGTTACAACCAAACGGGCAACATTACCACACTAGACGGAGCCTCTCTGAGGCTGGTAGACAAATTCACCTACCTAGGAAGTAGCGTCTCATCAACCGAAAACGACATCGACACACGACTGACGAAAGCATGGACGGCTATAGATAGGCTCTCGGTCATATGGAAATCAGACCTGACCGATAAAATGAAACGCAGTTTCTTCCAGACAGCGGTTGTATCGATACTACTATATGGATGCACTACTTGGACGCTAACTAAACGGCTGAAGAAGAAACTAGACGGCAATTACACAAGAATGTTGATAGCAATATTGAACAAGTCCTGGCGACAACACCCCACGAGACACCAACTATACGGCCACTTGCCTCCCATCACGAAAACTATACAAGTTAGACGAACCAGACACGCAGGACACTGCTGGAGAAGCAAGGACGAACTCATCAGTGATGTACTCCTATGGACCCCCACATATGGCCAAGCAAAAGCAGGACGACCAGCCCGAACTTACATACAGCAGCTATGTGAGGACACAGGATGTAACCTTGAAGACCTGCTGGAGGCGATGAATGATAGGGAGAAGTGGCGAGAGAGGGTCAGGGATATCCGTGCTGGCGGCACGACATGATGATGATGATGATGAACATTCAAATTTTCCTGGATCTGAAGAAGTACTGTTATTTTTGGTGTTATTGGATCATATCAATACCCATAACAGGATGGAAATAAATTTAAAATCCTAATGTGACCGGAATTTGTTTTTCTTAAATATATATACATATATATATATATATATATATATATATATATTTAGCGCCTCCATCTCGGACAACATGAGCTCGAGGTCAATTTTTTGAATCCGGAGTAAAAGTGATTTGAATGTCTTTTCCTAGACTGGTTGCTTAAACAAGGTTAAAAAAACCATGTCTGCGAAAGAACAGATGAATTAATGCCTTTTGCAAGAGCATTTTTGCAAACTGAAAAGTGAACGGTCTGCTCCAGGATTTATATTCGGATCACTGATTTTATTTCCTACAATGATTACCATCATGATAAGCCCGCCTTTACATACATATACATCAATAATATCGGTCTATCAATATGTACAAAGGCTATAAAGACATTTTTCCATCAGTGGTTACGAAAGATAAGTAAGTTCTTGTATTATCACGTACATACTTATCTCTGTCTGCCATCTTTGCTACCAACTCTGGTTATAATAAAGACTGCAGGAGTTGATTTTTGTCTTTCTCCACAATCTTTCGGTACAAATATAATCAGTCAGATTCGATTCACATATTTACATATTTGTACTGTCTAACTGCAATTTTCGTGGATTCCATCTATTTGTGAGTTTGCCATCAATAATTAAATGGAAATATTTTTTTGCGTCTTGCAGCCGACTGCGGAAAATTGCAGACGACACACAAAGACAAGAAAATGAAAAGGAAACCAAAAAAAAAAAAAGGTTTTGTGAATCGTAAATACATAGAACTGTATTTATTATCAATCAATTTTTTTGATCATTTACTTGCATAAATTTAGGTTTTGTGGTTATAATGTACCTGTGTATGTACCTGTGTATGTACCTGTGTATGTACTGTGTATGTACCTGTGTATGTACTGTGTATGTACCTGTGTATGTACTGTGTATGTACCTGTGTATGTACTGTATTGACAATCTTTCATTCATTTAGTCGCTCATTCTATCTTTATTTCTCACACGCGTGCGTGTGTATGTATGTCTGTGAGTGCATGTGTGTTTGAGTGTGTGTGTGTGCGCACGCGCGTGTGTATGTGTGTTTGTGTGTGTGTATCTGTGTGTGTGTGTGTGTATGTGCGTGTCTAGCACACCCATTCTATCAGAGGAGCTTAGAATACGATGACAACATATTCTGCGGGGGGGGGGTAAGTCCCCCACAATAAAGGGATGACTTGAGTATACATCAGATGGTGAGGCTTCAGTTCTGCAGATCAAGATAATATAGAGTACTCATTCCTTGCAATTACTCCCAGATTTATTCTGACCGAGAGTTAGGGTCTCATCTAGGAGTCAAAAAAAAATCTGTTTGAAGAATATTCGTATTCGATTAAACCACTAACCAAACATCTTTTTGGAAATAACTCCACAAAAATGTAATTTTTATATTATTTTTCAATCACTAATTAATTTTTATATTATTTTTCAATCACTAATTACATTTGGCCCTGTCAGCTGAAGTTGCAGAGTCATCATCATCATCATGTCGTGCCGCTGACCCTCTCTCGCCACTTCTCCCTATCATTTATCGCCTCTGGTAGGTCTTCAGGGCCACATCCCGTATCCGCACATAGCTGCTGAATGTAGGATCGAGCTGGTCGTCCTGTTGGAGCGTTGTAAAATGTAGAGTACTCCTTCATTGCCATCGCTCCCAGGTCCACTCTGTCCCGGGGTGGTAGCATCTGATAGGGTCCTATCGATCGGTCAAATAAGAGTCAATGTGTGCTTATACTAAACTGAATTGTTTGAAACAGAACTGTTCATATGTATAAAAAATGGATTTGATATTAAATAACCTACAATGGTTGATATGCCATAAAAGCCAACTAAACCAAATCATATATATTTGCTTTATATGCATAATGAGGATTTGGCATTAGATAACCTACAAAAGTTGATATGCCATAAAACTAAACCGAACCATTTTCTATATATTTAATATATATATATATATATATATATATATATATATAAAGAGGATTTGGCATTAAATAACCCTAAATGGTTGATATGCCATAAAATCATACCAAACCAAATAATATATATTTAATATATATGTATAAAGAAGATTTGGCATTAAATAACCTACAATGGTTGATATGCCTTAAAACTAAACCGAACCATTTTCTATATATTTAGTATATATATATATATATATATATATATTGTCATCCACAGACAGACTGTTTCGTTCTATCAGAACTCTTCAGTGTGGCTAGACTCGCAGGACGCTCGAAGCCGGGATCGAAACCCGTCTAACTTTACGATAGATTAAGGTTTCAGACCACACAGCTACAAGCGGACTACGTTGGCTAAGGGAATTTTAAGGTATTTTATTTTTAGCAACAGCAGCAGCAGCCTTTGTTTACATTTTTTTTTTTTTTTTTAATACCCTATCGGCTACCAGAGTGCTCAATTCTTACGAAGAGCTTTGCATTACGCTAGGGGCGGCCGACAATTCCTTCGCCAGAGTGCTCAACCCCCATGGGGGAGCGTATATATTGTCATCCACAGACAGACTGTTTCGTTCTATCAGAACTCTTCAGTGTGGCTAGACTCGCAGGACGCTCGAAGCCGGGATCGAAACCCGTCTAACTTTACGATAGATTAAGGTTTCAGACCACACAGCTACAAGCGGACTACGTTGGCTAAGGGAATTTTAAGGTATTTTATTTTTAGCAACAGCAGCAGCAGCCTTTGTTTACATTTTTTTTTTTTTTTTTTTTTTTTTTTTATATATATATATATAAAGAGGATTTGGCATTAAATAACCTACAATGGCTGATATGCCATAAAATCCTACCAAACCAAATCATATATATTTAATATATATGTATAAAGAAGATTTGGCATTAAATAACCTACAATGGTTGATATATCGTAAAATCCTACCAAACCAAATCATATATATTTAATATATATGTATAAAGAAGATTTGGCATTAAATAACCTACAATGGTTGATATGCCGTAAAATCCTACCAAACTAAATCCTATATATTTAATATATATGTATAAAGAAGATTTGGCATTAAATAACATACAATGGTTGATATGCGATAAAATCCTAGCAAACCAAATCATATATATTTAATATATATGTATACAGAGGATTTGGCATTAAATAACCTACAATGGTTGATATGCCATAAAATCCTAGCAAACCAAATCCTATATATTTCATATATATGTATAAAGAAGATCTGGCATTAAATAACCTACAATGGTTGATATGCCATAAAATCCTAGCAAACCAAATCCTATATATTTCATATATATGTATAAAGAAGATCTGGCATTAAATAACCTACAATGGTTGATATGCCATAAAATCCTAGCAAACCAAATCCTATATATTTCATATGTATGTATAAAGAAGATCTGGCATTAAATAACCAACAATGGTTGATATGCCATAAAATCCTAGCAAACCAAATCCTATATATTTCATATATATGTATAAAGAAGATCTGGCATTAAATAACC
The DNA here is from genome assembly GCA_963585895.1 of Sepioteuthis lessoniana. Lineage (NCBI taxonomy): Eukaryota > Metazoa > Mollusca > Cephalopoda > Myopsida > Loliginidae > Sepioteuthis > Sepioteuthis lessoniana. The sequence continues at coordinate 22,272,033 of OY757918.1, forward strand.
AACAATGGTTGATATGCCATAAAATCCTAGCAAACCAAATCCTATATATTTCATATATATGTATAAAGAAGATATGGCATTAAATAACCAACAATGGTTGATATGCCATAAAATCCTAGCAAACCAAATCCTATATATTTCATATATATGTATAAAGAAGATCTGGCATTAAATACCTTTGCCATAAAACCAAACCAAAGCAAACCAAATTACAGCTCATCAATTTGAAAGAGGATGCTATCAACGGAAATATAATGTTTAAAACTTTCTAATTTTTTTTTCATTTCATTCAAAATTTCATTCGCCCTGATTTAGGTTTAATGATTTCATTTCTAAAAACTGAAAGCTTTCAAATTTGCAAAAACAAAACTTTTAACGTTAACAAAAAAAATAAAATAATCCTCGAAAGACATATATGACTTGTAAGTGAATAGTTTGTAGACAATGTTTTCAAACGGGCCAGATCTCATTTGTTTGCACACAGTTAAATAGTTTCAAGTATTATTATCGCACAGTAATAATATAATAATATTGTTATGCTACTCTAATAATTCTATTAAATATCAATAATTTGTTTGCACACATTTAAAAATTTTAAGCATTTGTTTGCACACAGTTTAATGGTTTTAAGTATTGCTAACATTAATAATTCTTTTAAATATTAGTTATTTGTTTGCACACAGTTAAATGGTCTTAAGTATTGCTACCATTAATAATTCTTTTAAATATTAATGATTTGTTTGAACGCAGTTAAATGGTTTCAAGTATTGCTACCATTAATAATTCTTTTAAATATTAATGATTTGTTTGCACACAGTTAAATGGTTTCAAGTATTGCTAACATTAATAATTCTTTTAAATATTAAAGATTTGTTTGAACGCAGTTAAATGGTTTCAAGTATTGCTAACATTAATAATTCTTTTAAATATTAATAATTTGTTTGCACACAGTTTAATGGTTTCCAGTTTTGCTACAATTGATAATTCTTTTAAATATTAATGATTTGTTTGCACACAGATTAATGGTTTCCAGTTTTGCTACAATTAATAATTCTTTTAAATATTAGTTATTTGTTTGCACACAGTTAAATGGTTTCAAGTATTGCTACCATTAATAATTCTTTGAAATATTAATGATTTGTTTGCACAAAGTTAAATGGTTTCCAGTTTTGCTACAATTAATAATTCTTTTAAATATCAATTATTTGTTTGCACACAGTTTAATGGTTTCCAGTTTTGCTACAATTGATAATTCTTTTAAATATTAATGATTTGTTTGCACACAGTTAAATGGTTTCCAGTTTTGCTACAATTGATAATTCTTTTAAATATTAAAGACTTGTTTGCACACAGTTAAATGGTTTCAAGTATTGCTACCGTTAATAATTCTTTGAAATATTAATGATTTGTTTGCACACAGTTAAATGGTTTCCAGTTTTGCTACAATTAGTGATTCTTTTAAATATTAGTTATTTGTTTGCACACTGTTAACTGGTTTTAAGTATTGCTACCATTAATAATTCTTTGAAATATTAATGATTTGTTTGCACACAGTTTAATGGTTTCAAGTATTGCTATTTATGATTAGTAATTTTAATTTAAGAAGTATTCCTGTCTAATACGAACAACTTGCACTTCTGTATAATTTCAAATAACTAATGAAATTAATTCCTTGCAAACATTGGACGGTACTATTTGACTCATAGACAAGACTCTAAAAGATACTAGCACTCAGGGTTGAGAGTGGACCTGGGAGTAATGTCAATGAAGGGGTACTCCATATTCTCCAAACTCCAAGAGTGTCCAATAGAGTCTCACAATCAGATGAAATTTTATGTCATACCCAGAAGATTAAACGATATTAAGTATTTGCTAACCACCTCTAAAAAATTCTATTTAACATTTTTCATTTGTTTGTACATAGTTGAATGGTGTCAAGTATTGCAGGGGGTTGTCTTCGTGGTGTAATGGTTAAAGCGACCGACTGCGGAATCGTAGTATGCGAGTTCGTACTCCAGTCGCGCTATTACGTTCACTTTCGGGCAAATACCCTTGGGAAAGGTATAAACCTCCTTATCCTCCCAACTATGGGTTACATTGTACCACTACTGTTCTTCTGGGAGAAGAGCTTTGGCAATAAATAACCTACAAAGGTTGATATGCCATTAAACAAAGAAACCAAACCATCAAGTATTGCAATCTAATACTAATAATTATATTCAAAATCAATTGTTTGCACACAGATTAATGGTTTCAAGTAATGTAAACCATAAAATAGTTCAATCTGATTCTTAGATCGGTCCCTAACTGATACTACCACTCTAAGTCAGAGGAGACCTGGAAGTAATGGCAATCAGGGGTGACTTAAGATAGATGATTGGATGGTTGTTTGGGTTTTATGGCATATCAACCTTTGTAGGTTATTTAACGCCAAGTCCATTTTTATGCAAATAGTCAGTTCTATTTCAAACAATTCAGTTTAGCATGAGTACATAGTTTAATTGTCAAAACATTTCTATTTCAAGCTAATTCAGTTTAGTATAAGTACAGATTTTTTTTACTCACAGTTAAATGTCAAATCAGTTCTATATTAAACAATTCAGTTTCGTGAAAGTACACTTGCAATGTCAAAAACTGTTCCATTTCAAACAATTCAGTTAACGATAAGTACGTAGTTTAAATGTTAGTACAGTTTGATTGTGAAAAACATGTCTATTTCAAGCAATTCAGTTTAATCAAGAATTCCGTTTAGCATAATTATGCCGTTAGTTCTATTCCACTCATAGATAGGGCCCTATCAGGTGCTACCACGCCGGGCCAGAGGGGACTTGGGAGCAATGGTAATGAAGGGGTGCTCCGCATTCCCCGAAGCTCCAGTATCACTGCAACATCACCATCAGATTGTTTAGTGTCATATCCAAGACACTCATGGTGGGGTTCTAACCCTCTGCAGAGGTGCTGTCGGTGTATTCTACAGCCCCAGACGACTGGGTAAACTTAACATAAAGGAAATGTAGTATAATACTTAATTTTATTGCCAAAGGACACACGGTTTAATAAATTCTAAATACATTTCTTTCAATCTTCACGTTCATCGTTTCTTTCCTTTTCTATCTATGTCCTTTTATTAAGTTTGTGGCCTGGCGTCGCTCAACATAAACTCCATCGAAGATACCTGGTGTGTTAATCAAATAACCCCGATCTTGTCGGGTACGGAATGAAGATATGTGGGCGTCATCGAAAAAATACCTGTAAAGGATTTTTGAGGGCAAAGAAAAATGACCCAGTCTGGAAACCGAGAGAACATAAATGTTGTTGTGTAGTGGGGTGGAGGGGAAGACTCTGGGTCCCAGACCGGCAGTGGAAGCAACCAGGAAAAAAGGAAGACAACAATAAGGCACGATGATACGTTCTACTTCAAGATACAATAAGCGCTTAATAAAAATGTCAGCTCGCCTAGAAAACTGGCTTGAAGACTCGCGATCCGTATACCCAGTCGGCCTCTGGAAATGACAAAAAAACAATCATCAGAAGAGGTATATGTGTCTCTGCTTATATATATATATATATATATATATATATAAAACTAGTTGTAATGAGGAGGTGAATGAACATTATTCTATTTTTAGATTATTCATATGAGTAGTTAAAGAGTACAGTTCTTCCCTTTCGATGTTCCATTTTTTTTTCTCTAACTTCCTTTGCTAGTTTGAATCAGAGTCCATTTGATAGAGAATATGCCCTAAGTTCTATTTTCAGGGGCTTTCATCATATCAAGTGATAGTCTTTAGGGGATTTTTTTCAGATATTTTTTCTTTTGTAGGTAGGAATATATATATATATATATATAGTAAAATTAGAAGGAAACTCAAACCTGGTTAAATTATCATTATAAATTTATTTCGCCGGAGAATATTATTCTACTCCGTCTCCTCAGATGACTTTTACAAGTTAGACTTGAGGTTGCTATACAGCAAATGTGGATTACAGTTTATGTGTGTATGAAAATAATAAAAAGGAAAAACCAGCTTGAAGTTTCCTTCTAATTGCACTATATACTCTCTGTTTGAGAATTTTGTAATATATATATATAAAGGAAAAAGAGATGTAACAATAGCCATACTTAAACAGGTTTGAGTTTCCATCTAATTACACTCTATATATATGTGTGTGTGTGTGTGTGTTTGTGTGTATGAATGTGTGTGTGTGTATATATATATATGTGTGTGTGTGTGTATTTACCCGAGAGTGTTTATATATATATATATATATATATATATATAAAATATCGGCAGAATATGAATAAATATGGTGCCAATGTATCTGCTGGCAAGACTCTAGAGACAGTTTTGAAGTAGTCTGTATCTGTATTATGTGAATGGACTCTTGCTAAGTTGGTCTAAATGGTTTCTCATTGAAAAAGGCAATAAGCATGCTATTTCACTCAAAACTATGACAGACGCAGACGATGCAAATATACCAGCCCAAACAGAATCTCTTCTGTATCGCTTAGACCAAGCAGGAGAATGTGTTACATAATTACGGAATGATTTTTTAAAATATTAATCATCTTTCGTTAATTATATTTCAGTTTGGTTGGGCTTTGAACTATTCGGCTCTTAGTTCAGGTGGTCAGTCGTTGGGTACAGTTTACTCTCGCGTGCAAACGATATGACAATCACAATTGCCACAATAAACCCCAGATAGTAAATGTGCTGGAGTGTGACGTCATGCCCGGAAGTGATGGTCCTGTGAATTTAAAGATTTCGAAAAAGGGACAGTTGAAAGTTGACTTTGGGCCATGTAAGAAGACAGTTGGGTTGTCTGCCATTGAGGCAGACAGTTGAAGTTGGGGTATGACCATGGTGTTGAGAATTTGAAGTCCGACCAGGCTGTTGGGAGTTGACTTTGGGCCATGTAGACAGAGAGTTGGATTCTCTGCCATTGAGGCAGACAGTAGAAGTTGGAGTTCGACCACGGTGTTGAGAAGTTGGGTCCGACCATAATGGTGAGAAGTTGGGGTCCGACAATGATGTTTAGAAGTTGGGGTCCAACAATGATGTTGAGACGTTGGGGTCCGACAATGATGGTACTATTTACCAACCCCTCCGCTCGGGCAGGATATGAAACAAGGTCAATTTTTAAGCGGAGTTTAACAGGTTTGAATTCAGAGTTATCCTTCTCCTAGACTAGTTGCCTCACCAAGGCTGAAGAACCTAGTCCGTCCTACTATTTACCCATAGCTGGAGGGAGAATAAGGGGGTTCATACCTTTCCCAAGGGTATTTGCCCGAAAGTGAACGTAATAGCGCGACTGGAGTACGAACTCGCTTACTACGATTCCGCAGTGCATCGCTTTAACCATTACACCACGAGGACACCCGACAATGATGGTGAGAAGTTGGGGTCCGACAATGATGGTGAGAAGTTGAGATTGGACCAGGCGATGTGCCGAGCGTTATAGTGTTGTCAGCATTGTAACAATTGTATTCCTCTCCTCGTGTCGAAGAACCGAATTCAAGAAGTTAATAAACGGTTCGTATCTGAACAACAGAGTCGCCCGTATGTTGTATTTGTATTCGCCTGTTTATTTATATTGTGTGTTTTGCATTTGTATACGTGTAATATACAACAAAGGTATTGGCCGCTTCATTTATGCAAATCAAACACAGTACATGTGTTTTTAACAAAAAGGAGCCGTCTCCACTTTTAATGGCCATCCCCTAAAATTAGTCGACCAATTCTTATTCCTTGACAGCAACATCTCATCTACTGAAAGTGATATCAATATATGCCGAACAAAGGCATGGAATGCTATTGGAAATCTAATCTATCCGATAAAATAAGGCAGGATTTCTTCCTAGCTGTGACAATACTATATGGATGCACCACATGGACACTACACTTTTAAAACTTAGAGACAAAAGGCTACATGGTAACTACAGCAGAGGGCTGCATGCTGTCTTGAACAAATGCAGGAGGCAACACCACACAAAAAAAGCGGCTATACAGCCACTTGCCTCCTATCTTACAAAGCATTCAAGTTAGTCGAACAAGACATGCAGGGCATTCCTGGAGACGCAAAAACGAATTCATCAGTGATGTTCTGAGATCTTCTTCACATAGTCGTGCCAGTGTTAGCCGACCAGCAAAGACTTATATCAGCTGTGAGTGGCAAAAAGATGCAACTTAAAAGCCCAGTAAAGAGAAAGGGTTGATAGAGACGGATGACGAGAGGGAGTCAGAGAATTCCCTGCTGTCAGCGTGAGCTGCTGCTGATGCGGATGCATGTATGTGTATGAGTATAAATGTGTGACATGTTTAAGGTGTCTCATTATACATAAGACCTATGTGAATGCTTGAATTTCTACTATTGTTGTGTAGCCACATAATACATATGCCTGCAGAAACATAACGACGCAATGAAGACGAGCGACACAGTTCTTTAGAGAAATACACCTCTCACTTTATTTGAAAGGGTTCGAAAGGGTTACTAAAGGTTTTATAGTGTGAGAGGTGAATTGGAGGCTGAACAGAACTGCAACATATTGACCCCCACTCTTATGGCCATTACAGTGTTTCTTTCCCGTTGTCCTGGGCTGCTCAACCGGGGGCCTGGGAGCCCAGCCTCTCTGGGACATAGTCCTCATTCCAGCATCTTCTCTCCAACTATCTGAACTTCAGCTACTCAATCGGGGGTCATGAGGCCCCCCCTCTGCTGGGTGCTTGTTTTCTCTACTGCATCTTATCTCCAACTAACCTGAACTTCCTGTGCACCGAGTTATAAGATTGTTCGACACCCACCTTCTTCTTGTGGGCGTCACAAATCGCACTCAATCCAACCCGTCCACGGTCAAGGTTATTCCTCGACCGGATGCCCCTGTTATTTACACAGGTGCATTTCCTATTTTGACAGTTTGACCGGGGTCAATATGTTACACTATTAATATGTGTTCTTTTTTGTTTCAAACTGTAAAATAGTATAACAACTATTAATTCTTGATCGCAATGCCTTGGATAAGAAAGGAAAAAATATTTTTCGTCATTATTTATTTGGAGACAAAAATCACTCAAAACTGTCGCAAACTAGATGCAACCCATTAATATGATAATGATTTACTTCTGAGACAAGAAACACAAAAAATATTGCATGTGCTGGAAGCTCATATAATAACAATAAAACAAAAACATTGGGTGAGGTGCCCGTATTGTAATGGTTATCGTCGTAGGAAAAGGACACGGCGATACGAGTTCAAATCCTGGACGAGACTGATTACATTTCACATAGCACTAATACCCTTGGGAAAAGTATGAATCCAATTATTCTCCTTCCAGCTATGAGTAAATAGTAGGGCAGACTAAGTCTAGGAGAAGGAAAACTCTGAATTGAAACCTGTTAAACTCCGCTTAAAAATTGACCTTGTGTCATATCCTGCCCGAGCGGAGGGGTTGGTAAATATGATAAAACACAAACATGGATTTTATATCTAACTCAAAGAATGCTTTTTTTTTACAGGACGTGTTCCAAATGACTGCCCAGACACTTATCTCAGTAATAAATAATTATCTTATTAATGGGTTGCATCTACTTTGAGACACACACTCTCTCTCTCTCTATATATATATTAATATATATATATATATATATATATATTAAAACAGTATATGGTTGCCACTATCTCACTTGTTGGGTTTGTGGTTGACCAAATGTGGTATAATTTGGAGAGTGCTCAATATCTGTGATAGAGCTATTGTATAATAATAATTAAATATCTATCGATTTTGATATATATTTGATAGCATGCATGCTTATCTGTGACTACTGGTTTCATGCCATCTTTATACCACAATCATCGGGGTAAAGAAAGAAAAATATTGGAGAAATCGAAAAAAATCGACAAATACAGTCAAAAGAATGTTTACGTAAGACTGCGTATAACGTGTGTCCCTTAGTTAAAAGCATCACAACACAAAAAAATCTATTCAGCCAAATCTCCAACTGTCTCGCCACCTCCGCGACTCATCGCTACATATATATCTATGAGACAAACTCAAATATGCCACGCAGCGCATGTATCATCATACACACACACACACACACACACTCATACAAACAATCATATATACAATCACAAACAACAATACGCACATAAATTCCACACACACACACACACACACACATAAAGGCTTATGCGCAATTCTAGCGTAAACATTGTTTTGACTGTATTTTTCGACTTTTCCAAAAACTTTTTCTGCTTGATAATTGTGGTTTAGATACGGCATGAAACCAGTGGTCGCAATAAGCATCCATGCTATTAGATATATTCATTGGTCTAATGGGTATGTAATATAATGGCCGAGGGATTTCGTTTTATGCCTTTGGGTTTAGTTAGGCTGAGAACCTTTCGGCTCTGCGCATGGATTACTTAGGTGCAACGCAGGTGTTCGTGCGCGCGCGGAGCGGACGTGTCACTCAGATAAATCACAATAGAAACCCGAGATGGGAAACGGGGCTACAGAGTGCAGGTGACGTCACGCACTGGAAGCGCGCGGAGGATTTTGGGGATTTTGAAAAAGTCAGTTTGTTGAGTTCAGAACTAGACACCGAACGAGAAGGATCGACTTTCAGGGCTCGCAGAGGCCGGACAAATTTGTGCGCTACGGGCGTCGCACGAGATGGCGGGGGGGGGGCAGATGAAAAAGCCAGAATAGAAAGAATGTGTATGTCTCTCCTTATGTCGAAACCTTTAACTCAAAGGTAATAAAAGGTTTCGTACCTGAACTAAGAAGTCGTTACATGTTTTTCGTGTTTCGAGATTCCTATGTTCTATGTATATATGTTATGAACATTCTGCGTACGTTTCACGTTGCCATATCCGTATCTGGCTATGGTACAGGTAGAGTGTTCGCCAATGGCCCAGGAGACTTGGGTTGAATCCCAGGTCGCGTCATACCAAAGACTTTAAAAATAGTACTTGATACCTCCTTGCTTAACACTCAGCAATATAAGGTACGTATCAAGTGTAAAGTGGAGTAATCCTGGGAAAGGAGAAACGCCATCCCCTACACCTTGGTGTAGAAGCTATTGAAAAGGGAACCTTCTGGTCGCCCTCGACTATGGTCGCCAACTATATATATAGTATTCAGCCAAATTGTCCTTCATATCTATGGTCCAATCGGCTGCAGAATACACCGATTGCATCTCTGCAGAAGGGTAAGACTCCGTCAATGAGTGTCCTAGATATGACACTCAACAATCTGATGGTGATGCTCGAGTAATTCTGGAGCTTTGGTGAATGTGAAGTACTCCTTCATTGCCATTGCTCCCAAGTCTTCTCTGGCCCCGGATTGGTAGCACCTGATAGGGTCCTATCTATGGATCAAATAAAACTAAACTGCATGCATATGCTAAACTGAATTGCTTGAAATAGAACTGTTTTGAAATGTAAATTGCGTACCTATGCTAAACTGAATTGTTTGAAATAGAACAGTTTTGACATTTTCCGATGTGTAAATAAATGACTGCTGTTTAACCGAATTGTTAGTGATACATAGCAATACCTTGACCCCTTTAACTTTGTTGAATAAACTAAATAGCTTGAAATAGAACTGTTTCTGACATTTAAACTGTTTGATGTCTCCTTGCTTAACACTCAGCATTATAAAGTATGGATCAAGGGTAAAGTGGAGCAATCCAGAGAAAGGAGTAGCGCCCTCCCTACATCTTGGTGTAGTAGCTATCGAAAAGGGAGCCTTTGGGTCACCCTAGACTAACGTCGCCAACTTTATTTACCTACTTATGCTAAACTGAGTTGTTTGGAATAGAACTGTTTATGTGTATAAAAATGAATTTGGCATTAAATAACCTATAATGATTGATATGCCATAAAACCAAACCAACCAAACGAACCAATCAACCAAACAAACAAACTCTCATATATCTTTTCATTGATCACCTCTAGAGTCATTAGGTTCCTATAGATTTCTGCCCTTTAAGGTGTTTTAAATCAAAATATTTCTGATAATTTAGTATACAAACAACAGAAGAAATTCCATAATATTGATGATCTAGAAGGGAAATTAAATTTTCTTGATTGAATTTTCTGGATTGTTGTTAGGCAGCAAGAGATACTTATTTTATCAAATCCCCATATCAGAAAGTCCATCAGTCTCCTGTAATTGAATCTAATTTTGCAGTACATGCATTTTGTAGAGATGTGGAAATGAATACAATCGGGAACTCTAAGTTTCCTAAACATGAGACTGATCCAAATATTATTGAAATTTTGATGAAAATCATGAACAAAATGAACACCGAACCACAGCAAACCAAACCTCAAAATCTGATTTCTATATTACAGTCGGTAATGTTATATCCACTATTGATGCAAGAATAATCAAATATTTTATTCCAATAACGTTTATATATGAGCTGTTATACGACACAGAATAAGTTTGATTATTTCACAGAAAAGATGATATTTTTTTCTTTGTTATATAATTGCTGCCTTAAACAGTAGAGATTGTTAAACGATAGCAAAAATCTAATTCAACCAAGCTATTCAACAATTAAAAAACTAACCTTTAAACATATATGGATCCTTTGGGCAACACGATAAATTAAAAATAAATTTGTTACTTGTAAAGAAAGACAACACTGTATCTTTACCTGTTGATAACATTCTCATGAAACATTATTTTGATTATCCTATTTACCCCCCCCCCGCTCGGGCAGGATATGACACAAGGTCAATTTTAAAGCGGAGTTTAACATGTTTCAATTCAGAGTTTTCCTTCTCCTAGACTATTTGCCTCACCAAGGCTGAAGAACTCAGTCTGCCCTAATATTTACCCATAGCTGGAGGGAGAATGATTGGATTCATATCTTTCCCAAGGGTATTAGTGCTATGTGAAATGCAATCATTCTCGTCCAGGATTTGAACTCGAGTCGCCGTGTTCATTTCCTACAACGATAACCATTTCACCACGGGCACTTTATTTTGATTATAAGGTTGGTAATATTGTTAGCTTAACCGACAACGGTAATGAAGCGGCCATAAGTGCTTTTTGTTTGGTTTGGTTTGGTTTTATGGAATATCAACCATTGTAGGTTATTTTATGCCAAATCCATTTTTATACATATAAACAGTTGTTTCAAACAATTCACTTTAGTATAAGTATAGTTTTTTTTGTTTACACTCAGTTAAATGTCAAAACAGTTCTACTTCAAACAATTCAGTTTAGCATACAAAATCTATTCCATTTTAACCAATTTCGTTTAGCATAAGTACGCATTTTAAATGTGAAAACAGTCCTATCTCACTCTATTCAGTTTAGCATAAGTATACAGTTTAATTCTATTTGACCCATAGATAGGACCCTATCAGGTACTACCATTCATACCCAGAGTGAACATGGGGGCGATGGCGATGAAGGGGTACTCTGAATACCCTAAAGCTCCAACATTACTGAAACCTCACCATCAGATTGTTCAGTGTCATATCTATGACACTCGTTGGGGGGAGTCTTACCCCTCTGTAGAGAGGCAGTCGGTGTATTTTACAGCCCCAACCGACTGGGCAAAAGTGCCTTTTCTTTCATGGTTAGCGGTATATTCTCACAATATAAGGGCGTTGTACATGTTATGCTAATTAAATGTCTTGAAGCTGAGAATTTATTTGACATAGTTGAACCAATTATAATTGGTTGGGAGGAAATAAGCCTTCACGTATTATCAAATATTCTTGCCGTCTTCCAAGCTTTCATCGTTCATACGTTTTCATCGTTCTCTTTAAACAATAAATATCCTTCCTTCTTGCCATTTTTCGTTTCAGCTAACTTTCTTCTGGACACTCTTCTTATATATCTGTGGAGTGTGGAGCACCCCTTCATTGCCATTACTCCCAGGTCCACTATGACTCGATGTAGTAGTACATATTAGGGTCCTTTATATGGTTCAAATACATTTGTTTGAAAATTATTTCTATTTAATGGAAATACTTGCAACCACACAACTGTGTGCAAATTATCTGTTTTAGATAGGTTTTGTTTTGTTTTGTTTTATGGCATATCAACCTTTATTGGTTATTTAAAGCCAAATCTATTTTTGTGTAAATAATCCAGTTTTGTGTAAGTACAGTTTCAATGTCAAAAACAGTTCAATTTCAAATAATTCAGTTTAGCATAAGCACGCAGTTTAAATGTAATAATGCAATAGATAAAAATGGTATATCATACTTTCGTAAAAAATCATACATAATAGTAATAATCCTAGTCATGTAAGAACATTAAGTTTATAAGTCCCAAAAATTCACTAAAAATTGTCCAACCGGTCACATAGCATAACGGTTATAGGCATTGGCTCCCTAAGGTGACAATCATCAGGAGGTTGCAGGATCAGTCCTGATTGCCGGCAAGTAGCAATACAGGAGTACTTAACACTTGTACCCGGTTATGGCTAACGGAATCAGAACAGGCGACCTCCTTGAATTCAATAAAAGACGTAGATAGAAATTCTGTGTAGCTCGACAAACACCTGAAGAAGGCCGGAGGACATATCGCCCGAAACGTAGTGGAAATAACAACAAAAATAATTGTCCGAAAACTCTTAATGATAAAAATCATCAAGCCTCGTCTCAGAAATTCAGACAACTTTCTTTTGTAGTCCACCAAAGCTTTTGATCGTATATTCACTTCCAGTTTTGAAGTCTAAACCTTTTTTGTTCGTATTTGATTCAGTCCATTTACAAAAATACATTAAAAACAATTAGTTTGGTCCAAAAGATACAAGTAATTGTTTGCTGTCCCAAAAGAAAAATTGTCATAATAGAAATCATACATCAGATAGCATCCAACTCACATTAGTTCGTACCTTATACGAATTACATACTCTGGAATCTCTGTAAATTTTGAAATCTTATGAATGGACGTCAGAGGCACATTCTCCAACTAAGCTTATATTCTGGCGACTTTACTCGAGGGTGAACTGAAGGCTCCCTTTTCAATAGCTACTACACAGAGATGTAGGGGGAGGACGCTACTCCATTCCCTGCAATGTTCCACTTTACCCTTAATCCTTACCTTATACTGCTAAGTGCTGAGCAAGGTGGCATCAAGTACCATTTTTGAGTCTTTGGTATGATTCGACCTGAAATTAAACCTCGGTCTCCTGGGCTATCGACGAACCCTCTACTCATAAGGCCAATGGCCGGTATTTCTATAGATAATACGGAATAATAAAAAACACTAAAGAAGGTTGTCAGCTTTTAAATAGATACAGTTGATTTGATTTGGTTTGTTAGTTTTTAGGGCATTTCAACCATTGTTGATTATTCAAAGCCAAATCCGTCAGTATACATATAAACAGTTCTATTTCAAATAATTCAGTTGAGCATAAGCACAATTTTTGTTTACACACAGTTAAATGTTAAAAGAGTTCTATTTCAAACAATTTAGTTTAGCATAACTATACAGTTTAGTTCTATTTGATCCTTAGGTAGGACTCTATCAGGTGCTACCACTCCGGGCCAGAGAGGAATTTCCTCGTGGTGTAATGGTTAAAGCGATGAACTTCAGAATCGTAGTTATGCTATTAGGTTCACTTTCGGGTAAATACCTTTGGGAAAGGTATAAGTGCCATTATCCTGCTAGCTATGGATTAAATAGTACCACTGCTGTTCTTCTAGAAGGATGAATTTGACATTAAATGACCCAAGAAGATTGGTATGCCATTAGACAAAAGAGCAATCATATCTGAGCCAGAGTGGATCTGGGAGCGACGGTAATAAAGGGGTACTCCGCTTTCCTCAAAGCTCCAGTATTACTGAAGCCTCACCATCAGATTGTTTTGAGTCATATGTAGGACAATCTTTGGGGAATTCTTAGCTCTCTGCAGAGATATAGTCAGAGTATTGAATTTTCGAATCGCATTTCTGTAAGAAATGGTAAATTGAAATAGGAACACTTCACAGCTTTGAATAATAATATTTAGGTTTCGTTTGGTTTGTTGTGTTTTATGGCATATCAACCTTTCTAGGTTATTTAACGCCAAATCTATTTTTATGTAAATAATCAGTTCTATTTAAAACAATTCAGTTTAGCATGAGTACACAGTTTAATTGTCAAAAACATTTCTATTTCAAATTATTCAACCAGTTATATACAACAATTCTGTATAGTGTAAGTACAGTTTCAATGTCAAAAACAGTCCAATTTCAAATAATTCAGTTTAGCATAATCACTCAGTTTAAATGTAAGCACAGTTTAATGGTGAAAAACATTTCTATTTCGATCTATTCAGTTTTGTCAAGCAGTTCTAATTCAGTTTCAATGTCAAAAAACAGTTCAATTTCAAATAATTCAGTTCAGCATAAGCATATAGTTTAAATATAAGTACAGTTTAATTGTCAAAAACATTTCTATTTCAAGCTATTTATTTTAGTCAAACAATTTAGTTTACCATAAGTATGCAGTAAGTTCTATTTAACCCACAGATAGGACCCTTATCAGGTGCTACCACGCCGGGCCAGAGTGGACCTGGGAGCGATGGCAATGAAGGGGTACTACGCATTCCCCAAAGTTCCAGTATCACTGGAACCTCACCATCAGATTGTTTAGTGTCATATCCAGGACACTCGTTGGGCATAATATTTACGTTGTATTTCTAGAACTTGAGTCTCAACATCAGACGCTGTCTGGTGTCATACATAGGATTCATCCTTTTTTAAGGGGAAGATTCTTACTCTTCTTTAGGGGATACAGTCTGCGTATTTTAAACCCTGTTTAGCTAATTTTTTTGTTTAGATTTTATGTCAGATCAACCTTTGTAGGTTATTCAATACCACATCTATTTTTATATAAATCAACAGTTCTATTTCAAACATTTCAGTTTTGCATAAGTACACAGTATAATCGTCAAAAACATTTCTATTTCAAGCTATTCAGTTTAGTCAAACAGTTCTGTTTCAAACAATACAGTTTAGTATAAGTATAGTCTTTGTTTACACACAGTTAGATATCAAAACAGTTCTATTTCAAACAATTCAGTTTAGCATAAGTATGCAGTTTAGTTCTATATGACCCATAGATTGGATCCTATCAGGTGCTACCACTCCTGGCCAGAGTGGACCTGGGAGCGAAGGTAATGAAGAGGTACTCAGCATTTCCCAAAGGTCCAGCATTACTGGTGCCTTATCATCAGTTCGTTTAGTGTCATATTCAGGACACTTGCTGTGGGTAGGTCTTACCTTTCTGCAGAGAAGCAGTCGGTGTATTCTACAGCCCCATCCGACTGGGACACAGGACAATCATTGGGAGGTCTTACTTCTCTGCAGAGAAGCAGTCGTTGTATTCTTCAGCCCCAGCTGCCCGAGGCAGAGCTAATTTGATGGTCCTGACAAACAAATAACCAAAATGAAAAATTTAGTATTATATATATATAGATTATATACATAAGTATGTGCATGCGTGCGTATTCCCTTGTATACATGTGTTCTTCTATTAGTGTATGTATGTATGTATGTGTTTATACCTTGTGCGGTCATGTATGTAGATGAGTGTGCATCTGTGAAGAAGAAGACATAATCGGGACTGACATATCTGTCAATACTTGTAAATTTATGTAAAATGATTTATGTATATTAAATAATTATATTATGCATATTATATATTAGTATACATAGATTTATATTTGCTTGTTTGCTTTGAAAGATCATAAGAGTGGCATGGAGTGTTCTTCACTTTATTTGTAGAGCAAAAAGTCTTATCCTAAAGCAGATTTCTTTACATGCGAAAAATCAGATAGAAACTTTTTAATACATATGAGGGAATTTTGGTATTAATTATTGAATCATCATTTTTTAATTATATATTTTGGATATTCCATGTTATTTTACGATTTTGTTTAGGTTCTTTGTTTAATGGCAGAATAACCTTCGCGGGGCATTTAATGCCAAAGACAGTAGTGGTACTATTTAAACCATACCTGGGAAGCCAAGTCGGCTGTAGAATACACCGACTGCATCCCTACAGAGGGGTAAGTTTCTCACTAACGAATGTCCTGAATGACATCAAACAATCTGATAGTGAGCCTTCAGTCATAGAGCACTAAGGGATATGGAGTACTCCTTCATTGCCATTGCTCCCAGGTCCATTCAAACCCGGAGTGGTAGCACCAGATAGGGTTCTATCTATGGGTCAAATACATTTAAACCCTGTGCAAACAAATGATATGCTAAATGGAGTTGTTAGAAATAGAACTGTTTGGTTATTTGATTATGTGTAAACAAATGGCTGATGTTTAATTGAATTATTAGTGATTCATAGCAATGCTGGGAACCATTTGACTGTGTTCAAACTAATAACAAACGTTAAATAGAATTATTAATGATAAACCCCGGCTCATTAGCATAGTGGGTTGGGTGTTCGCCAATGGGCCGGGAGACCTGGGGTCAATCCCAGGTCGCGTCATACCAAAGACTTTAAAAATGGTACTTGATACCTCCTTGCTTAACACTCAGCAATATAAGGTACATATCGAGGGTAAAGTGAGGCAATCTAGGGAAAGGAGTAGCACCCCCCTACATCTCGGTGTAGTAGTTATTGAAAAGAGAGCCTTCTGGTCGCCCTCGACAACAGTTGCCAACTTTACTTACTTATTAATAAATAGTAATTCTTATAACCACTTCTTTGTCTGAAATCAAATGATTAATATTGAATAAAAAGTATTTGTTAAATGATTTCAGTTATTGCTAGAAAACATTGTGTAGAAACAATAGCAATACTAATATGTAAACAAATTTATTCAAACTCATTTCATCATCATCATCATCATCATCATCATGCTATCAGCACAGATATCCCCGACTCTCTCACGCTTCCCCTCCCTATCGTCCATTGTTTCAGGCAGGTCTTCAGGACTACATCCCGTATCTACACAGAGCTGTTGTATGTAGGTTCGAGCTGGTCGTCCTGCCTTTGCTCTGTCATATAAAGGGGTTATGGTTGGTGTAATGGTTATCATCGCAGGAAATGGACACGGCGACACGAGTTCAAATCCTGGACGAGACTGATTGCAATTCACATAGCACTAATACGCTTGGGAAAGGTATGAATCCAATTATTTCCCTCCAGCTATGGGTAAATAGTAGGGTAGACTAGGTTCTTCAGCCTTGGTGAGGCAACTAGTCTAGGAGAAGGAAAACTCAGAATTCAAACCTGTTAAACTCCGCTTAATAAATTGACCTCGTGTCATATCCTGCCCGAGCGGAGGGGTTGGTAAATATGGTAAAGGGGTCCACAGAACTACATCACTTATGAGCTCATCCCTACTTCTCCAGCAGTATCCTGCATGTCTGGTTCGTCAAACTTGGATAGTTTTCGTGATGAGTGGTAGGTGTCCGTACAGCTGCTGCTTTGTGGCGTGCTGCCTCCAGGACTTGTTCAATATTGCTCGTAGCATTCTTGTGTAGTTGCCGTCAACCTTTTTCTCCGTCCGTTTAGTTAGCGTCCATGTAGTGCATCCATATAGCAGTATCGACATGACTGCTGTTTGAAAGAAACTGCGTTTCATTTTATCGGTCTGGTCTGACTTTCATATGACGGATAGCCTCTCGATAGCTGTCCATGCCTTTGCTAGTTGCATGCTAATGTTTGTCTCCGTTGATGAGACACTGTTCCTCGGTAGGTGAACTTGTCAACTAGTTTCAGAGAACTGTTCTATTGTAATACTTGAAATCATTTAACTGAGTACAAAAAATAAGTTCAGGCTCGCTTAAAATATATATACATATATATATATATATATATATATATATATATATATTGAATACATATAATCTGTTTACAGATCATATGTATTCAATATATATGAATAAACAGGCTTTTATATGCCATAAAACTCAACCAAACCATAGCTGGGGTTTTAAGGAAGTTCATACCTTTCCCAAGTCTGAAAGTGAAAATAATAGCGTGACTAGAGTTCGAACTCGCTAACTTCAATGTCGTTGTTCAGAACGCTAACCACTACGACAGAGGAGCTTCCTCGTGTTATTTTCAGTTATTTAGTTGATTCTATCACCTAGAAGAGTATTGGCATGCCACATTGGACACTACATGACAACTACAAGACAAGAAGAATTATTGCCGGTTGTTGATTATTGAAAAGTAAAACAGTCAAAACATTGTGATAAAATATTATTGATTAGAATCTAGTGGTGACAAAAATCATTGAATATTAATAGCACCTAGTCTCAGCATACAGTCCTTAGAATACACCAATTGCATCCTCTTCAGAGAGGTAAGACCTCCCCCACCTCAAAGAGGTTAGTGCTGGGTATGACAATAAACTGCATTTGATGGGGAGGCTCCAGTTCTGGAGGTCTGGGGAGAGGAGTGTACAACTTCGTCACAATTACTCCCAGGTCCACTCTGAACCAGGATGGCAGTATCTGTTAGGTTCCCCTCTATGGGTCAAACAGATTTGTTTAAAAAATCATTCGTTTTCGACAGGAATACTTGACGCGGTTTGGTGTCTTTGCTTAATGCCATGTCAAGCTTTGAAGGTTATTCAATGCCAAAGAAGAACAGTAATGGTAGTATTAAACCCGTAGCTGCCGTGGAGTAAGGGGATTTCATACCTTTCTCAAGGGGATTAGTCCAAAAGTGAACGTAACAACAGGAATGGAGTTCGAACTCATTTGCAATAATGTCGCAGTCTAGCACGCTAGCCACTACACTTCGGGGACTTCCTCCCTAATAACTAATACGATACAACAGTAGATTATTTGTATTAAAGATTATCCTCTAAAGCTATATGGCCCAGTCGGCTAGGTTAGGACTGCATCTCTGCTGAGGGTAAGACTCCACCAACGAGGGCCCAGTTCGCTAGGCTGCAGCATACACCGACTGCGTCTCTGCTGAGGGTAAGACTCCCCCAACGAGTGTCCAAGATATGATGTTAAACAATCTGATGGCGAGGCTTCCGTAATACTGGAATTTTGGGGAATGCGAAATACTCCTTCGTTGTCATCACTCCCATGTTTATTCTGGCCCGAACTGGTAACACCTGATAGGGTCTTATCTATGGGTCAAATAAAACTAAACCGTGTACTTACTCATTGTTTGAAATAGAACTTTTACATTTAACTGTGTGCAAACTGAATTGTTTGAAAAAGAACTGTTTTTTATGGATAAAAATGGATTTGGTATTGAATAACCACAATGGTTGGTATGCCATAAAACCAAACTAAACCAAACAAAACTGAAGCTCTAATTATTTACTAAGGATTACTATAGTCATGTGAAACTATATAACTGTGTGCAAACAAATGACTATTATTAAATAATAGTTACTTGAAAGCAAGTATCCATTAGAAACGTGTAAAAATACTTGAAACCATGGAACTAATTATTTGTATAAGATAGGAATACTTGATATGTTAGTGGTTGCATAAAAATTATTAAGAACAACAGCACAAAAATGTCAATATAAATGTACAATATTCAGGATTCTCAAACGTCTCGGTATAAAATAACCCAACATCGGTTGACATGCCATTAAAATTAATCCTTCAATCTTAAGAAACAAATACACAAAAAGTGTAAATATGAATATACAATAAATTCGATTCCTAAACATCTAGGCATAAAATAATCCGAGACAGGTTGATATGCCGTTAAGATAAATTAAATACTCATATTGCTCTTGGAAAAAGCATAGACCTTCTCTTCTCCCACCAGCCATGGCGAAATAGGAGCGGGGGCTGTTTTTTTTTTTTTTTTTACATTTGGTAATGCAACCGACCAAGGAGGAAAAATAAAACTTAAATTCAAAAAGCATGATTCAAGAGAATCTTTGAAAGATCTATTATCTTTTATTATCCGATAATCCAAACTGTGTGACTGGTTCTAGATAGGCCTTCAACACTAGAAACAAATAACTTGTGTAAGCAGTACAGCAGTTCACATATTGGACCCTCATGCGTCGAGATAGACAAGAGAATCCATCATTCATATATATATATATATATATATATATCCAAATTCTGAGAGAGAGAGAGAGAGAGAGGGAGAGAGAGAGAGAGAGAGAGAGAGAGAGAGAATCGATACGTCAACCTTGAATCCTCTATTTACTTGAGCTAGCCCGATGGCTATAAAAATTGACATGCAAAATATTTATGTGATGAGCTGGGTGAAAATCGATGCCATAAAACTGATACCAGCAATAGGATGAAGGTGAATTTGAATTTATTGGATCATCGTAAGTTTGTGGAGAAATGATGATATCTTCATTCTTGGCTCAGTCTACAAATATCGTTCCAAAATGATAATATCCATATATATATATATATAGTATGGGATTGCGTTATATACATATGTATATATATATATATGACGCAATACCACCCCCATATATATATATATATATATATATATATGCAAACAACCACTAAAGACCAAAGATACTCCTTCAGATCTTAAACATGAATATAAAACCACCCACAATAAATATCTTTTAGGTTAGCAAATGGCCATTTAAGTATGTTTAACATCCACAAGATCTCAGTTAAAATTTTTCATCTATGGCACTTCCTTCTAGGATTGGTTTGGTTTTATTGCATATCAATCATTGTAGGGAATTTAATGCCGAATCCATTTTTCTACATATAAACAGTTTTATATCAAACAATTCGGTTTAACACAAGTACACAGTTTAAAAGCCAAAGAATTCTATTTCAAACAATTCAATTTAGCATAAGTACACAATTTAAATTTCCAAAACAGTTGTATTTCAAAATATTTAGTTTAGCCAACAAAGTTGAATAGTTCCAAGTATTGCTATGTATCACTAACCATATTTACCCAACCCCTCCGCTCGGGCGGGATATGACACAAGGTCAATTTTTAAGCGGAGTTTAACAGGTTTGAATTCACAGTTTTTCTTCTCCGAGACTAGTTGCCTCAGCAAGGCTGAAGAACCTGGTCTGCCCTACTATTTACCCATAGCTGGAGGGAGAATTATTGGATTCATACCTTTCCCAAGGGTATTAGTGCTATGTGAAAATGCAATAAGTCTCGTCCAGGACTTGAACTCGTGTCGCCGTGTCCATTTCCTACGACGATAACCATTACACTACGGGCACCTCCTACTATGTATCACTAACACTTCAATTAAACATCAATCATTTATTTAAGAATAGTTCAATGTAAAAACTGTTCTATTTCAAACAATTCAGTTTAGCATGAGTACACAGTTTAGTTCTATTTGATCAATACGTAAGACTCTATCCGGTGCTACCACTCCAGGCCAGAGTGAACCTGGAACCAATGACAATAAAGGAATACTTCACATTCCCCAAAGCTCCAGCATTACAGGAACCTCATCATCAGATTATTTAGTGTCATATCCAGGATACTTGTTGTGAGAGTGTTACCCCTCTGCAGAGATGAAGTTGGTGTATTCTACAGCCCCAGTCGACTAGGCCATTCATTCTATGAGAAACTGAATACTTTTAAAAGTGATTTCCTTTAGTTTTGTCCCGGATATTTGGAAAACGTTCATTATCAAAATTTGCTTTACAGTTTTCAGATGAAACTTAACTTATTTCAAGGTATTTGTATACATAAAAATAAAACTCTATTAAAAAAATATTAAAAAATTATCGTTAAATAGAATTAAAGAGGCCTCTATCTCAGGATTTTGGTCAATATCACGTTCAAAATGAAAGTGAGGATTGGGTTTTTTGTTTAATGGCATATCAACTTTCGTGGGTTATTAAATAACAAAGTTATCATTGTAGGCAATTAATAGGGATACTATTTAAACAATGGCTGATGGAGTATAAGAAAGTTCATACCTTTCCAAAGGGTGTAAGTGAAAGTGAACATGATATCGCGGCTGGAGTTTGAACTCGCTAACATCGAAGCTGCAGTATAGCACTTTAACCACAACTTGCCCGTTTAAAGTGAGTAGTGTGTGGCATATATTGACAAATGACCTTATGCTGCGTATTTTTAAAATTGTCCATTTACGTGTCAAATAAATATCAAATTATTCCCAACATTGGCCTATTTAGAGGTGATAACTGGATAAATTTCTGCGGAAATTCTGGTTTATAATATTTTGTCAAATTTGTAATGTTCAATCCAAATGGCCTTAAAATCGTTAAATTAGCCACCTGATATTTTTGAAAACTATTGCAAATTTAGAAAATCTCTAACGTGAGATTTTGTTATATAAGCCGCTAAATTAATAAACCTCAGTTGATTAACGTACTTTAAATCTTAGCCTTCCAGAAAAGAATGATCGAAGACAGTTTAAGATTTGAACTTGTTTAAAGATAACAAAATCAACATCTCATTTTTATTTCTGACAATTACTAGAAGAAATTTGAAAGCTCTTGGACCGAAAGGAAATATGTTATATATCGTCACAAGGAAGGAAGACGCTACAACACATATTTTAAAAATATACTTCTCTCTTTATTTCTCTAAAGGGTCGAAATTTCTGTAAATGTGTGTGAGAGAGAGTTAGAGAGAGAGAGAGAAAGAGAGAGAGAGAGAGAGAGGGAGAGAGAGAAAGAGAAAGAGAAAGAGAAACGGGGACGAATACAGATGGAGGACTCAGGTGGAAGACTGCTATATGGGCCCTTTCCTAATACGCGTTGTCCACTTATTCAGGGCTTTACATCTCAGCTTCCTTGACGAAAGGTACAGGGGCCACTGTAGGAACAGGGGCCACTGTAGGTCCCTGCACTCCAGGCGCCCGTCGGCCACTCACTGGCGCTCCCCGGACCTCTTGACTGCTTGATCATGACTCCAAGACAGACTTCTAGACTGACCGTGACTGTGAGTCTCCGAGACTAACCGTCTCTGACGTGGCCGGAGGGGAACACTGCACTCTCTGGGTACTCACAAGCCGCTATCCGAACTTCTTGACTGCCCGACCGTGACTCTGAGACTGACTATCAGACGGGGTACTCGTATATATATAATTTCATAATTCCCATCCTTTATTCCGGTTGTCAACCCTCGTGATCTGCTAACACCTATGTAGTGCTTGTTTTTCTGTTATCAGTTTGTTTTACACAGGTGCATCATGTTTAGAGAAATCCCTCGTTGACGATACTATCGAAGGTCATTATGCAACAAATAACAATGGCATAATCTTATGCTCCCTTAATTCTTATATACTTTCTCTTGTTACGAAATAAGAGAATTTGAATAAAAAATTTATATGACCTTCCTAAAAGATTTATGTGATGTTCATCATATTCAATTAGGCTCATTTGCAAGAAAATATTTACACGATTAATCTGGCAATGTGTATATGCGTCTGAATCTCTGGGGAATATATAAGACGTTTTAATGGCTCGCCCATGGGAGTCCTAAAAAGGCGTTTGTTTTCCCAAAACCTAAAAAAATCTCTGACCTCCTATCTTTGGTTTGGTTTGGTTTGTTTTATAGCCAATCAACTATTGTAGGTTATTTAACGCCAAATCCATTTTTATACATAAAGTTCTATTTAAAAAAAATAGTTTAGCATAAGTACGCAGTTTAAATTTCAAACAGTTCTATTTCAAGTAACTCAGTTTTGCATTAGTACACGGTTTAGTTCTATTTGACCCATAGATAGGGCTCTATTACATGTTACCACTTCTTGCTAGCGTGGACCTGGAAACGATGGCAATAAAGGGGTTCTCAACATTCCCCAAAGCTCCTGAATTACAGGAACTTCACCATCAAATTGTTTTGTGTCATATACAGGACACTCATTGGGGGAATCTTACCGCTCTGCCGAGAAGCAATCAGTGTATTCTACAGCCCCAGCCGACTGGGCCATAACAAAATCCCCCCCTCTCTCTCTCTCTCTCTATATATATATATATATATATACCATAAAATCTCGTTTATGATGGCTATAAAAGGTTTGAGGTAATGCGACTTGAGCACTCTTCCTGTGGCGGGTTCTGCAGAAGTGGCAGAAGTCTGGCATCCTGGACACATTTTCTACATTCAGGCCTCATCATGTATGTAGTGTGTTTAGCAGGGCGTGTCTGTCATTGGCTGGTCTCTTGAGTCATATACAGTAGCATGATAACGGACAACTTGGGGAAAAACATGTGTGTGCGCGAGCGAAAACCAGGGATCTCACGTGTCTTTTGCGCAATAGAACGTATAAAGACAAAGCTGGACTTCTAAGCAACTAGCATGCTTACAACCGCACATTGTAGAAATTGCCTTCTTCTATGAAGAAGTGGCAATCAATATATATATATATATATATATATATATATATATATATATAGCGGTTTTGGAAATTTGGAAATTGAAAAATAAGGGTTTAACCCCTGAAATTCAATGGAGTTTATTGATAAAGTCGAATACTCCAAACAGCTTTGATAGTAGAAGTAACTTGTGTCAAGAAGAAAAGATAGAAATTATATTATATACCCTGATCCAGATAAATTATTAAAACAGAGATGTGATTTAATAGCTAGATGTAGACATAGAAATATATTTAAACTATTGCCGAAAATCTAAGATAATAATTAATTAACTATAAAAATATAATCTAATTGGGATAGATAATGTAAAATAATTAAAAGATCTCATCCTGTAAGGTGAGGCGCATGTTTCAAAAAGATAAAAAGGAGGGCCGGGAGTAAATGATGTAAGGAAAGTTGAAGTTTAAGATATGTATTACTGTAATTAATTAAATTATGGTCTTTGCTTTTCATGTTTATTTGAAATAATTTAGTTTATTGTAATTCCTTATTTTAAAGTTAAACCTAAAGAGTTACTTTAAAATGAAGTTTAAATTATTGTAAACATTAAATTAAAACTAACGTTTCCTCATTATTTTATTATGGTCCCAACCGGAAATGAAAGAAGACCGGAAGTAATCTTTAATGGGAAAAGACTCCTTCCCTCCTGTGATCACCCCCATTCTGGCTGTATTCATTATCTTAATGTTGGATTTGAAGAAGTCCTGTTAATTTTTTTTGGAGTTATTGATTCATATCAATGCTCTTAGCAGGATGGAGATAAATTTATAATCCTAATGTGACCGAATTTTGTTGTTTCCTTGAAGGTATATATATATATATATATTAAGGATATGTTTCAAATTAGCCATGACTGCTTGATTTTTTCTTTAGGTGTTTATGTGTCACCTTAAATCTGTTCATCGTATTTTGAAGCAACGTCATCCAGTTTCATGTTTAATCCCTTTAGGTTCAGTGTTTGTAAATATTTTATCCATTCATCTTTGTCTGTTTCTATTATCGTTGTGATATCGCCCAACGTGTTTTATCAGTTTTTTTTAGATGGTTTCCATCTACATAAATCTGTCATTATGAAATTTTTTGAAACCACCAATTTTTTTTCAGTAGTTCAAAAGTTTTGCAAAATGCCAATATGTTTAATAGGAATCCAAAAGTAGATTCATCCCAATTAGAATTCTGTAAAAGTATATTTTCAAATCAAATTTGAGATATTTCTTGGTTACAGTCTTTCAATGATGTAAAGTTGAGTTATAAATAATAACTAATAATATCCGTTTTGAATATTTGTATCAATCTAAAACTTCTGCCACGGGCAGGATGTTGGACCAATTCATTTCTTAAGCGGAGTAAAGCTGGTTTGAATTCAGTTTTCCTTCTCTTAGACTGGTTTCTGAACCAAAACAAAAGAATTCCTTTTGCCCTACTATTTACCAATAGCAATAGGGGGAAGAGATGGGTTCATGCCTTTTTCAAGGGCTTCACTCTGAAGTTAAAAGCTAACAGCTTCGATCTGAATTTGAATTCGGGTGGCTGATTTCTTTTTCTTCAACGATAACCGTTACGCTAAGTGCACCGTTTTGATTGTGTAACGTTACACTAGAAATAATCAAATCCAATCATCTTAGATTTAGATTTCATAAAGTTTGCTACAGAATAAGTTATGGCGATATATATATATACATAGATAGATAGATACACACACACACACACACACACACACACACACACACACACACACACACACACATATATATATATACACATACATTCAGACACATATATATTTATATATATATATATATATTCATACATATATACACCCATATATATATTTACATATACACGTATACTCGTATATATACAAACACATAAGCATATATATATATATATATAAACAGAGCCATAGGTGCTATTACACATACACACACACACACACACACATATATATATATATATATATATATATATATATATATATATATATATATATATATAAGCTGCTTTTGAACAAGTTTTATCGCTTGCTGATTCTGCATTTTGAGTGACGCTAAAAAAAGATGGTCCGTCTAAAAGATATGGGAAGGTATAGTTTAGTGACAGCCTATTTGCTGACCATAGACGATGTGCAATGGGTTGGGTGGATAGAGAAAGCTAGAAAGTTGAGGAAAAGATGGAGATTGTTGGCCTGGGGGTGAGGACGTTGATAGAAGCGAGAAAGTTTCCAATCGAAAGTGGAAGGTTGTGAGGGTCGGGGAATATTCTTATCGATGTGGATAGTCTTGCTGACGTGATGGATGGCCGACCCTACAACATCAACAGATTTCGATCTGAGATTCTTAACGGAAAGAGAACCCAGACTTATGATTAATGCATTTTAATATACAAAGGTGCAATGGAAAGCCACAAAAATAAAGAAAGAAACAAAACAAATCAAATTATATTTATACAGGACCTGTTCAAAATATGACGGTCCAACAGAGTTCCAACAAAAATCGTCTCTACAGTTCAGCCTTGTCGGTGAGGCTAAGAATACTCTAATTGTATCCTATGCGGAAGGTTAAGACCCCCACAAAAAGGATTTTCTGGTTATGACAGTAAACTACATATAATGAAGAAGTTTAAGTTCTGGATTGATGGGAAAGTGGATTACCCCTTCAGTACCATTTCTCCCATATCTACTCTCGCCAGAAGTAGTTGTATCTGTTAGGTCATATCAATTGGTCAAATAGATCTGTTTCTACATTATTCGTATTCGATAATATGCGCAGAAAACTATTTAGAACCAACTATGCGCATCATGTAAATATAAAGATACCGTGAACGAATTTCCCTAACCTTTAGGCATAAAATACCTTCTGATGTTTGGTTTCTTTGTTTAATGGCATATCAACTTTTGTAGGTTATTTAATACCAAACCTATCCTTCGAAAAGTACAGCAGAGATACAATTTAAACAATAGCTGAGAGGATAAGGGGGTTCATATCTTTTCTAAGGCTATTTGTCCGAAAGTGAACGTAATAGTACGACTGGTGTTCGAACTCGCTTACAACGATTCCGTAGTCCATTGCTTTAACCACTGCATTAGGAAGGCACCCCAGCCCTATTAACATGCTGTTAAACTCGATTAGTGTTGTAGTATAGATAAAAGTGTGGTAGTATTTGAAATCCTAAGTATATTTTAAGATTATGAAATATAGAATATGAACACAGAAACATCGTTTAAAATACTATTACTGCATTTAATGTATTCAAAAATTAATAGAAAAACATTATTTTGATTTCGATTTACATTTTTGTAATATACCATATAATATAATTATTTTGCACTTTATGTCATCGGCCAGTCCTCTTTATTGCCTGCTGTTGGGCACTTTTAGATCATTCAACTGATTACTATATAAATTCTTTTACATTGCTCTCCAATTTGATTACCGTTTAGATTTGATGGTTGCTAATTGTCGGATAGGGAAGAAGAACAGTTCCCTTATGTTTTGTCAAGATAACCAGTACTCAGAATCGTAATAATATGCCAACGTTCAACATTAGTAATTCTTTGCTCATCAAGACGCTTTGTTTATACTCAATGCACAACAAAATGCTTTAAGATAATTTAACAAAAATCGCGCATAAGTTTACAAGTCTACATTTTAAATTTTGTCAAAAATACACCATATTAAGTATGTTTTAAGCAAGAAATCAGGGCTGTTTTAAACCCTTATAACTCTGTCACTTCTTTGATTTGGCTTCTCTCTTTTGTAGTATTATCAGCTTCAGATCATACTCTACCATAAACGACAATAAAATCAACATTTACTTACTTGCAGCTGTGGCAAAGTATACAAAGGCGGGACATGCCGTCTTCTGAAAGTAAGACAACAGAAACACCGAAAGGGGAAATAGAAAAGTCAGGCTGACCATATATGAAAAGAAATGGAAAACCATCTACCCTTGTGGGATAAAGTTAAAATAATCGATAGAGAAGAACATTGAAAAAGAAGATGTCTCAAAGAAGTGGCACATATGTCGGGCTATGTTAACCTCTTGAGTAGACCAAGTATAGAAATGAATTCAATTTGGGAACCAATTGTTGAAAAGGTCAAATCAAATTGTTTTTGAAGAAAATTACTTTAAAACTTTCAAGAATAACTGATGCCTTTAAATTTAACGTTTCGAATTCTTCTTATGGTGATTCTTAGATTGCTTGGCGGGAAAACAATGACATCATTATTTGAATAACATCTTCATATTTCTTGAACGCCTTGTTTGACCCAGATATCAAACTTTAGAAATTATTTCCCACATCGACACGCGGCTAACGAAGGCATGGACAGCTATCGATAAACTATCGGTCATATGGAAATCAGACCTGACCGATAAAATGAAACGCTGTTTCTTCCAAGCAGCGGTCGTGTCGATACTTCTGTATGGATGCACCATTTGGACACAAACAAAACGGCTCGAGAAGAAGCTAGACGACAACTACACAAGAATGTTGCGAGCAATATTAAACAAGTCCTGGTGGCAACACCCCACAAAGCACCAAGTATACGGCCACCTGCCTCCCATCACGAAATCTATCCAAGTTAGATGAACCAGGCACGCAGGACACTGTTAGAGGGGCAGGGACGAGCTCATAAGTGATGTACTTCTATGGACTCCCACATATGGCCGAGTTAAAGCAGGACGACCAGCTCGAACATACGTACAGCAGGTGTGTGAGGATACGGGATGTAGCCCAGAAGACCTGCCAGAGGCGATGAACGATGGGGAAAAGTGTCGAGAGAGGGTTAGGGATATCCGTGCTGGCGGCACGACATGATGATGATTATGAGTAAACAAGGGGCACCTGAAGAAGGCCGATGGATACAGCAGCCGAAACGTTGTGTTACACCTAACATGACTAAAGATGAGGACAACAGTCAGAAAATAACACACAAATATTAACTTACAATGTTACACATTACTTTGTGCAGGTACTTCTCACATGTTTCTGCCGGATGAGATGTTGTTGTTTACAAAACGGGAAAATGGTCTGACTTTTTAAAAATGGATTTTCTTATCTGTTTCACTTAAAAATAATTATCAAATAAATGTTGCTTTTTTATTCGTCTGACTTTTAAACATGGATTAATACACTATCTCAAATCAGATAACGATTTGTTATTCTTGAAAAATATCTTCTCGTCAGAAAAAAAAAAAAAACGTCCGTGAGGTTAAATACAGTCTTGAAAAACCTATCGACTTGTCCAAGTGATCAAAAACATGACGGCTTAGATTTTGCTAAAGCAATGGTTCTTGATTTACGTTTCAGATATGAAATCGACATTTACCTGAGTAAATACTGCTTATGCATTCAAATGCATTACTTTACAGTCTGCATTGACTAACAGTTTTTAGCTTAGCTTAATCCGGATCAAATCCGAAGAAGATATTGGAGGATATTTTTATACATAGGTATATTTGGACAAGCGTTCTCATGTTTATCATTATAGACACAATCCTTTTGGCCGCCAAACCCTACAGACTTTTCCCATCGTTTGTTGAAGTTGCTAAGTTTCTGTGATACAGTATACAATACAAAGCGTTAGTAGACGTGCATCAAATTACCTGGTAGTTGTGATTTCGATCTCTGCCTCAGGTAGAGTGTAATTGTTATATTCTATGAACAAAGCCAATAAGCCACATAACATGGATATTTTAACTCGGAAAAATATTTGATCTGTCGGTGGGGTTTAGAATAGGTTGAATATATCCCCTGAAAAGGGGGTAAGACCCTTCTCCGCCAAAGTTTGTTTGACACTAAACTGAATCTTACCGGAGCTCCAGTTCTGCTTGGTTTTTTGAAAGGCGTATCAACAATTTTCAGGTCATTTAATGCCGAATTAAGTTTCAAACAATTCAGTATAGTTTTTTTGTTTTGTTTACAAACAGTTAAATGTCCAACATTTCTATTTCAAGCAATTCAATTTAGTATAAGTACACAGTTTACTTCTATTTAAAAATAATTCTATTTCAAACAGTTCAGTTTAGCATAAGTACGCAGTTTAAATGTCCAAACAGTTCTATTTCAAACAATTCAGTGTAACATAAATACACAGTTTAGTTCTATTCGACCCATAGATAGGAACATATCAGGTGCTACGACACAGGGCAAGAGTTGCCCTGGGAGCGATGGCAAAAAAGTGGTACTCTGCATTCCCCATAGCTCCAGCATTACTGGAATCTCACCATCAGACTATTTGATGTCATATCCAGAACATTCTTTGAAGGTAGGTCTTACCCATGTGCAGAGAAGCCGTCGGTGTATTCTACAACCCCAACCAACTGGACAATCCAGTCCTAGAACTCTGAGGGTTATAGAGTACATCTTCAATGGTTGGTTGGTTGTATTTTACGGAATATCGACTCATGTAGGCTGACTTTATACCAAACCCTGTTTACACGTATTTATTAGATATTTTTGATTTGTAAACAAACAGTTTATAGATGACAATTTTTAAACGAACTATAGCTCATTTGTTTGCACACAGTTAAGTAGTTTCAAGTTGATATCTAACACTAAAAGTCATATTTGTCTACAGTTAAATGGTTTCATTGCAAATTACTTGTATTAGATAGGAATACTTGATATCATATAACCTTGTGAAAAAAACTTAAGAAACTACATCAAAAGTGTAAATATAAATGTACAATTTAAGTAATTCACAAAAATCTAGACATAAAATAACCTCAAATGGGTTGGCATGCTGTTGAAACCATTCAATCAATCAATTGAAAGAATTTACTGATAGTAGACATCGTTTGACCCGCCCATAGGCATAATGGTTAAATGAACCGGGAGAATGGGGTTCGATCCCAGGTCAAGTCATACCGAAAACCTAAAAAATGGTACTTGATGCCTTGTTGGTTAAAACTCTGCATTATAAGGTATGGATAAAGGGTGAGTGGAGAACTCCATGGAAAGGTGTAGTGCACTCACCTACACCTAGGTACAGCAGCTATTGAAAAGGGAGCCTTTGGGTCGCCCTCGACTTCAGTCGGCCAGTTTACTTTAGATATCCTTTAAGCAAGAAGAGCAAAATGAGAAAAGTCTTTTTTTTTTTGGATTTGTAGTGAATAGAAAAAAATAAAATAAAACAAAATAAATTAAAGATATGCTGAAACGCCCTGAGGCCCCTAACAGGAAGTCGTGTGACGCATGCGCGAAATAAAAGAAAGAAATTTGCCGGCACTTCAGCTTTACCTTTGACACTAGACGGGCCCTTTTTCCTTTGGCTGTTCGCGGGCAGCGCACGTATCCGTGCAAGTCTCGTACTTGGTGTAAGACAGTGTCTCCTCAAGCAGCCGTCTCTGTTACCAGCAACCCAAGACTAAAACACTGAATATTGGACATATCTACCCGAAAACCTCAAACACATTTTAAGACATGGTCTGTGAGACGCAACCGTTTCATTTCGATTCAAGAATGATTTCATCGCCCACAGAATGGTTCTTGAACACAGAAATAAATTCAAAATATAAAAGGTACCTTGGAGTCCTCTCTTCTTTTCTTCAGTAATTCCTTTGTAGTCTTTACAGACCAGAACACGCCAGCAAATTAAGATGGGCTAAAAGAACTAAATGGAGTCAGATACAGATACCAATTACAACCAAATTGGCATAATGGTTAAGGTATTCACCAATGGCCCTGGGGACCTGGGTTCAATCTCAGGTCCAGTCACACCAAAGACTCAAAAAATGGTACTTGATACTTCCTTGCTTAACACTCAGCATTATAAGGTACAGATCAAGGGTTAAGTGGGTTTATCCTGGGAAAGGAGTAGCTCCCTCCTCTACACCTTGGTGTAGTAGCTATCGAAAAGGGAGCCTTCGGGTAACTCTCGAAGACGGTCGTCAACTTTACTTTCAAATACAGCCAAAATATATTAAACCCCATATATTGATGAAAGGCTTCGGGTTTAAATTCCCTAAATGTTACTAACTACATCAGATACCTGAATAAGGCAAGAGGATCTAACGATTGAAACTGTGTGACAATCAAATAAGCGAAGACGACGATACTAGACCAAGTATATCAGAGTGTAGTAATATATCTTTATTTCAGTAACTCGGAAAAAATCGTGAAAAGCTTGTTATACCAAATTTTCCATTCAGAAGTTCCTTGATTGTCTGGCGTAATGGCAATCATCGTTGGAAATATAATCGACGACCCGATTTCAAATCCTGGACGAAAGGTTTGCGTTTCCATTTCACACCAATGTCCTTGCGAAAGGCATGAATCCATCTCTCCTCCCTTCATCAATGAGTAAATAGTAGGACTGACTGCTTGCAACATTACACGGCACAAATAAAAATTTCTAACGGTACGATTCTCCGATATACGCTTGTATTACAACTACATTACCTAGACAATTATACCACCACGATTGTGGGTAGACCCGTGTAGCACTACGTCTTAAGTGTCAGTCGGACCTCTTTTGTAACTTCCATCGTTATGAAAAGAAGACGTGATAAACACACAAAAACCCTGTCTGAGTTCGCTGATGAAAACATTTATTCTCTACTAATAGTTTTAGTAATCGTCGAGAAGAGAGAAACAGAGTATAAGTGAGTTAACCTCTTTTGCTAGATTAAGAGAAATAAAATGTCGTGAAAAGAGAGATAGCAGACGCAGACCTTGATATTAACTTTCTCGTTCTCTGTCGTAGTTCTCGCATGTGTTTGTTCGCAGAGTCCGTCGTCACTACTAGAACTATCTCTTTTCCTATTTTCTATTCCGTATCCACTGCTCTAACGGCCTTTTTGTTTGAGTTTCTTCCAGCCAATCAGAACTCGTTGCCGATTTGCTGCCGACACATTTCTATTTTTAACCCGGGCGTCCGCTGCTATCTCAGTCTACACTTTACCATGCGTTTCTTCCTTATAGCATTTTTTTTCTCTCTCTCTCTTTGCTTGCCTCGATCTCCTTTCGTATATAATATAAGTTCTTTTCTTTTCTACCATCCAGTGGTCGACTATTAAAACGCTCAACCCC
>OY757918.1:22310349-22450349 GCA_963585895.1 Sepioteuthis lessoniana
TAGAATTATGAACGCTATGTGCACGTTTGTGTATCTTTTCGTTGTATATTTCTCATTTGCTCCTGTCATCTCAGCAAGCGTCCATCGCTATGTGAACTATTCTGATGTCCAAGTCCTGATGAGGGTTACTGAAACCGAAACGTTAGCTTCGACTTTACATCATAATAAATTCACCCATTTAGATTATGTTTTTCTGCTACCTTCATACAGTCGGATTTTGATCCATATTTACTTTCATATCGGGATATCTAACATATTTACTCTACCAAATTTCGTAGAACTTTTGCGATTTGCATTAAGAATTCCGACTTGAAGGTACAATTGTTTAGAAGGATTGGCATTTGGCTTCTTGAAATCGGTTAACAATGCTATCTATCTATCTATCTATCTATCTATCTATCTATTTATCTATCTATCTATCTATCACCACCGTGTCACTGGGGTCAATAGAATATACAAACTGCACTTTTGATAACGGATAAGATACCCCCCCATATAAAGATAATTTAATAATCTTTTAAGGAAAATATGATTTTTTTATATTCAAGCAAAATTTAATAATTCTTTTTTTTTAAACGAAATTAATAAAATCTATTTTAATTTTCTACAAAGATAGCAAATAGTTTATGAGAATAAAAAGATGTAATTTAACTGTTAATAGTTATCTGGCAGATAAAAGATAAATTCTGATATTGATAAAATAAAGATCACCGCCAAATTCGGAAGAATACAGTTGAAGGATAAAAATAAATAAATGAATAAATAAATAAATAATCCAAAAATCCAATCCAAGAAATTTTATTTGATACAAAAAATATAACACGATATTTGCTTAAAAGTTCTCAAACGAGTAGAGTTTCAATGTTAAAAACTGTTCTATTTCAAACAATTCAGCTTAGCATTAATTTAACTGTCAAAATAGTTCTATTTCAAACAATTTAGTTTAGTATAAGTACATTTTTTGTTTTCACACAGTTAAATGTCAAAACAGTTCAATTTCAAACAATTCAGTTTAGTCTTACATGTCTGCAGAGATGCAGTCGTCGTTATATTATCTAGCTCCAGCCGACTTGGCAATGTAAAAGAAGGGATCACGATCCATAAAAGAATAACCAGAACAAACCAACATTACCCAAGAATTTGAAAATTGGATATTGCCTCGAAAAGGTAGAACAGTACATCTCACACCCTTGGGGGTGCTTTAAATGTCAAAAATATGGACACCTAAGGTGAACTTCAGAGAACGTCCAACATGTGCAAGATCTTGCAGTATATATAAAAATTGATTGCGAAACAATGGAGGTAAAGAATAAAAGGAATTTAACATTTCTTGTGGCTGGAAAAATAGTTGAATTCTATATGAAAGGGATAATCTACGCTAATGTAGCACAGAACGCGAGTCTAATCAGTTGCAGCAATATCACTCCTAACAACAATGATCAACTTGATAAAAATGGAGTTCTCATTGAAAAACTACAGCAACGTGGACCAAATAATTAGCCAAAATTCCAAGATCAGTTAAAGAAACTACTCTTAGCTGAAATCAGTCAAACAGAAACAGAAACACAAATTCAACCAAAAGAACTCACAACAAACACCCATACCAATGCCAAAAAATATCTACAGAATATTAAATCTCCAACTGAAATAAGTATCGTAAAAAGAAGATCCCATTGATCTCCAATCCATCAACTAATTCCAAAATAGATAACTGTGGAAAGTCCTATATTACAAATTCAAAACCAAACACCAAAGAAAACAATGAAAAGGCCAAACATAGTTTAACTACCCCAGTCAAATTTGAACCTTCCAACCAGTCCAAAATAAAACATAATCGCAGAACAAAAACGACCGAAAATATAAAACCCTTAATCATCTCAATCGAAAACCCTTCGGCATCAATAATAAAATGATTAAACAATACCATCCAAACATAAACAATATAATTCTCAATGATTAACCAGAACCCTAAACAGATCCTAAAGTGAAATTGTAGAACGAATGGATATTGACATTGACAGCTGTTGTGATGCAGACAAAAGAAAGACACGGGGAACACAAAAAGGGTTCATAGAAAAACTTATATATTCAAGGTTTCTTTGTTTAATGGCATATCAACTCTTTTTAGGTTATTTAATGCCAAAGCCATTCTCCTAGGAGAACAGTAGTGGTACTATTTAACCCATAGCTGGGAGGATCAGGGGGTTCATACCTTTCGCAAGGGTATTTGCCCGAAAGTGAACGTAATAGCACGACTGGAGTACGAACTCGGGTACTACGATTCCGCAGTCCATCGCTTTAACCATTACACCACGAGGACACCCCCTTTATATATTCAAGTAACAGAAACAATATACAAGTGAACCTGGTTAAACAGTAGTTAGTTGATCGGAAACTGAGAGTCCAGTCAGGTAGTGACCATCCGTCCACTACGCAAATGGTATCACACTTGATTGTGTCACGCTGATTGATGCACTCCGTTTGACGCTCTCGTTGACGTGTATTTATGAAGGAGGGCGAGTTCTTTATGTAAGGAGTACAACAACAACATAGTTGCAAATCTCAATATATATATATATATATATATATACATATAAGATGCAACTACAAAGCAAAACCATTTACAAAGCATACACCAGTGAAGTAAAATTTGTCTAAACTTTTCGCATTCTAATAATTGTTTTAAAAGCAAAGTATTGACTAACAAACTATTTGCTTACGACTACTATATATATATATATATATATATATATATATATATATATATATATATATATATCTTTAAGAAAAAGCAAAAATCGGTCACATTAGGATTTTAAATTTATTTCCATCCTGTTAAGGGTTTTTGATATAAATCAAAAACACCAAAAAAATTAACCGGACTAATTCAGATCTTATGGATAATATATATATATATATATAGATGTGGCATTGAATAATCCAAAAGGCTAGATATGCATTTAAACATTGACATCTATCTAGAACGATGTTAGGCAGGCTCACTAGGAAATACTCAGATAGAGAGAGAGAGAGACAGAGACAGAGAGAGAGAGAAATATGAACCTTCTTATGCTATTCGGAAAGCAAGGAATAATCAAGATAATATGATTTAGATCCTAATTGTCGCTTCAAATTTCCGCTTGTCAGTCCTTTTTATAATCATTGATTACATCATTCAATTATTTTACTTTTAATTAATTCTTTCATCGTGTTTTGAGAGTTTGCGCATTTTTTGCGTATCAAATGACCCACATTCTGCATATTGTCACTATATGAATTAATTATTTGTCTAGCCGTTTGCACATACACCAGTCAGTCTCTGTACGACGTCTTTTTCTTTTCTATTTTCCTCTTTCAGTCTTTTTTCTTGACAGAAGGTAACATGCTAGACTGTGACATCGTAGTGAGTGGGTTCGAACTCCTATCTCACTATTACATTCAATTTCAGACTTATTCTCCTGGGAAAGGTATAAACCACCTTATATCCCCCACCCAGCTATGGTTCAAATAGTACCATGACCGTTCTTCGACAAGAATGGCTTTGGCAATGAATAACCCACGGTGGTTGATATACCATTAAACAAAGAAACTAAAACGGTACACATCTATCTATCTATCTATCTATTTGGTTATCCTCATCACCTTAAAGTACATAAGTTTTCAATAAGAGAAAGTGAAACTACAGTCTTTCTCGTTCGATATTGCGAGTTGTGTTCCATTTCATTGATTTTAAACGTTTATAAATGGACACTTTGATGCTATTTAAAAAAATGAAATAATAGATTTTATAAAAATTGTAAATACATCATAAACAATAAAATAACAGAATAAAACAAGTTTGCTATAACATATTGCCAAGACAAATAATACCAATCAGCGATAGTTATACACAAGTGAAAGAGAAAGTGAAACTATAGTCTTTCTCGTTTGATATCTTTAGCTATTTGTGTTATATTTAATCGATTTTTTGAAAGTTTACAAATGAACACTTTGATGCTATTTAAAAAAAAAGGAATAACAGATTTTATAAAAAAGTGTATATACATCGTAAACAATGAAATGATTGAATGCAGCAAGTTCGCTATAACATATTGCCAAGACAAATAATACCAATCAGCGATAGTTATTCACTGGAACTGTGCAAAAAATCGAGGTTTTGAGTATATAGAAAATAGAAAATAAACGGCAGTTTGATATGAAATCATTTTTTTTTTTTTTTTTAGATTTATCCAATCCGATCATCACAGAAAAGATACGACACAAGGTCATTTCTAAATCGGTGGAGTACAGCTAATTGTAATTCAAAGTACTCAAGATTTACTTTCAGTTGATCATCGGTAATGAACATTTAGTGTGAATATATAAGCGCATGAAAAGATCAGTTGCTGAACAAAGACTAAAGAGCCCAGTCTATCCTATTATTTACCAAAAGCATTCAAATAAAAACACTGTCAGGTGAAGGAGAAAGAAGAAGTGCATGTAACTGCGTAGCAACATAAATAAAATATGGTGACGCGCTTAGCTTAACGTTTATTGTTGAAGACAATGGAATCGGTGATCTGAGTTCGATTCCTGGATGCTTACAGTTCATTTAACGCTAACACTCTAAGAAAAGAAATGAATCTATTAGTTCTACTTCTAATTATGGGTTTGAGAAGTCTCTGTTGCGTAGTAGCTAATGTGCTTGATTGCAACATCGTAGTAAGCGAGTTCGAACTCCAGTCGCGCTATTACGTTCCCTTTTAGACTGATATCCTTTGGAAAGAAATCAACTCTTTTATCCACAAGCTCGGTGAAATAATACCACTACTATCCTTTGGAATCAAATACTCCTCAAAGATTGAGATGCCATTAAACAAGGAAACTAAATCAAACGGGCTATGGCTAAATAGTAGGAGGGATTTGGTTTTCAATACCTTGATCAGGAAACTAATCTAGGAGAAAGAAAACTCTGAATTCAAACCAATCTTATTCAATTTAAAACAATGAACTTTGTGTCAAATCATGCTTGTTGTGTAGGAATTGGATGAATACAAGCATAAAGAAAAAAAAAGAAAATAGATAAAATGCCAGGACCTAGCTTAATAGATTGCAGAAACCGTGAAGTGGGGGAAATTCGAATCATGTTTATCATATATAAAACATTTGGCGGTGCCCGTGGTGTAATGGTTATCGTCGTAGAAAATGGACACGGCGACACGAGTTCAAATCCTGGACGAGGCTGATTGCATTTCACATAGCACTAATACCCTTGCGAAAGGTATGAATCCAACTATTCTCCCTCCAGCTATGGGTAAATAGTAGGACAGACTAGGTTCTTCAGCCTTGGTGAGGCAACTAATCTAGGAGAAAGAAAAACTGTGAATTCAAATCTGTTAAACTCCGCTTAAAAATTGACCTTGAGTGGAGGGGTTGGTAAATAGGATCATATATAAAACATTTAAAATAGTTTTCACAGTAGCAGAGTAGAGGGTTGGAGGAAGTATTAAGTGTCCAGTTCAGGACAATACTGAAATACTGAAGAAAGGAATTCAAGATTTACTCTCACTTGATCTTCGGCAATGAATATTTGGTGCGAAGATATAAGTGCATGAAAAATAACACATGATCTCAAGGTTCCTTGATTGGAAGAGTTGAAAATTCGATAAAAAAATGTGACAATTAACTTTTCAAAATGTTGATTGGTTGGGTTACATTTTTTATGGCATATCAACCATTGCAGGTTATTTAATGCCAAATTCATTTTATTACATATAAACAGATCTATTTTTTAAAAAAATCAGTTTATCATAGGTACGCAGTTTAAATGTCCAAACACTTCTATTTCAAATAATTCAGTGTAACATAAATATACCGTTTAGTTCTATTTGATCCATAGATAGGACCCTATTAGGTACTAATGTTACATGGCCATATACACGAATATGGCCATGTGCGAAATGGGTGAAATGGGCATCGAATGTTTATAACGATAGAATATATAAAGAACATAGGAATCTCGAAGTTCGAAAACACGTAACGACTTCTTTTTTCAGGTACGAAACCTTTTTTATTAATTTTGAGTTAAAGGTTTCAACATAAGGAGGAGAGACACAATCTTCTATGCTGTCTTATTCATTTGGCCCCCGTCTCGAGCGGCCCCCATGGGGCGCAGGTTCGCCTCGCGTCTGCGAGCTCCAAAAGTC
The DNA here is from genome assembly GCA_963585895.1 of Sepioteuthis lessoniana. Lineage (NCBI taxonomy): Eukaryota > Metazoa > Mollusca > Cephalopoda > Myopsida > Loliginidae > Sepioteuthis > Sepioteuthis lessoniana. The sequence continues at coordinate 22,316,535 of OY757918.1, forward strand.
GAACCTCTTCGTTTGGCGTCTAGGACTCAACTCTCTAACTTTCTTCAAATTCTCACACAAACCTCCGCGCGCTTCCAGTGCATGACGTCACCCGCACCCTGTCACCCCGTTTCGTCTCGGACTATTGTGACATCTCTGAGTGACATGTCCGCTCTGTGCGCGCTTACGCGTTACCACCTGCATCAAGGTTGCACCTAACTAACCCATGTGCTGAGCCGAAAGGTTCTCAGCCTAACTAAACCCAAAGGCATGAACCGAAATCCCTCTGCTATTATATTACACTACCATTCCAGGCCAGAGTGAAGTTGGGAGCGATGGCAATTAAGAGATACTACACATTCCTTAAAGCTCCAACATCACTCAAGCCTTATCATCAGATTTTTTTAGTACAATATCCAGGACACTCGTTTGGGGATTCTGACTCCTCTGCAGAGAAGCAGTCAGGGTATCTATTCCCTGGACCCTTTTCAAAAATAACGACAATGTCAAAGAGATGATAGTTACGTTGGTTGGGACTTGTTGTCTCTTTATCTGTGTTTGGGAAAACAAAATAATTGTGAATTTCAGAGTTTGTCTAAAAGGATTTTTTAGCAAATTTTTACCGATTTTATCTTCATTTATTTTGCTCCATTTTTTTTAACAAACTTAGCAAAACCGTGTAGAAATATCGTATACTCTAGGCAAAACTGAAGTGAGGATTCCATCATTGTAGAAAATTCCGAAATATTTGCCACGCCCAAAGAATTTAACCTTAAAGTAGCAAAATTAATTCTTAAGGCTTTCGGTAATGATTTAGCGAAGAATTGCAGAAAACTAGCCTTAAAATAATTTTCAGATATATTATTTAAAGAAAATATTCAAATTAGATAAAATTATCAAAAAATTAAAAAAAAAAAGAAAAGAAAAAAGAAGAGGAAAAACTTTTAAAAAACAAAAAAGATGAAAAAGGAAGAAAAAAGAAACGAGAAAAACAGAAAGCAAGAAGAAAAACCAATAAAATGAAAGAAAAGTAAAAAGGAAAGGAAAATGAAAGAAAAAGAAAGAAGGTAAGGCGAAAGAAAGACGAAGGAAAAACAATAGAATGAAAAAAAAGAAGAAGAAGAAGTAAACGATAGAATTGAAAGAAAGGAAGCTAGGAAAGAAAGAAGGGAAAGAATAGAGAGATAATTCAATAATCAATGCTGGTTTATTGACACTGATGTGGACATTCTGTCCAATAGTTACGACCCTTATTCAGTCCATATTTGTGAATAGAGTGCAGTCAATCGATCAATCAACTAAGAGAGAGAGAGAGAGAGAGAGAGAGAGAGGGTGCGCGTGCGCGTGCGCGCTCGTGTGTGTGTATGTGTGTGTGTGTGTGAGTTTGTATGTATGTATGTATGTATGTATGTATGTTTTGTGGCTTATATCAAAGAATAAGAAATTCTGATTTGAAAGTATTTGACGATATCAAAATGTTACACTTAGGATTCACAATTGCTTTTCTCCTCATTAAGCTACGGATAATTTAGGATTTAATTACTTGCAAAAATCTCAATGCTTGACGAACCGATCTTCACACGTATATATATATATATATATATATATATATATATATATATATATATATATATATATATATATATATATAAAGTCTTTAAAAGATGTTAATATTTTTATAGGAGTTTCTTTATGGTATGATTTTAAAGTTTCCACCTGTTCATCTTTCTTGTCAATAGACAATATGCTACTGGGATCCAGACTATATATATATATATATATATATATATATATATATATATATATATATATATATATATATATATATATATATATACTTTAAGAAAAAACAACGAAACCGGTCACATAGGATTATAAATGTATTTCAATCCTGTTACGAATTTTTGAAATTTCCAAAAACACGAAAAAATTAACAGGACTTAATATTCATTCATGAATAATTTCTTGTCCTGATGGAATTACTCCCAACTCCGGTTTAACTGGACCAAGAATACTATATATATATATATATATATATATATATATAATAGCGTTGACATATATCTAACGGTGCCAGGCAACTGTCAGTTTTTTGCAAATGATAGTTACTAAGGAATTTTGACTGTGTTTATGCTTTTCTAACTTAAATATGCACAATCTATCAATGATATTGTCAACTGTTTATATATATATATATATATATATATATATATATATATATATATATATATATATATATATTTGTTTGTCGTAGGTCCAAAGAAAGAATAAAAATATATTTATAATAGGTAGGTCCAAGAAGAGATTTGTATTTTTGGAATTTATTTTTTAAAATACAAATCTCTTCTTGGACCTACCTATATATATATATATATATATATATATATATATATATATATATATATATATATATATATATATATATATATAAGTTTCCTATAGGTATAATGGTTTGCCTCTGGCCCAGGAGCCATGGGTTCAATCCCCAGTCGAGTCATACCAAAGAATTTAAAAATACTTGATATCTCCTTGCTTAACACAGCATTAAAAGGTACGTATTAAGGATATGTGACGCAACCCAAGGAAAGAAATCGTACCCTCCTCGACACTTCGGTTTAGTAGCCATTGAAAAGGGAGCCTTCAGATAACCCTCGACGACGGTCAGCCAACTGATATATAGAGAGTTTGTTATAAAAGTAAAAGGGATCAATATTGGTGGTAGAGCATATATATCCTAGTTAGGAGAGCGTACATTTAGTCATCAAAGCAAGTATCTATCTATCTATATATATATATATAAGTTGGCGACCATAGTCGAGGGTGACCCGAAGGCTCCCTTTTCGATAGCTTACTACACCAAGGTGTAGGGGAGGGCGCTACTCCTTTCCCTGGATTGCTCCACTTTACCTTTGATCCGTACCTTATATTGCTGAGTGTTAAGCAAGGAGGCATCAAGTACCATTTTTTGAGTCTTTGGTATGACTCGACCTGGGATTGAACCCAGGTCTCCCGGGCGATTGGCGAACACTCTAACCACTAAGCAGGCAGACAAACAGACATAAAAATTTTAGTGTTGTACACAGGACAACCGCGTTTATTTAAGGAGGGTCTTACCCACTAGGCAGGGGATACAGTGTCACCGTATTCTCAGCAACACCCACAGGGTAATATCTCCATATAAGGCTACTTATACAAGTCAACGATAAGCCGTTGCGAATTAAGTTCCAAAACTGCATATGTTTTCATATCCTCTCGCCAATTCAATTACTTGAAAATGGAAATCAATATTTGGTTTCGGGCATAGAAATTTGATTGATTTTCTATTAACCTCCTAAATTCAAGAATTAACTTTTCCATAAATTTCTTAAATTTTGAAATATTTGGGGAAAAATTGATTTCCGAAAAATTTTTCTTGTCCAGAGAAAAATCTGTCTTTACAATAGTTTTCCCAAATTGAAAAAAAAATGTTTTTCTTCATCTTTTTTTTTACCGAATTTTGTTTCTTAAATTGATATTTAATAATGCTTTTATGATAAACTACCACAACCCACCCACCACCCACATACATAAACACAAACACAGGCACACACAGACGCATAAACACACACACACATTCATACAAATACACCCACACACACACAAACACTCACACAAACATCAAAAGACTGCGTTAATCAATATTGATTTGATTTAACGGCATGTAAACTGACACAGGGTTATTCTAAGCACAGATATTGGGAAATTGTGTTAATTGCACATTCATATTTCATTTTTTGTGTAGAAATGTTTATGACATTTAAACTGTGTAGTTATGCTAGACTGCCTTGCTTGAAATAGAACTGTTTTTACATTTAACTTTGTGTAAAAACGAAAATTGTACTTTTGCTAAACTGAATTGTTTGAAATAGAACTGTTTTTATGTATAAAAATGGATTTGCATTAAATAACATGCAATGATTGATATAAACCAACCAACCAATCAACCAACCAACCAACTCTTTTAAAGTGTGTTTTTAATTAGGATTGATTTATTTTCTATGTTAGAGCGTAATAATGAGCTTTCTTTGCTATGTTATGATAAAACCAATACAAAACTTTCATTAGCGTGGAATTGATATTTCTTGTATCTTAGGAACATTATTTGTTATATACATATATATATTCTATTGGAAAATGTGACTCTACATCCACAGCGTTCAGAAACCCATTGTTCAGCAACAGCGCCCCGAAGAAAGTCTAAGCAAGACAAGAATCCAGTGACCCAAAGGTAACCAGGAATCTATTTGGAAAAATCTTGACCAAGAACGTTTATTAACACTTAACCAATCTTATGGGTCCCATTTGACAGCAGATTTTTTTTGTCACGTAAAATTATATATGACGTTTGTTTTAATTGTTTAAAACTAGTAATGGAAAAGAAAAAAAAGGAAAAACGACCAAATCGACGTAAATAAAAAGCGCGCGACACCCCGACTAACGTGCGCAAGTGAAATGAACATATTATATGAATGATGGTTAATAACATTTTTACGAACATATCTGAAAGCAAATGCATTTAACAACATTATAAATTTAAGCTACAAAAGCAGCTGGTGACGTCAGGGGTGGCAGTACTACCTTAGCCACGGAAACTATTATATTGTGGTGGTTGATGAGGACATGGTATTGGAAGTGTTCTCACACGGTGTCTGAGAGAGGTTCCTGTTCTAGAGATCTGGAGAGTGTGGAGTACCTCTTCATAGCCATTACTTCCTGGTCCACTCTGAACCAGAATGGTAGCACCTGTTAATGTCCCATTTATGATACAAATATAACTGTTCAATCATCTCATAGAATAAGCCTAAATGAGTTGACATGCAGTTAAAAACAATCAGTCAGTCACACACACACACACATATATATATATACATCACCAAGGCTTGTCTTGGTGAGACGAAGATCAAGCAGCCGTTCCACGCCGACTGCAGATGTAAAAAGTAAAGTTGGTGACCTTAGTCGAGGGTGACCAGAGGCTCCCTTTTTCAATAGCTACTGCACAGAGGTGTAGGAGAGGGCGCTACTTCATTCCCTGGATTGATCCACTTTATCCTTGATCATAACCTTATAATGCTATGTGCTAAGCAAGGCGGCATCAAGTACCATTTTTTGAATCTTTGTTAAGACTCGACCTGGGATTGAACCCCAGTCTCCCAGACCATTGGCGAACACTCTACTCATTAGGCCATGCAGACGTACAATAGCAGTACTAAAGTTACTTTAGACCCCCGTTGTTACTTCGCCGTGGTAACAAAACTGACGATTGCAAAACTGTTAAACATACACTAAAGGTTTATTTACTACTTGGTAGCAAGTAGCCGCGAGCAGAAAGAAAGGGAGTATAAAAAATGAGACGACCGTCAACTAGACAAAAATAAGCAATATATCCTGGTAAGAAACAGAAGAGCCGGCCTTTTTCGTCTGACTCCCACTTTGGTGCGCCCCAGAGTTTGGGGCTCATAAACTTCCATCCTTTCATCTTCGTGGCTGGTATTCAACTGACGTCTTCACCTTATCGCGTCCTGCCGTCGACTCTCGAAAGGATATAATTTGTCCCCTCACTTCCGCAAACGCATGAGATTTTGCACCTCCAGTTTTCCTTAATTATTTTTAACTATTGGGCCTCTGCCTCGTTATTCGGTGATTACTGTCTACTTTATTTATTTATCTACTTATTTTATTCGTTCAATTTCCTATGAGCCGTTCAATTATGTTACACAGAAAGAAACAGGTATGGTCAGAACGGCAGTATCTTAAGGTCTGGTCAGAATTTGATGACAAAGTATTGCGGTGCTTCTTCGTGAACGGTTTGTCTTTGTGAGTAGACTTGTGGATGTTTTCGAGGGAACAGACAACATGGTTATTGATGAGACACCAGGCATAAAGGGTCTCAGCTTGGGTACACCATCGATGATTGTCGATGTAAGAATTAACAAGGATTTTTTCAGGCAGTTGATATATATATATATATATATATATATATATATATATATATATATATCGGCAAAGCCTCGCCTGTGGTGTAATGGTTATCGTCGTAGGAAATGGATACGGCGACACGAGTTCAAATCCTGGACGAGGCTGATTGCATTTCTCAAAGCACTAATACCCTTGGGAAAGGTATGAATCCAATTATTCTCACTCCAGTTATGGGTAAATAGTAGGACAGACTAGGTTCTTCAGCTTTGGTGAGGCAACTAGTTAAGGAGAAGGAAAACTGTGAATTCAAACCTGTTAAACTCCGCTTAAAAATTGACCTTGTGTGATATCCTGCCCGAGTGGAGGGGTTGGTAAATATTATATATATATATATGTATGTGTGCGTGTGTGCGCGCGTGTTATCATAGTTTTGTCCTGTTTTCTGGAACAAAAGTATTGAAAGAGATTCAACGTTTATTGTATGTCTGCTGATAGTGGTCGAGACCCATGCGGTTGCAGAAGAAAGTCGGGCAGCTTGAAAGAAAGAGCTCCGGTTTAATGGTGTTGTCTCTCTTCGGTTATAGTTCTGTGGAAGACATTTTGTCAATATGCGTCTATGTTTACAACTATTGCTATAAGAAATGTAAGTCTTTTTAAGAATTTCGTGTACTTTTATAATGTCGCCCCTCAGCTACGTCGACGGGAGAACAGTTATGTCGACACAACATTCTGCATATTTGTCTCTGTATTCACGCAATTCCTTATATAAGAACAAGGTGCTTCACAAGGTCAGCTTTAAGCAGAGAACAGCGGTTTTGAATCCAGTCTTTCCTTTTTGTAGACTGGTTGCTTTCCCAGTATTAACTCAAACCTCTCCCCTCCAAGGGAGTGTCCTGATGGTGTAATGGTTAAAGCGATGGTCAGCAGAATCGTAGTAAGCGAGTTCAAACTCCAATCGTACTATTACGTTCACTTTCAGACAAATAGCCTCCTTATCCTCCCAGCAATGGGTTAAATAGTACCACTACTGTTCTAGAAGAATGGCTTTGGCATTAAATCACCAACAAAAGTTGATGTGCCATTAAACGAAGAAACCAAACCTCTCCACTCCAGACACGTTGTATTTCTGATTATAGTCAAAGGAAATAGGTGTTTCTCAAACCGATAAGACATGGTAATCTCCTCTGGTTAAAAAATTTTCTGATTAAGTTGGTTCTTTCACCGGAAGAACAATGATGCCAGTTGATTAAAAATAAACAGTTTAATAACAGTATACCAAGTGAAATACAATCAACTATCGTATTGCATCTATAGTTATACAAAACGGAAGGCAGCATCTGAATTGGCTATATGTGTGTCAGTTTTAAGTTAACTTTAGCAACTTTGTGAAATATTAGATTTATTCACCAATGAGTGCGTAGGTATGAGAGGTTGAGTTTTTTCTCAGTTGACTGAAATACAAATTTCGTGCGTGCGCTGCCTCTTCCGAAATACGAATTGTTCCGTCCTCTCTGCAGTCTAAACTCCGACTCATTCGTGAAAAATAAACAGTACATTATAAGCATTTCTCTTCATGATTCAAATCTAGTCCCACGCTGGAAATACATCCCAAATCAACTATTGTTTAAATCAAATTCAAGGGTCATTTTCTCTACACGTACTAACTTAAAACAATATTCCAATATTATCAACCCATCTGGTTGTTATTTCTTGCCAGCTTCGAAATTCCAACACGGTTTAACCTCTCAGTATACGGAGTCACACCTGGTGTTCTCAAAAATCAACCAACAAAAATCTGATTTTTCATGTTAACCCAATCCAGACAGAACAACGATATTAACGAAAGCAAGTTAACCCCGTTACATTACAATCCATTAACTTTCCCTCACTCCGTTTATTATTAACTAATAATTGTGAAGATAATAGATGGATTCATGTCTTTCTTAAAGGCATTTACGCGATGTCCGAGATTAGAATTTGGCTCGTCGAGATCATTTTCTACGTTGATGTTCGTTATGCAACACACCTCATCTCTCTCTCTCTCTCTCTCTCTCTCTCTCTCTCACTCTTTCTCTCTCTTTCATATCACCCTTTATCAGAGAGAGAAAGAGAGGAGTTAAAATAACTTCTTTCTTTCTCTCTTTATTTGTACTCGGTGCCCTTGTAAGCTTTTATCCGATATTAGATTTATTATTTAATGTAATTAAAAAGGCTTTTATTTAATTTAATTTAAAATAAAGAGTAATATTATTCATCTTTGATAATATACTCCATTACATTATTCATGATGACATTGACATGACAAACATTATCTATCCACCTATTTCTTTGTAAAGTAGAATATTTATTCCATTGTTAATTATAATTAGGGATATGAGAATGATATAACTGTTGGTCCCACTGAATTCCGAATAGACACACCGAAGTTCAATACTGACCGAGTCTGCTGACGTCCATTTCACACTGAATGTATGACTCTATTATTTCTTTTCTCAGCTATGGGTAAAAAAGAAAACTTTCTAGCTTTTTGTTTTGGAGAATGTTGGTTGGTTTGTGTTTTATAGCATATCAATCGTTGTGGGTTATTCAATACCAAATCCTATAAGTAAGTAAAGTTGATGACCTTTGTCAAGGGTGACCCGAAGGCTCCCTTTTCAATTGCTACTACCCCGAGGCGTAGGGGAGGGTGCGACTCCATTCACTGGATTACTCCACTTTACCCTTGATCCGTACCTTATGATGCTGAGTGTTAAGCAAGGCGGTACCAAGTACCATTTTTTGAGTCTTTGGTATGACTTGACCTGGGATTGAGCCGCGGTCTCCTGGACCATTGGCAAGCACTTTACTCATTAGGCCAATAGCCAGGTATATATCTCAAATTCCGGGATTAGAGCTTCCCCATCAGATGCAGTTTTGTGTCATACCTATGATACTCGTTGATTGGTCTTACCTCTGTGCACAGTTGCAGTTGGCTTATTCAACAGCGCCTAATGACAGTCCTGGAGAATGACAAATTCTAATTCAACCCCATTGTCAATACATATGTTTTATAGATCTTATAGAAATTCGAGTCCTGGAGTCGAATGAGAAAAAAAAAAGGCTGATCGGAATGGGTAATAATGACAATTATTTATTTACATAATAAACTATGCGAATTTTTCTGTTTCTTTATATTTTGTCTGTAACATTCGCTGGAATAAGACCGTTCTATCTATGCTCCCTGCCTAAGATCAAAGCGTAGTTTCTGTTTCGGTACTTCAGTCAAGGATGTGAACTTAGAATCTGTGCCATTCAATGAAATATTTGGACCATATAAAAATATTCAAAAAAAAAATGTTTGTTGTCAGTCCAACCCCACACCTCTCTAGATCTGGTTTGATCTCAGTATTTTTCTTCTTCTTGACCAGTTGCTTTACCAAGGTTAAAGAGCTCCGACTGCCTGTCTATTTATTGAGGAAGAAGCGTTGGATTGTGAAATGAAAACGCAGCCTCGTTTAGGATTTGAACTTGAGTAGCCTAGTCCACTTCCTGTAATGATAACCACGAGCTTCTCCACAAGTAACTAACTAAATAAATAAAGTTGAAAAATTACGATAATCATCTTTATATTTACACGAGGGTTATTTTATTATAATTATCAGAATGTCTTATTAACTATTTTCAACTGTATATTTTTCACGGATTCAGATAGTACACTCTGATCCGATATTTATTTATGCCTAGAAAGACAAAATGCGACATTTCTATCAAAATGTGTCGAGGTGATTATTTAAAAAAATGGACAATCACTAATTGATTTCTTCGTCGTATCCTAAATATGGCATCAATTCTTCTCTCTTTTAATAGGAACACTTCACCAGATGTGGTCCACACTGATTGGACAACAACTTAGACTAATTTGGTCCGGTTTTTACATAGAAGACAGACATAGTTCTTAGTTAAAACATTATCTACTACTTATAAGCGAATTGTGTTACAAGTTACTTTCCCAAATATATATCCGAAAGACATTCGATAAATAACATTGATTTTATCTAAGGAGTTGGCATTTGAAACTTTTTCTATGAAACCAATGGAGATGGGTCCTTTACAGTCCCAAAAGACTGTTAACATGACCTTCTTTATTGAACACTGCACCCAGAATTTTTTCTTTTGTGGAGAGTCAGTGTGTATACATTCCTTGAACTGCATTTTCTATTCGTTGCTCGTGGTGGCAAACGCATTTTTAGCTCATTTGTGAACATGTTTCATCTAAAAATGCTTGCATGTATGCAGCACTTATAATTCTGTAAATTCGATATTGTTTGCTCTTCTAAGCTACCAAAAATATGATGACAGACCTCTGTTTAAACCTGGAACACTGTGTTTGTTTACCAGTATTTTGAATTATCGCAAAAGTAATATTTTTTTATGGGATGAAAATAAATTTTGCTATAATTCAATTCCAAACAGTCAGGTGTTTCCATTTACTCTACTGACCATTTGGCATAATGATTAAAGTGTTCGCCGAAAGACCGAGGTTCAATCCTAGGTTGAGTCATACCAAAGACTCAAAAGGTGGTAGTTGATGCCTCCTTATTTAACACTCAGCATTATATAGAACGGATCAAGGATGAATGCTGCAATCCAGGGAAGGATTTTTGCCCTCTCCAAGATATCGATGTAGTAGCTATTTGAAAAAGAGCCTTCGGGTTTCTCTCAACTACCGTCGGGCAACTTACTAATTACATATTTATGTAAAAAACCAAAAAAACTATTTTGCTTTTTGCAAAAGAAAAAAAAATTCTCCGTATTTATTAAATGACCCTCGTATATATATATATATATATATATATATAAGTAAAGTTGGCGTCTGTAGTCGAGGGTGACCGAAGGCTCCCTTTTCAATAGCTACTACACCGAGGTGTAGGGGAAGGCTTTACTCCTTTCCCTGGATTGCTCTATTTAACCCTTGATACGTACTTATAATGCTGAGTGTTAAGCAAGGAGCATTTTCTTTTAAGTCTTTGGTATGACTCGACCTGGGATTGAACGTCGATCTCCCGGACCATTGGCAAACACTCTATCCACTAGATCAATGAGCCGGTAAATATATATATATATATATATATATATATATAATTTCATATATATATATAATTTCGTATATATATATATATATATATATATGCGTGTGTAGTAAATAAGTGTGTAAATGAGTGAATAAAACACCGACCTGCAAATATATGAATTTTATCTCTTTAAGTAAAGAGAAAAATTGTTGAAAAAACAGACGTTACAAAGTATTTTCTCGTAAAATAAAAGGTAGTATTAGAACGTAAATATTTTAAAACATAAAGTAAACTTCATGCATGCAATATAGCAGTTTAATATTGCCAAACTTTCGTTGCATATTGTGCTTGTGTAAAAGACCTTTGTGTGAATATGTCACTATATAAGAGAGAGAGTATATTTATGCGTTAATATATACGTGGACATTGCAAGTATTTTCATCAGCAAGAGAAAGATTATTAGTACGAGCATATCTATATTCACAAATTGTTTTCGTTCAATTTAAGATAAGTAAATGATGTTGAAATTAAATGCATACTTGAAGGAACAGAAAGTTAGATTTTCATACAAAAGATGTAAAATCGAAAGTTTCTGTAATTCAAAGAACAAATCAGTAAAATCTACTAAAGATATATTTATTTTATTGTTATTTATGAGGCTGAGTTAAGCTCGAAATTTGACAAAAGATTTCAATGTTGTATCAATGATTCTAACGGGTTAAAAATCTGTTTTAAACTATCAAGGAGGGAAAATATTTCTTAAATCATTTTGGCTTTCGATCCTCATATTTTTTGCGGCATATCAACTGATTTCCATACAAAAAATGAGTTAATTTTTGTGCAAAATATTGGCTTGAGTGTCTATAATTTTTGTATTTGCATGTTTTTCCTATATATATATATATATATATATATATATATACATGAATGTATGTATGTATGTATTTATGTACTCCTTCCGCACGAACAGGGTTCGACCCAATGTTAATTATAAGCGAAGTTTAACTGGTTTAAATTCAAGGTTTTTCTTCTTGATCAGTCGCCATACCAAGGTTAAAGAGCCTAGTCTGCCCTTCTGTTTACACATAGCAGGAGGAGAAATAACTAGATTCATACCTTTCCCAACAGTATCAATGGTTTATAAAATATAAACAGTTTTATCTAAGATTAAAACTTGTGTCATCATGTCAATTTCCTTTACACACACACACACACACACACACACACACACACACACACACACACACACACATATATATATATATATATATAAGGTATGCCCGAAACATAAGCCATTTTTGATATCTCAAAAACTGGTTGTGCGGCCTTTATTTAATGTAGCAAAGAAACACAAGGAACACACACTGTTTAGTGAAGCAATCTCTTTCCTGAATGGTTAATTAGTTTGTAAATAGCACCATACTATGAGATTGTGTACTCTGTGAACTGTTTCTTTCAGGTGCTACCACTCCGGGTAAGAGTGAACCTGGAAGCAATGGCAATACAGTGGTACTCTTCATACCCCAAAGCTGAAAGACTAGAGCCTCACCATCTGAAGGTTTAATGTCATATCCAGAACACTCGTTGGGGGAGCGTTACCCTTCTGCAAAGATGCAGTCGGTGTATTCTACAGCCCCAGCCGACTGGGCTAATCATATTCTGGACTGAATTCAAGATTATAAGTCGTGAACTAGATCGAAAAGAATGCAACGAGGTAGTTACGGGCGACCTCGAAAGAGGACTTCATGAAGTGATTATGAAAGTGGAAGGAGTCTTTTAAAGAGGATTTTGATACCATTCCCTGAGGTAGGCTACATTTTCCCTTACATTAAATGACTGGTTCATTTACGGACATAGAGCTTATATCTGAAGCAAAAACATTATTGAGTCATCTAATATCGATTACATTGTGTATGTATCTACCTAACCCCTCTGCAACGGGTTTGCATTCAGAGTTTTCCTTCTCCAAGACTGGTTACGTTACCAAGGCTAGAGAACCCCACTTGTCCTAATATTTACTTATAGCGAGAGGAAGAAGAGATGGATTCTTACTTTAGCCGAGGGCGTTTGCGCAAAGGGAAAGGCAAACAGCTTTTTATTAGAACTTGAATAACTGATTGTATTTTCTACAACGGTAACCGTTACACTAAGCTCGCCTCCTAAAACTCAGCCCATCCATCACTAGCCGGGTGTAACACAAAGTCTATTCTAAAGCAGGGTAAAGATTGTTTGAATTTAGAGTTTTCATTTTCCAAGATTAGTTGCTGAAGCAAAGCTAAAAACTTTGTCGGCCACACTATTTACACATAGCTGTGTGGTTTCGATTTCTTTGCTTAATAGCATATCAACCACCGTGGGTAATTTAATGCCAAAAGGCATCCTTGTTGAAGAACAATAGCGGTACTATTTAAGCCATAACTGGGGGTGGGGATAAAGAGGTTCATGCCTTTCTCAAGGGTGTTAGTCCATAAGTGAACGCAATAGCGCGACTGGAGTTCGAACTCGCTTACTCTGTTAACCCAGTCCAGCACGGTAGGTATTACGCAGCGGAGAATACCCCATTGCTACGTGTAAAGCAGGGGGGATTGACTGATTCGTGACTTTTGCATGGGATTCGCGTGATGTGAAGGGCAAACAAACCCCAACTTTTATATAAACTCAGTTTTGATGGTGATAATCGTTTCGCTAAACATATGCGTGAGGTCACAAGACAGACATTTTAAAAAAAGATGAAGGTGCTATTTGTCTTGTTAGGCTGTTTTGTTTCTTTTTGTCTTTTTTGTTCATATTTAATAACTGTATACTTTCTGGACTGAACGTAGAGCAATTATCATATGTTTTAATTATTCAAAATTTAATTAAATACCTTTATAATGAAGATCACTAATTGAATAGAGAAACAAGTGGAAACTCACTTGTAATTGGAGAAGAATTTAATTTGGATGAAAGTAAATATTCATTAAATATAATTATTGTTTATCAATTGAGAATTGTATACATTTTTTTGCAGTCCATTAAAAAGAAAAAAATCATTTGCCATAAATTGCAGCATACAAGTCGACCTTTTAAGGCTAAAAGGCCCTTCAAAACTAGGGGTCGACTTCTGCAGCAAAGTTAAAATTCAAACGTTTATCACAGGGCTATCGACGAGTGGTAGTAATTTACTAAGCTTTTGACTTAAATGTGGCACAAGGGTATATGAAAGGGGCACCGGATGAGGCTCGAACTCACTCGTGGAAGGTTGCTAGGTGAGGTTGCTAACCATTACACCAACAGAGGCTGCTTGTCAACTGGTTGAACAATATTCCTAATAATCGATATACACTATTTACCGTTACTCTAGCAGACTGACACAAACATTTCTAATTTAAACTAGTGTTTTGGTGATTGGTGAACATTAAGAAATCACAGAGATTAATATGAAATAATAATAATGTAATACAAACTAAGTATCATATTAATGAGACAGTTTATTTACCCTATTGGTCCTATTACTGTATTTATATGGCACAACACTAAAGGTTAATTGAAGGTTATTTCATTGACGATTAAAACCATAAGAAACCATACAGTAGTCAGAAATTTGAATTAGTTTTACTTAGAAGAGGTAATGTGTTGCAAAAATGTAAGAAATACGCTTGTTTGTTTATAAAAAGGCGCTGGGTAACGTCATCAGTTATGTCTTTTAGCTGGGTCTTGTTGGAGTCGGGTCTTTCAACATAATACCCCCCTCCCCTGCTGGACCTCACTCGGGTTGATCACACTCGGTCCGTCACCCTAAAATTAAAAATGCTACTACTTCTGCTTTGCTTTTTAAGGAGACTTGAAATAGTAAACCCTGGTTTCCAAGCATTGATTGGTTAATGTTTTAGCCAACCAGTTTTCTGGGCGGGTGTTTTAACCAGGTCTACGCGGCTGTGGCACTTTTTTCCCCTTCTTTTGGTACGAGAAGGATCCAGCTATAACTCTTCTTTCTGGATGAGGCTTAGAACTTTCTGAAGGTCTAACTCATAATCTTGAGCAAAGATCTTGAGGTCGACTTACATGCTTCCGTAGGGAGGGATACAGTCAATGTGTTCTAAGCCGCACCAAGAGGAGGAACAGAGAGAGAGAGAGAGAGAGAGAGAGAGAGAGAGAGAGAGAGAGAGAGAGAGAGAGAGAGAGAGAACCAGACAAACAGACAGACAAGAGATAGCATACTGGTTTTTATTTTTTCTGTTCTTTGATTTTATTGATCTCATATCGATCTCATCATCATCATATTGTCGTGCCGCTTGCTCGATTTCCCTTACTCTTTCTCACCATTGGTCTCTATCGTCTATCGATTCCGACAAGTCTTCTAGACTACATCCTGTGTCCGTACAGAGCTGCTGTAGATAAGTTCAAGTTGGTCGTCCAACACTTGCTCGTCCGTGTAAAGGGGTCCATAAGAGAACGTCACTCATGAATTCGTCCTTACTTTTCCAGACGTGTCTTGTTCGTCAAAATTAGATGCTTTTTGAGATGGGGGTAGGTGGCTGTACAACTGCTGTTTTGTAGAATCAATATATTTGTTCAATATAGCTCGTAGCATTCGTGTGTAATTGCAGTCAAGGTTTTTTCTACGTGCTTGGTCCATGTGTCCATGTGGGGCGTCCATCCAGTAGTATGGACACAACCGCTGCTTGGAAAAAAATTGCGTTTTATTTCATCAGATAAGTTTGAATTCCATATGATCGATACCCTATCGACAGTTGTCTATGCCTTGGTTAGTCGCATATTGATATCATTTTCTGTGGATGAGGCGAAGCTTCCGGGGTAGGTGAACGTGTCCGCTAGTTTCAGAGAACCACCATTTAGTGTGGAGATGTCTCTTCTTTGATTAAAGTATATATACTCCATTTTGTCGGCATCGATATGGAGACCAATGCCACCTGCTGTCTGCTCCAGGCAATGCAGCAAGGGATTCGGCTTGGGTAGGTGTATTTGCAAGAAGTGCTAGGGCGTCTGCGTAGTCTGTGTCCGTGATAGTTCGTGCGGGATATCGTCTGCTTCTTGCCTTTTCTAACGAAAAGCTATTTTCTTTTATTTAATGCTACCAAAAATGTGTTATCACCTTGGTTGGCGGCTGATGAGGCTAGGGTATCGCACGTGCTTTCACACGTTGTATGATGAAAAAAAAATGCTAGATAGATAAATAAGTAACTGGTAATTTGCAAATTGTTCTTATAGAATATTCTAATATAGTAGGTTTGATTTTCGTTGAGTGCACCTTATCTGTTGTCCAAGTCCAAACTTTTTAAAATAATTTTTTCTCTATTTTTATATACGAGGATCATTAAATAAGTTTCCAGACTTTTTTCGTATGGGCACTTTTATTGATAGTACACACTTGGAACTCTTGTCCCCTTCGAAGTAATCTCCTCCGGCTGCAATGCGCTTGTTGTACCGTTCCAACAACTTCTGGAAGGCCCCATGGAAGTCCTCTTGGGTGAGCGTGTCAATGACCTTCGTCACAGCCCCTTTAATCTCCTCAATTGTCTCATAACGACAGCTGTGAGCTTAGGTAATAACGAAACGTTGCAGGGAGCAAGGTCTGAACTATAGGGAGAGTAAGGAACTGTCTTAATGCCCATCTTGGTCAAATAGCATGTGACAAGGATGGAGTTGTGGATTGGTGTATTGTCCTGGTAGAAATGCCACTGACCTGATTTGAAGAGTGTTGGCCTCTCCCGACAGATTCTCTTCCTGAACTCCCTTAAAACCTCAACATAGTAACCCTAACCCTAACCCTTTGGCCAATCAACTTTGGTGTATTGACTTCCTTACTCCTCCCACACCTCTCGTCATCCCTCACAGACTCCCTACCTTCCTTGAATCTCTTATGCCACTCAAACACTGATGCTTGATTCATGCAAGATGGTCAGAAAGCAGTCTGAAGCATTCCATACGTTTCTCTGGCATTTTTTGCAAGTTTAAAACAGAATTTTATTGCATATCGTTCATCTAATGTGTCCTCATGTCCAGATTGCATTTTTGAAATTCACCAGCTGTGACAATCAGGCTCAGTAGGGTATATTCCAATTGCTGCTGTAGCTGTTCATTTGAACGTGAAATTATAAAAATTGGTCGGTTATCTCATAAGATGTATAGCAATGACATATTGAATTTTTAAGAGTCTACGACAATTTTAAATGCTTGTACAAAAAAGTCTGGAAACTTATTGAATTCACCACGTATTCACCTCTTTTTCTCATTTCTCAATCCTTCATTTTTTGACTTTTCCTTCTTTTACTTTCTCCAAGCTAAAATAACAATTTCCCTTTTGTCTTTTCTCTCTCTCTTAACTTTCTTTTCTCCTCCTACCGTCCAGCTTTTACGACCCCTCCTTCCATTTTTTCTACTCTTGCTTCAACCTACAATCTGCCATGCCCTTTACTTTCCCTCCTCCTCCTCCTCCTCCTCTCCCCATTCTTACTCTTTTTCTGTACTTCTCACGTCAGTCTTTACCCTCTGTGTTCTCACTCTCTCTTATTTTCTTTCTACTCCCCAACTTTACCGGCCCTTCTCCTTCTTTTTCTATTCTTCACTCCTCAACCCGTTTCCACTCTTTCTCATGTATTTTTTTATCCTCTGGTCCTTCAACAAAATTTTACACCTCCCTCCATCCTTCCTTTCACCGCAATTTACTCCTACCACACGTCTTGAATCTTTTATTCGCCTTTCGCCTCCTCTGGTTTTGTTGCGTTCTCTTTGTTTCAATCTCCTCCAACCACCACTCTGACATATCTTCCACTCTCCCATTTTTATGTACCCTCCGCCTTTCTCTTTTATTCTTATCCCCTTCGCCTCGATCTACTCCTAACACATGTCTTGAATCTTTTGCTCTCCCTTCTCCCTTTTTTTTCGATTCTCTTCGCCTCAATCTACTCATGTCTCCCACTCTCTTATTTCCTCTTTCCACCAGTTTTTACGCCTCTCACCCTTTCCTCTTAGTCTTTCAATTCTTTTCGAGCTCATCAATAAAATCCTGCACGTAAATGGTGATGCCATTTCCTTTTCTTGATGAACAGTATACCCAAATTCCATCAGAATGGCGTGTTCAACATTGCCACAGTCATCACCACAACAAGTGCCAAGTGACAGAATAGAATAAAATAAGCAAATTAATCAAAGACATAAACAAATTCTTAAATAAGAGGATGTAAAAACCGGAGACCAACAGTGTGAATTAATGAACAATTTAAACAAAGGACAATTAAAATAATTCTGGACCATGTACTTGTCTGTCATCAATGAGTCTGTCAGCCTGTCTGGAAATACATTGAGTAAATCTCCTGTAGAGGAATCAGACCCCGTTAAAAAGTCTGTCCTAGGCATACCACTAAAGTGCATTTGATGGTGTGGCTACAGTTCCAGGGAATGAGGAGTACTCCTTCATTGTCAAAACTCTTACGTCCATTCTGAGTGGTAGAACCTGTTATCAGGTTACTATCTTTTGGTCAATGCTGCTCGGAATTTCTTACTATTAAATTTAAATATTTGAAACCAAATGACTAATTTATTTGTATTAAGATTACTTACTTGAAGATATAATTGTTTATGAAGGGTTGTTATCATTTGTTAGTTGAAAGCATTATAAAAAAAAGTAATGTTGGCGATCGTAGTCGAGGGCGACCAGAAGACTCCCTTTTCAATAGCTACAACACCGAGGTGTAGAAGAGGGCGCTACTCCCTTTCCTGGATTGCTCCACTTTACCCTTGATACGTACCTAATATTGCTGAGTGTTAAGCAAGGAGGTATCAAGTACCATTTTTAAAGTCTTTGGTTTGACGCGACCTGGAATTGAACCCAGGTCTCCCGGATCATTAGGTCAACACTCTACCCTCGAGGCCAATAACTTTATTAAATTAAATGATTATTATTAAATAGAAATAAGTAAAGTTGGCGACCTTAGACGAGGATGACCCGATGGCACCCCTTTCAATAGCTACTACACCGATATCTAGGGAAGGGCGCTACTCTTTTCCCTGGATTGCTCCACTTTACCCTTGATACATACCTTATAATGCTGAGTGTTAAGCAAGGAGGTACCAAGTACCATTTTTTGAGTCTTTGGTTGTGATTCGACCTGGGATTGAACCCACAACTCTCGGGTCATTGGTAAACACTCTAACCATCATGCCAATGTCTGGTATTAAATAGAAATAAAGCCTTTAAACCATATAATCGTGTATAAATTAGTATTGTAGGCCATTCCCTAACCTCCAGACATAATCATAGATAAGTTGATATGCCAGTACAATCGATCAATCAACGATTCAATAATGTTGTTTTTATCATCATTATTGATATTAATACTTATTGATTTGACATATGGATTTGAAGATAGTAAGGTTTGTTTGGTTTGGTTTTATGCCATATCAAACATTATTGGTTATTTAATGCCAAATCTTAGCGGAAGATTAGTATGTAAAATCGTGTCAGTCAGTGATTGGAGAGAACATTTGACGAATTTTGAACTACAACAGCATTTTATGTGGGAACATCCTAGAAGCTTTGAAAAGCAGCATTTTAAATCTGAATTTTAGTTTCTCTCGCGCAAGGCTAATTAACAACCACAAAATATTTGAAACGTGTAAAGTTTATTGCAATTGATGTTTTGTGTTCAGGGATTTTTACCCAAAACATGGATTAGTCTATAAACCGAAAAAAAAACAAAAAACAACAAAACAACAAAAAACGGAACATCTGATTTCTTCCCGATCACGTTTTTTGGCTTCTGTATTGATACTAAAATATTAAAATGAAAATATGAACGCAGAATAAAACTCAAGCCATAAGATAATCCCGGACGTGCTGACATTCCGTTAAAACTAATCAATCATCAAATTATCCTTTGTAATTTAGATCTTGGAAGTTTCATAACCAGAACAATATAGTAAAATAATCTTCAGGTACTTGAAATAATTGATGGAAAACTATAGCCGAGTGGTTGGACTGAATGGCCAAATGATGAATACCACTGCTATCAGGAAAGGAGTGTACCTGGCATTTAATAACGTCAAGGTCTTTGGCTGTGTCAATACTACTGTATGGATGCACCACATGGACGCTGACAAAACGCATAGAGAAAAAGCTAGATGGAAACTACACAAGAATGCTACGAGTGGTTTTGAACAAATCCTGTAAGCAACAGCCCACGAAAAACAGCTGTACAGCCACTTAGCTCCCATCTTAAAAATCATGCAAATCAGATGAACAGGACATGCGAGACATTTTTACATATATATTAAATATGCATCATTTGTAAACGCATTTTGTTGATACACACACTTAAATGATCAAACAGTTCTATTTCTAAAAATTCAATTTAGCATAACTCAACAAAGTTAAATGGTTCCAAGTATTGTTGTATATCACTAACAATTCATCGGTCAAACAGTTCAATTTCAACCCATTCAATTTAGCATAGATCATTGTTTGCCCTCAGTTTAAATATCAAACAGTTCTATTCGACACATGGATAGGATCCTATCATGTGCTACCACTCTTAGCTAGAATGGACCTGGGAGCGATGGCAATGAAGGCGTACTCCGCTTTCTTCAAAAGCCCCAGCATTACAGGAGCCTCACCATCAGATTGTCTAATGTCCTATCAAAGACACTGTGTTCGAGGAGTGGTCTGACCCTTCCGTAGGGATGCTGTCAGTGTATTCTACAGTCCCAGCCGACTGGACGTAAGATAGTTAGATGGTCACCATTAAAAATAAAGGATCTTGTTTCACTTTTATTAATGTTTAGGATAATTATTTATATTCAAAGGGAGATCTTGTAGAGTAACGGTTATTCTCGTTGGAATTCGATTCGGTGTCTTAAGTTCAAATCCCGGAAGATGCTAAATTCATTTTGCAAAGCGTTAATATCCTTGGGGAAGGCTTGAATCCGGCTATTCTCCCCTTAACTCTATATAAATAATGAGCTAGATTTGGTTGTTTAACCTTGTTTAGACAACCAGTTTAGGAGAAGGAAAACTTAGGAGTAAAACGAGTTGTCCAATGCTTAAAAAATAACCTCGTGTTGCATTCTGGTCGTGGTGGTTAGGCTGGATAAATATATTTTTATAGTCAAAGGCTTCAAAATAGCAGTACTTACCCTTATGATATACCGGCTGTAAGAGGGTTATTATTGAAAATAAAGGATGTAGAGTTTTCGATCCTTTAATAAAGATAATCGATAATAATAATTAATCTTACTTGCTATTCAAATTATAGGAAATGACTTGACATTGAACTAATGTTACCGTCGGCAGATTCTAATCGAGTCATATAAACGTTTCTTTGTTTATTGCTAATTGTTTTGACTTCTAGCTGATATAAAACGTCAAACCATCAATAATAAGTCCCTATTCTTTGCCAGGTTTCATATCATTGTTTGCAATATCCGTTCATATTTTTATAAAAATCGTTTTGCATAATCACCTGGTGTGGACATTTATATTGAACATGGCAAATTTGATAAAAAAAAAAAATATGATAAACCATACAACGGGTTCATGTTTATGAGCTAGAATTTCACCAGGAATAGATTGGTGTCCTTTAAATAGGCTTACGTTGAAAAGAACTTTTGACACACACGAAAAAACGCAAAAGAATTAAAAATATTTAATCTAAAACCAGACTCTAGAGGAGTGTAAATAGCTGATAGCAGTATTAAACTAAAGGAAATGAATCTTTGTTTTTTAACTTTATTGAGTTATGCTAAATTGAATAGTTAGAAATAGAACTGTTTGATCATTTAAATGTGTGTATCAGCAAAATGCGTTTACAAATGATGCATATTTAATATATATGTAAAAAATGTCTCGCATGTTCATCTGATTTGCATGATTTGACGTGGATTTTTGTTTCTAACAATGGAATTATAACTGCCATCTATCTGATATTTATGCTTGAAATAAACATTAGCGACAAAATATTTACCGTTAAAAAAATCATTATGGAAGCTTTTTTTTAAATACACGTGGCAGAACTAAATTAAATTACTTTAAAGAGGTAGCATGTAGGTCCTTGTTTTATTACATATATAATCACCCACAAACAGATTATTTCGTTGTATCACCACTCTTTAGTGTTGGTAGACACGCAGGACGCTTAAAGCTGGGATCGAAACGCGCCCCACTTTACGTTAGACTTAGTATCATACCACGCTACCAACAACCGAACCACGTCAACTTGGGAATTATAAGGCATTATGTAGTAGATTTCGTTTGTATGGTATCTGGTAAGGCAAAAATGTAAACAAACATTTTTGCCTTACCGAATACCAGAGAGCTCAATTCATTCGAAGAGCGTTGCATTATGCGAGTGGCAACCGTCAATTCCTTTGTCAGAGTGCTCAGCCCCGGTAGGGGAGCGCATATATATATATATATATATATATATATATATATATATATATATATATATTTCATTGAACACTATAGACATGTTTGGGCTACATAATTTTGAATTTGTCCTTTCCAGTTGCCGAATCGATTTTATAGCATCCAGCGTGAATTGGTTGATGAAACTCTCATAACTAATTGTTACCCTGATACTTTCGGCTCGATCTTGGGCAACTGGAAAGGACATATACAAAAATATGTAGACAAAAAATATCTATATTATTCAATGAAATATGGATTAATAAAGAAATGCTGCCCAAATACCCCACCATGTATATATATATATATATATATATATATATATATATGAATATTAGTTTCTACGCTGGTATTTTTATGATATTTTCAGATATACATAAAATAAAATCAGTGCTTTTTTATCTCCCACAAATGGGCATTTTTGAAGGCGTTGCCTAAAAATCTTGTAAAAAAAGTTAAATTTTCTTCATAAAAATATATTACTAAACATTTCGGTCCAAAAAATCGGAAAATTTCTTGAAACCATTGGAGTATTTTGTCTTAGATTAGCACATACTTGATCTCGAAAGCCATTTTAAAGATAGCACCACCATTTTGATGATAAATTTGCCCGCACAACTTTCATCATTAATTTTTTGATTAAACTGTCAACTTCAAAACACCGTAACTTCCAAAAAATCATAAAAACAAAATCTAAAGATGTGTTTGCCCAAAATTTTAGTATTTAGAATATGCGGATATCATGCTAAACTAAAAGAAAATTAAAAAATAACCAATGTCTGGTACCAGGCCAACTGTGCTTACGTTTATACTATTGATTATTTATTAAAACACCGAAACAAAATTAAACAAACGAATAAACACAAAAGCCCGTGCTTGTCCGAAGATTCAAGATTAAGAATATCTACATACCCTGTTATAGTAAAATTCTTCGAAAATCGTCAACGTCAAGCACAAGGCTATTTAAACAACTAAACTCGTTTCTTTATCTTTCAGCTTTGAACAGAAATAAACAGATATTGAAATGTGATGTTTGGATATATATATATATATATATATATATATATATATATATATATATATATATATATATATAAACAGCATTAAAAAAAGAAAAAAAATCATTCAATTCAGAAGTGATGAAAGAAAAAAATATTTGTCATAATCATTGTGAATCTTACAGACATTTTTTTTTTCACTTACAAGTTTCATATGCTTTCAGAAACTTTTCGCAAGTGACAGCCATTGGTATTTTACGAAAAGATTTTCATATCACTAAAATTCTTATTACGTTTTTATATATGTAATTTCGTGATTAATATGTAACGCGCTTGGCTGGTCACATGACTCTTAACAACAAATCACCGGACAGAGAATTTGCAGCCACCAGAGGAGAAAGATAGATTTAGTTTCTTTGATTAATGACATATCAAACTTCGTACGCTAATTAATGCCAAAATTTCTCTTGGTAAAAGAACAAAAGTGCGACAACTTATCTCATAGCTGGATGGATAAGAGGGCTCATGCCTTTCTCAAGGATACTAATCCAAAAGTGAACACAATAGCACGACTAGAGTTTATACTCACTTGCAACGATGTCACAGTCCAGCACTTTCGCCGTTACGTCATGGGAACTCCACAAGAGATAGGCCGCTATTTCGTGAGTTCAACCTTCTTCCCAACATTCTCTTCTTTTCTTCCACCCTATCGGCGGAGTTTAGACTACGCAGACGGATCATCAGCAGATAGGTACCCACCACCCGATAAAAAAGGGATTTCCTGGGTTTGACACTAAACAGCATCTCATGTTGAGGCTCCTATTCTGGATATCTGGGCAGTGTGGAATGCCCCTTCATTGCCATTACTTCAGGGTCAATTCTGGGCCGTAATTGTAGTACCTATTAGGGTCCCATTGATGGGTCAAATAGGTTTGGTTAAAGATTATACGTATTCAATAGGGACGTGTGGAAATAATACTCTTAAGAAAAAGCCATGCAAAATATGTATATGAAAAGTGTAGTATATACATATTTACCCAACCCCTCCGCTCAGGCAGGATATGACACAGGGTCATTTTTAAGCGGAGTTTAACAGGTTTGAATTCACAGTTTTCCTTCCCCTAGACTAGTTACCTCATCAAAGCTGAAGAACCTAGGCTTTCCTACTATTTGCCCATAGCTGGAGGGAGAATGATTGGATTCATACCTTTCCCAAGGGTATTAGCGCTATCTGAAATGCAATCAGTCTCGTCCAGGATTTGAACTCGAGTCACCGTGTCCAGTTCCTACGACGATAACCATTACACCACGGGCAAAAGTGTAGTATATATATATCGTTTGATAATATCCACGGTTTGAGGTATACACTAGGAGTCTTGAAATAGTAGACAAGAAAGAAGATACATATTTTTATTTTTTAAATAGAGGAATTAATATTGTGAATTGAATTACCACGACCAGAAAATCCGGCGAACACCTACGTACGACATACGGGAACACTGGACAGCTGGTTCGACCTTATTAGGTATCATCATTAATTAGCCGCGCAATTACCATATGTCTAGTTGGTTTGGCATCCTTTGCGTGCGATATGAATTGGTGGCTCATTTGTAGAGTTTCGGCGCTGCAATCTGTGGTCGCTGGTTCGATCTCCAATGATGCGGATTACGGTATACACTACTGATAAAAACCTAATAAGGTTAAAGCAGCTATTCTGTGTTCCCGTATTCAAGAAAGGAGATTTATTTTGCCTGCCATACACAGGAAACTTACTTTAAATTAACATTTGTTTTCTTTTCCAAGTATAGAGCATAATCGGGATAGCATTTGGCTTTATTATCACTTGAAATAAAATAGAACTTACAGAATATATTCATATATTAGTGGATTTTCTTTTATAATCGATAAATCATTCATTTATAGAATTAATCTTTTTAGACAATGTTTTCTACTAGTCTTTCTCGTTTTATTTAAATTTCAAACTTCAAAATTGCTACACATGGACAAGTTGATACTAATTTTTGTCTAATAAATAAGCCTTCACATATCGACTTATAAACAAGTACATACGGCATATTATATTTCCTATGTATGAAAATAAGTAAAAAAAAAAAAAAATCTTGGATAGAGAAAGAAACAAATTGATCCAAAGTTTAGACTATATTTAATAGAAGAGTCAATGAAGGGATCCGCTTAGTAAATAATTGCAAAATCGATATTCTGCCCCTACCCCTTAAAGAGCATTCGAAACACAAGCCAGTCTTTATGGATGTCTCATCCTAACAATTTTCAAGAGCTTTCGTCATTGCCTCATACGTCATCGCCATAATCACCGCCTTCCGTCCAACATTCCTTCACTGATTTTAAAGTAACCTTTTTATTGTTTAAGGTTGAGATTTTCCGGGATTTTCATTGAGAAATAGAAAAGATTGCAATGTTGCTTTCAATTACAAGGAAAATGAATTGTGTGTGTGTGTGTGGGGGGAGTTGAACTTATCCGGCGATACTTTTCCTTATAAAGCTAAATCAGTGTTTGAAAGTTTAATGGCCCACATATGATAAAATATTACGACGGAAGAGACAGCTACACAGATAGAAAATGAAACAATGAACTCTGAAGAACGAAACCAATTTTGACCTGGGGTGCATTACGAGCAGTAAAATATATGATGCATCTCTTATATTGGGTGGGTGTGTCCTCGTGGTGTAATGGTTAAAACGATGGATTGCAGAATCGTAGTAAACGAGTTCGTACTCCAGTCGCGCTATTACGTTCACTTTCGGGCAAATACCCTTGGGAAAGGTATGAATCCACTTATCCTCCCAGCTATGGGTTAAATAGTACCAGTACTGTTCTTCTGGGAGAATAGCTTTGGTATTAAATAACCTACGAAGAGTTGATAAGCCATTAAACAAAAAACTAAACTAAATTTTTTGGGGTGTCCTGTGTATTACAGTAAACTTGGTGGTACTATTTACCAACCCCTCCGCTCGGGCAGGATATGACACAAGGTCAATTTTTAAGCGGAGTTTAACAGGTTTTGAATTCAGAGTTTTCCTTCTCCTAGACTAGTTGCCTAACCAAGGCTGAAGAACCTAGTCCGTCCTACTATTTACCCATAGCTGGAGGGAGAATAAGGGGTTTCATACCTTTCCCAAGGGTATTTGCCCGAAAGTGAACGTAATAGCGCGACTGGAGTACGAACTCGCGTACTACGATTCCGCAGTTCATCGCTTTAACCATTACACCACGAGGACACCCCACAGTAAACTTGGTGGTGAGGCTCAACCTAATTCCGCAGTTCATCGCTTTAACCATTACACCACGAGGACACCCCACAGTAAACTTGGTGGTGAGGCTCAACCTAATTTTTAAGCGGAGTTTAACAGGTTTTGAATTCAGAGTTTTCCTTCTCCTAGACTAGTTGCCTAACCAAGGCTGAAGAACCTAGTCCGTCCTACTATTTACCCATAGCTGGGAGGATAAGGGGGTTTCATACCTTTCCCAAGGGTATTTGCCCGAAAGTGAACGTAATAGCGCGACTGGAGTACGAACTCGCGTACTACGATTCCGCAGTTCATCGCTTTAACAATTACACCACGAGGACACCCCACAGTAAACTTGGTGGTGAGATTGTACAGTCACCTCTTTGTTGCTTTTACTTTTACGTCCAGGTGGACCCCGGGCGAAAATAGTTCTCTAACTCTTTAAAAGATTTCAGTGAATCGATATTCATTGTTCTGCGGCGTTCAATAGAAAAGAAATTTGCTGGACATGTGTTTTAGACCCCTGTTCCGTAGCATTGAAAATTTGTAAAAATTATCATGAAAATAATTTGTGAGAATTAATTTCTTATTTATTGCGGACGTTTTGTCCTCATCTTGGGGCCCATGGCGCAGCAGATAGAAGCGTTGAGTCTCTACGGTTCCAGGTGAGCATTGTCAGAAGATAGCGGTTTCAATTCCTACCAAACCCGGCCAGAGGTTTGCTTGGTCAAAAACGTGGTGCGATAGACAACAACTATGGAAGGCAGTAATTACTGGGGATACGGTTACAAGATTCAGCATTCCTATCCGAGGTCGCGGTTAATTATCTGACGAAGGCCAGCGGTGACATTTGGCCGAAACGTAGTGAAGAAGGAACAACACAAAAACTACCACAGTCCGCAATAAATAAAAAATTAATTCTGAGATTAAGAAGCCTCATCTCAAAAATGATTCCAATCAAAGACAAAATAATTTGTTTTTATTTTGTGTCATATCAACCCTTGTGGGTTATTAATTGCCAAATTCTCTTTATAAATATGATTTGAGAGCGAATAGATTGTAGGTAACATTTTAAAACTGTATGGTTGTAAAAGAAAATTATTCAAGGACGTTTCGATGAAGTAACACCGCCGGCTTATGGATATGCATATTTGTACGCACAGACACTTACTATGCAAATATGGTCTTACAGCATACACAAAGAAAATACATAAACAGCATCTAATTGTAGAACTCGTACTAGTCGTAATGTCCCCTTGCTAAGAAGACGTCATGCCGTGGTCCGACCACGACCAACAGTGCCGACCTCAGCCAACCCAAAAGCAAGACATACACAATTATATAGTTTCAAGTATTGTTATTTATTGTTTGCACATAGTTAAATGGTTCCCAGTATTACTATATAATACCAATAATTCAATTTAACATCAATCATTTATTTTCACATAGTTGATTGTTTTTAAGTATAGTAAATGATTAAATTGTCCTATTCGATCGATAGATGGGACCCTAAAGATACTACTTCTCCTGGTCAGCGTGGATTTATGAGTAATGACAACGACGGGGTACTCCACATAACCCAAAGCTCTAAAACTGAAAACTCACCATCAAACGGTTTAATATCTTATCCAGGTCTGTTGGAGCTGTAGAATACACAGATTGCAAAGAAATGACTTATGCTAAATTGAATTATCTGAAATAGGAGTTTAATCATTTAATTGTGTGTAAACAAATGACTGATGTTTAATTGAATTTGTTAGTGATATATTGGAATACTTTGAAATATTTAATTTTATTGACTTATGTTTACAAATCATATATATTTAAGCATGTTTCGTTAAATAATAAAGACAAATTTTGTCTGTATAATTTATTTAAGGTCCTTTTAAGTTTCCTGGTAAGTGTTTTAGTTGTAGGTTGGAATTGGTAGATGAATTTCCCAAAATTGTCTAGAGCGCTTTCGGACCCTTTATAGGCCATCATTAGGGGTTGCTTGCTTGTGTAAGGTGTGTTGTTTTTTTTTTTTAAATGTGTTTTGAAAGCTTTAGAAAGTTTTTATAGCATAACAAAAATATGCGAAGGCAGAGTTGAATAAAAACAGGGTAACTGATGTATTTCAAAAAGGGAACGATATCAACGGAAATAGATTACTATCAAGCGATACTGGATGAAAAGAAAAGTGCTCAGGACAATTTTTGGAAATTCATCTACCAATTCCAACCTTAAACTAAGACACTTATCAGGAAACTTGAAAGGATCTTAAATAAATTATACAGACAAATTTTGTCTTTATTATTTAATGAAACATACTTAAATGAACGACTGCTGCCTAACTACACATAAATCATATATATATATATATATATATATATATATATATATATATATATATATATATGTACCAGATTTGACATTTAATAGATTACAATGGTTAATTTTTTTTTGTTTAATGGCATATCAACCTTCGTGGGTTATTTAATGCCAAATTCATCCTTTTTAGAAGAATTGTAGTGGTACTATTTAACCTATAGCTGGGAGGATAAGGAAGTTCATAACTTTCCTAAGGGTATTCGTCCGAAAGTAAACGGAATAGCATGACTGGAGTTCGAACTCGCTTACTACGTACGATTCCGCAGTCGATCGCTTAGACCATTGCACCATTATTTGCTATAAAACATGACCAAACCAAAACAGGACTCTCATTGTTCTCACCCCTTTGCAGAAATGTAGTCGACATACTGTACAGCCCAAGCCGACTGGGCTTAAATCTTGTGTACGTAGTTGTCCAAAAATAAGTACACTCCCTACATAGTATATTCATGTAAATTTATTTTGGGTGACAGTGTTTCAATGCTGTTATTTACTAAACTTTATCCACTGGTCCTAGGTTGCTTACAAGCGGTATTGGATACGTAAACTATCTACGAGTATGGGCTGAAAAGGTCATAGGCTGACGTTATATTTGCTGGGGATCTTTTTTTACTCTGGGGATCCAATCACTTCAACACTAGTGAGAGAAATTTGTGGAACGCAGAAGGGATTATATTGAAAAATAAACCACATTTGATCTCATTTCATGAGAGTATCTTGGTCAGTCTGTGAACCTTTCAGCCAACCCGCATCAGTATTGAACAGGCTAATCGCTACTTAACTGTAGTTTGGTAAAAACTAATACCTAAAATTAACCATTTTTACCGCATAATACTCCATTGGAGGAGACAAAATAAGAATATCTGTTGTTTAGAAGAAAATTTGATTTTGATTCGATAATCGTAAGGTGTGTACTTATTTATGGGCGATGATCTATCTATCTATCTATGTCAGTTTATTCTCATGTGAATGCACACATGTACACACATGTACACACACACACAAACACTCGCAAACACATATATACAGGGAAATACGAGGATCATAAAATAGGTTTCCAGCCTTTTTTTGTATGGGCATTTTTATTGATAGTACACACATGAAACTCTAGTCTCCTTCGTAGTAATCTCTTTTGAGTGCAATGCACTTGTTGTACTGTTCCAACAACTTCTGGAAGGCCCCATGGAAGTCCTCTTGCGTGAGCGTGTCAATGACCTTCGTCACAGCCTCTTTCATCTCCTCAATTGTTTCATAACGACTGCCTCTGAGCTTATGGTATAACCAAAAGTTACAGGGAGCAAGGTCTAGACTATAGGGAGGCTGAGGAAATGCCACTAACCCGATTTGAAGAGTGCTGGCCTCTTCCAACGGAATCTCTTCCTGGACTCTCTTAAAACCTCAACATAGTAACCCTAACCCTTTGGCCAATCAACTTTAGTGTATTGACTTCCTTACTCCTTCCACACCTCTCATCATCCATCACAGACTCCCTGCCTTCCTTGAATCTCTTATGCAACTCAAAAACTGATGCTCGATTCATGCAAGATGGTCAAAAAGCAGTTTGAAGCATTCCATACGTTTCTGTGGCATTTTTTCCAAGTTTAAAACAGAATTTTATTGCATATCTTTCTTCTAAAGTGTCCTCATGTCCAGATTGCATTTTTTAAATTCACCAGCTGTGGCAATCAGGCTTAGTAGGGTGTATTCTAATTGCTGCTGTAGCTGTTCATTTGAACGTGAAATCATAAAGATTGTTCAGTCATCTCATAAGATGTATAGCAAAAACATACTGAATTTTCAAGAGTCTACGACAATTCTAAATGCCCGTAAAAAAAAAGTCTGGAAACTTATTGAATCCACCACGTATTATGAACGTTGACAGTAGGTCATTCTAGTGAAGCAGTCATTGGATTTCGAAAGTACAAACAATGATTTGCGAGTCTTGTACGTTTATCGTTGTTGATATTGCTGAATAGAATTAGATTTACGTGAGCATTTCTGTGTACACAATGCATGTATTCCTGTGTACAATCAATGAGTTTATCTGTGTACGCACGTTTATGGAACCAATATCGTGTGTGTTGCTTTTATTTCTATTTGCGCATGCGTGGGTGTATTCGTGCTTATGTGCATGCACTGTTGGTTAAAGATTTTGATCCCTAACTAAAATATAATTATAGATAATGAATCGTTCGCAAAAAAAGGTTGTAGTTTTGATTTACTTTTTGGAAACCCGATTTTCTAGAGAAGGTGAAGAAGGGAGAGATTGTTTTGTTGGAAGGGATCTATGGTGGTGGAAATAAAAAGAAAATAGCCATTACTGATGCTGTATAGAGAAGTGTCTGTTTTAATTTCCTCTTGGTATCCGATTTTCTTTCAGATAATGTTTTTATCTCATATTAAAAGAAAACAAACGAAAAACAGACTTCGTTCTTCTTTAATACGCCTGACTCGCTCAATCGACTAATAGAGATTTTGTTTATCGAAATTATTAGAAATGCATTTCTTATCATATTCATTTAAATAAAAATTGGTAATTCAATAATTTTTGCTATCAGAAGTCAGATATTATTATACTGATAAGACGTTTTGAGATCTGAAGATTAAATTTCAAATAACGAAAATGAATTAGTAACAAATACAGTATTTCTTGGATATATGAACTATCAGAGAATCTTTGGGTTTATGTAACAGATTGCGTATTTAAAATTATTGTTTACGGAAAAACATCGAATTAACATAATTTCTTGTTGAAATACATTAGGTGTATGCGAAATAGTTTTTTTTAGCGCTATTTTATTTATGTAATTTAAACTAAATATGCGTTTGATTACTAGTTTTTCGTTATAAAATTTTAACGCATCACAGCTTGTTTAATATCTATCTATCTATCTATCTATCTATCTATCTATCTCATTCTATGCGTATCTATCTATCTATCTATCTATCTATCTAATACTAAGCTTGACAAGTCAATTGGCTCAAGAGTGTTTGGAAAATATGCGCTTGATTACTAGTTTTTCGTTATAAATTTTTTGATGCATCACAGCTTGTTCAATATCTATCTATCTATCTATCTATCTATCTATCTATCTATCTATCTATCTCATTCTATGCGTATCTATCTATCTATCTATCTATCTATCTAATACTAAGCTTGACAAGCCAGTTGGCTTAAGTGTGTTGGGAAAATAGTTTCTTCAAACGTTTAAATGGTGGGGAGGGTTGACAAACTGCGTTGAAAATCAGAGCTGAGTTCAGCAGAATGTAGGAAACCACCATTATATGGCGTTTTGTTGGTTTGTTTCAATGTCAACATATTGAAAATATAGTTATCGTCGTAGAAAATGAAGTTCAATTCCGAGACGAATATGATTGCATTTCACATGGTACTAATACCCTTAGTATGAATCCACTTACTCTCACTACAGCTATGGGTAAATAGTAGGGTAGACTGGGTTCTTTAGCTCTGGTTAGACAACCAGTCTAGGAGAAGGAAAAATCTGAATTCAAACCTTGTGTCTCAGTGTCCCCTGATCCTTCTGTGGATGCTTTACCGCTTCCTTCTCTTTCAAGGTCGATCTCAGGTCCTCAACTCACACGTTTCCCCTTATCCTGAGATCATGTCCTTGTCTGGCTGAGCTGTGGGTTTTCAGAATCGAATCCTGCATCTTAAGGCACCATAAGTGACCAGATGGAGTCGTCGCCGCTGAGCCATTTGATAATTTCAGCCGGACGGAAATATATTTTAAGTTTCTTCAGCTACGATACAAAATTGACGGTCTATGGAACTTGGTTTAATCTGATAGTTGGTTGGTTGTTTGGCTTTAATGGCATATCAACCTTTGTAGCTTATTTAACGCCAAATCCATTTTCATGCAAATACTCAGTTCTATTTCAAACTATTCAGTTTAGCATAAGTACACAGTTTAAATGGCAAAAACATTTCTATTTCAAGCAATTTAGTTTAGTCCAACAGTTCTAATTCAAACAATTCAGTTTAGTATAAGTATAGATTTTGTTTACACACAGATTTCAAAAAAGTCCTATATTAAAAAATTAAGTTAAGAATAACTTACACTTAACTGAATTGTTTAATATAGGAGAGTTTCAATGTAAAAAACAGTTCCATTTCAAACAATTCAGTTTAATATAAGCACGCAGTTTAAATGTAAGTTCAGAGTTTAATTGTTAAAAACATTTTTATTTCAAGCTATTCAGTTTATTCAATCAGTTCTAATTCAAACAATTCAGTTTAGCATAAGTATACAGTTTAATTCTATTTAACCAATAAAAAGGGCCCTATCAGGTGCTACCATTCCGGACCAGAGTGGATCTAGGATCAATGGTAATGAAGGGGTGCTCCGCATTCTCCAAAGCTCCAGCATCACTGGAACCTCACCATCAGATTGTTTAGTGTCATATCCAGGACACTCATGCGTGGTGGTCTTACCCCTCTGCAGAGGTGCAGTCGGTGTATTCTACAGCCCCAGCCAACTGGGCAAGGTTTAATCTAAGTAAAGAAAAGATAAAGTATCGTTCTTATTAAAATATCGTAACTTATCAACGCAGTTAGGATTAATTTTATATTACTTGACAATAAGTAGAAAAAAGCATTTATAATCTTGAAACTGTGTTCATAGCAGAACAGATGTATTTGAAATTTCTGGTATTTAACAGAAGGATCCGAGATACACATTTTATACATTTCTGAATTTCGAAAAAAAATGGTTTGGTTTGATTTCTTTGTTTAATGGCATATCAACCTTTGTGGGTTGTTTAATGCCAAAGCCATCCTTCGAGAAGAACATTAGTGGTACTATTTGACCCATAGCTGGGAGGATGAAGGGGATCATACCTTTCCCAAAGGTAGAAGCATCATTAAATACATTTCCATATTTTTTCGTATGGGCACTTTTATTGATAGTACACACATGAAACTTTAGTCCCCTTTGAAGTAATTTCCCCCGGCTGCAATGCACTTGTTTTACCGTTCCAACAACTTCTGGAAGACCCCATGGAAGTCTTCTTGTGTGAGCAAGTCAATGACCTTCGTCACAGCCTCTTTCATCTCCTCAATTGTCTCATAACGGTAGCCTCTGAGCTTAGGAAATAACCAACAGTCACAGGGAGCAAGGTCTGGACTATAGGGACGATGAGGAACGGTCTTGATGCCCATGTTGGTCAAATAGTCTGTGAGAAGGATGGAGTTGTGGACTGGTATATTGTCATGATGGAAATGCCACCGACTCGATTTGAAAAGTGCGGGCCTCTTCCAACGGAATCTCTTCCTGAACTTCCTTAAAAACTCAACATAGTAACCCTAACCCTTTGGCCAATCAACTCTGGTGTATCGACTTCCTTACTCCTTCCACACCTCTCATCATCTCGCACAGACTCCCTGCCTTCCTTGAATTTCTTATGCCACTCAAAAACTGATGCTCGATTCATGCAAGATTGTCGAAAATCAGTCTGAAGCATTCCATACGTTTCTGTGGCATTTTTTCCAAGTTTAAAACAGAATTTTATTGCATATCGTTCTTCTAAAGTGTCAGATTGCATTTTTGAAATTCACCAGCTGTGACAATCAGGCTTTAGTAGGGTGTATTCCAATTGCTGCTGTAGCTGTTCATTTAAATCTGAAATCATAAAAATAGGTCAGTCATCTCATAAGATGTATTTCAATTACATAGTGAATTTTCAAGAGTCTACAACAATTTCAAATGCCTGTACAAAAAAATCTGGAACCTTATTGAAGGCACCACGTATTTCGTCGAAAGTGAACGTAATAGCCAAATGGATTTCGAACTTGCTTACTCTGATTCCGTTGTTCATCTCTGAAATAATGTTTGTTACGTAGATGTCTGATAAGATCTAAAAAGAAAAAAAAATTCTGTGTAAGGAGTTTATTGAGTGATGTTTAATACATGTGTATTAAGAAGATTAGAATTAAAGGAACATACAATAATTCTAAAAAAAAATCCGTGAATATTAATATAAACAAAAAGATATTAGTCCATTTATTCTTTTGGTTTTTCTGGCTTCGACTATAGTTGAAAATATATGCGTCTCTATGTGTTTTGCCAAAAAATCTAAAGATCTCCGCATCTATAGCAGTTCTACCGCACTCAAAGAGACGGCTATCATGTCTACTCTATCTGTTCTTCTGTCAGTTTTTGGTCAATAGTAGGACAGACTGTATTCTTTAGCCTTTAACCAATGAAGAAGAAGAAGGAAAACTCAGAATTCAAACCAGCTTTACTCTGATTTAGAATTGATTTTGTATTACATCTTGTCTGTTGCGGAGGGGTTGGGTGAACACACACACACACACAAACACACCAATCGTCAGAAAACGTTATTTTAAAAACCAAAACAGTGCTCAAGACCGACCAGTAGAGCAGGATGAAATTGTATCAATATATTAAAAAATCCCTCTCTCTCTCTCTCTCTCTCACACACACACACACATATATATATGTATATATAAGTTAAAACAAATGGATGTTACTCACTTTTCAGTTTCACGTATCAAAAAATACAAACATCTGACCGGACTAGTTTGTAGGTTTTCTTTTAATTCTTATTTAATGGTCGTATTTCTTTAAATACATGTAACTGACAGTTGTGAGGCAGCCTCAGGTGGATTAATAAACATCCATTCATTTTAGGTTTATTTATTCTATTAGCAAAATGGTTAGAGTGTTCATCAATGGTCCAAGAGACCGGGAATTTCAATTGCAGGTAGAGTCACACTAAAGACTAAAAAAATGGGACTTGATTCTTCCGTGCTTAATACTTAGCATTATAAGGTTAGTGTTGTGGTCCCGGAAAGGGTCACTAATAAAAACACAAACACGGATATTAGATGAACAGATTATATTACACGAGAAAGATAGAGTTACATAGAAAAGGTAAGAAGTCTAGTACTGTTTGGATAACACCGATATTGATCTGCAGTATTTGTTGCTCGCCCCACCTAACGGGCAAGTGTGGCACAAGGCCTTTTTTTAGGTGGGTCCGGAACAGGGCCGGAGCCCACACGCGCCCGGCATTCCAAAAAATGCCTACGGCCCCGTCGGCATTCCCCTTATTAGGGGTGCTTCAGGCGCCGGGCGATTAACCCAACCTTCCCGAAGGAGGTAAAAGCCTGGGGGAAGGCCCCCTGAGGTCGAAGGAAATCTCCTGGTACCGAGACACACCTGGCCAGATCCGTGCCGCAGATAACACGGCCGGCCGAAGTGCTACCCGACACCTGGAGAGGTGTCAGACCGAGATTGATCTGCGGTATTTGTTGCTCGCCCCACCCAACAGGCAAGTGTGGTACAAGGCCTTTTTTATGGTGGGTCCGGGCGCAGGGCCGTAGCCCACACGCGCCTGGCATTTCCCAAAAATGCCTCCGGCCCCGTCAGCATTCCCCTGATTAGGGGCGCCTCAGGCACCGGGCGATTAACCCAACCCTCCCGAGGGAGGTAAAAGCCTGGGGGGAAGGCCCTCTGAGGCCGAAGGAAATCTCCAGGTACCGAGACACACTCAGCCAGATCCGTGCCGCAGATAACACGGCCGACCGAAGTGCTACCCGACACCTGGAGAGGTGTCAGATCGAGATTGATCTGCCGTATTTGATGCACGCCCCACCTTACGGGCATGTATGGCACAAGGCCTTTTTTTAGGTGGGACCGGGCGCAGGGCCGTAGCCCACACGCGCCCGGAGTTTGTCAAAAATACCCTCGGCCCCCTCGGCATTCCCCTTGTTAGGGGCGCCTCAGGCGCCGGGCAATGAACCCAACCCTCCCGAAGGAGGTAAAAGCCTGGGGGGAAGGCCCCCTGAGGCCGAAGGAAATCTCCAGGTACCGAGACACACTTGGCCAGATCCGTGCCGCAGATAACACGGCCGGCCGAAGCGCTACCCGACACCTGGAGAGGTTCAGATCGAGATTGATCTGCGGTATTTGATGCACGCCCCACCTTACGGGCATGTATGGCACAAGGCCTTTTTTTGGGTGGGACCGGGCGCAGGACCGTAGCCCACACGCGCCCGGAGTTTGTCAAAAATACCCTCGGCCCCCTCGGCATTCCCCTTGTTAGGGGCGCCTCAGGCGCCGGGCAATGAACCCAACCCCCCTCGAAAGGGGGTAAAAGCCTGGGGGGAAGGCCCCCTGAGGCCGAAGGAAATCTCCAGGTACCGAGACACACCCGGCCAGATCCGTGCCGCAGATAACACGGCCGGCAGAAGCGCTACCCGACACCTGGAGAGGTTCAGATCGAGATTGATCTGCGGTATTTAATGCACGCCCCACCTTACGGGCATATATGGCACAAGGCCATTTTTGGGTGGGACCGGGCGCAGGGCCGTAGCCCACACGCGCCCGGAGTTTGTCAAAAATACCCTCAGCCCCTTCGGCATTCCTCTTGTTAGGGGCGCCTCAGGCGCCGGGCAATGAACCCAACCCTCCCGAAGGAGGTAAAAGCCTGGGGGGAAGGCCCCCTGAGGCCGAAGGAAATCTCCAAGCACCGAGACACACTCGGCCAGATCCGTGCCGCAGATAACACGGCCGGCCGAAGCGCTACCCGACACCTGGAGAGGTTCAGATCGAGAGTGATCTGCCCCTCTGGCAGCGAAATCTCTCAGTACTAATAACGGTGAGAAGAGTCCATTTTATTGAGATGGGTAAGGCTCTCACAACAGTTAGGATGATAGGTAAGCAGAGCAATTCTTGGAAAGGAGTAAGAAGTAGCACTCTCTCCTACACTTTGATGTAGTTGCAATTGAAAAGGGAGTCTTCGGGTCACTTTTCCAAGGTATATACTTGAATCTATTAAGATGTATGCAAACAAATGATTAATGTCAAATAAAACAATTAATATCCAATAGCAATGCTTAAAACCATTAAACTTTATGCAAGTTGAACTATTCATGTTAGAATGCAATACTTACAACCATGAAAATGAGGGCAAAAAATGAATAGCATCACTTGAAACCATTTAACTGTGTACAAATAAATAAGCCTTGAATCGTTTAAAATGATACCTACAAACTATTCCCTTAAAAAAATCATGTTTAAACATGATTTGGCATTAAATAACCCACTATGGTTGATATGCCATTACATACAATCAGTGAACCAACCCACAATTATTTCATCATCATCATCATCATCATCATCATCATTTCGTGCTGGTAGCACGGATATCCCTGACCCTCTCTCGCCACTTTTCCCTATCGTTCATCGCCTCAGGCAGGTCTTCTGGACAACATCCTGTATCCTCACATAGTTGCTGAATGTATGTTCGTGCTGGTCGTCCTGCTTTTGCACGGCCATGTGTGGGGGTCCATAAGAGTACATCACTTATGAGTTCGTCCCTGCTTCTCCAGCAGTGTCCTGCCTGTCTGGTTCGTCTGATCATTATTAATGGGTACCGAGATCAATTCTTTCTGATACCAAACAAAACTTTATTTATTTTTAAAAAATTAAGCATATAACTTATATCCCAATGTAAAAGTGTGAATAACTTAATTATCTAGTGATTATTGTGATAGGATTGTGAGTTTCATCGTCCTTAATTCAAAATCCGATTCACCGCCAGGATAATATGATGCATGACGCAGATATCTCGTCCGCTACTTCCAAGAGGTTAATAAAAACTGTACGTTACATATTTTCACTGTTCCATTTTCTGAAGAAAAGCGAATATTTTTCATCGTATGGCATTCCTTGGGCAGAAAAGAAATAAGTATCTTTAATTGGCCGTGAATGTCTTATAAAAATGCAATACGATCAGTGTCAAAAAATGCTTATAGTCGAAAGACTGCATCGTTGACAGATTTAAACCAAAGAAAGAATAGAAGAACTAGAAAAAAATAAATAAAATGAATAAAAACATATATGTATGGCTTGGATTTTCTCCTGGAAATGAAAATACGGGAAATGGGAAGGAAAAATGCTTTCTCAAGAAATAAAGGAATAAATAAAAAGAGTTGTTTTGATAATGAGGTTAATATTTCTGAAACCCGATTTTCTTGGGAATCTATCCATCAAGTATGATATATATATATGTATATATATTAGTAAAGTTGGCGACCGTAGTCGAGGGCAACCAGAAGGCTCCCTTTTCAATAGCTACCACACCAAGGTGTAGGGGAGGGTACTACTCCTTTCCCTTGATTGCTCCACTTTACCCTTGATACGTACCTTATATTGCTGAGAGTTAAGCAAGGGGGTATCAAGTACCATTTTTAAAGT
The DNA here is from genome assembly GCA_963585895.1 of Sepioteuthis lessoniana. Taxonomy (NCBI): domain Eukaryota; kingdom Metazoa; phylum Mollusca; class Cephalopoda; order Myopsida; family Loliginidae; genus Sepioteuthis; species Sepioteuthis lessoniana. The sequence continues at coordinate 22,355,803 of OY757918.1, forward strand.
CTTTGGTATGACTCGAACTGGGATTGAAGCCAGGTCTTCCTGACCATTGGCGAACACTCTACCCACTATATATATTTTTTCTTTAAAAAATCAATCACTCACATTAAGATAATATATTTTTTTCCATCATGTTAAAAAGCATAAATCAATGGTCTAAAAACTTAACTTTTTTCAGATCAAATAAGGAAATGGATTTAAATATTTTTTTTCCATCAGTACTAGAAAAAACAAACAAACTTATTTCTCCTATATAAAAGTAAGCCTTTAACTTCAATTAACTATAAGTATCAACTTATAATGGCATGTAAAGGAACATCCGGTTTCATCATACTTGAAATTTAACAGAGGAAAAATTTACAACTACAAAAATACATGTCTAAGCATTCAAACATTTATATAAAAATTTATAAACATTTTATTTCATTTTCTGGTTTGATCTGAAGAAGTCCTGTTAATTTTTTAAAGCATTGATTTATATCAATGCTTTTAAACAGGATAGAAATAAATTTATAATCTTAATGTAACCGATTGTTGGTTTTTTTGGAATAGAAAATCATTAGCACCGTTGATTTTATTTACATTGAACTCTTGACCGGGATTACATAAATCTAATATTCTATTTTTGAATATTTTATAGGTCCTGCTTGGAATTGTTCCCAACTCCAGATTTACTGGATTAAATAATATATATAAATATATATATATATATATATATAAATAATTGAAAAGGGAGACTTACGGTCGCCTTCAGCTACGGTCGCCAACTTTAATTATATATATATATATATATATAAAATTAAAGTTGGCGACCGTAGTTGAAGGCGACCGTAAGTCTCCCTTTTCATTTCCAACTACAACTTGTAAGGAAGGGCACAACTTTTTTTCCTGGATTGTTCCACTTTATCCTTGATACATTCCTTATAGTGCTGAGTATTAAGCAAGGAGGTATCAAATACCATTTTTGAGTTTTTGGTATGACTCAGCCTAGGACTGAACCCCGGTCTTCCAGTCTATTGGCGAACACTCTACCTACCAGATATATGTGTGTGTGGGTGTGTATGTATATACACGTATGTATGAAGGAATTTACTTACCAAGTAACAGAAACTCACCAAAAAGAGAGCGGATAGAAAATGCTCTTTTAGCCATTCTTATTTCCACCGAGCAGTTTTTAACTCCATGCTTGTTTTGGGGTCATCAGGAGAGAATATAAGTAGCTTCCAAGAGCATTAACACGAAGTCAAATGCAAACTGCCTCGACTAGGATTTGATCTCGGATCGCTGAGCCGATTTTCCATGACGATAACTGTTACGCTAAGCGTGAGTGTACTGTTTGACAGAAGTGTTCGAATTAAAGCGATGATCAATTATTGAATTTTGAATCCTAGAAGATTGCGCGTCTCATGTTAGGAACGGATGATGATCACTGAGTGAATAAGAAAAAAAAAAAATGTCCGCCGCCAGTGGGTTCGACGTGCCAATACTGGAGATAAAATAGGTGTATTTGATCAGCTTAGACTAAGATGATTCCTCTTAATTGCAGCGCGAGGAAAATAAAAAGAACAGAAGTTGATGATTCGAGGGAACTGGTATATTAAGCGAACATACAAGTCCAGAAAGCGTGCAACAAGTCTTTCAGAAGAGGAAGATGAAGCTTGCATTTGTTTGGTTGTTTTGTTTTATGGCATATCAACACTTTTCGGGTCATTTTGAAAAATATTTGAAACAATTTTGTTTAGTATGAGTACTGGAGGTGCCCGTGGTGTAATGGTTATCGTCGGAGGAATTGAACACGGCGACACGAGTTCAGATCCTGGACTGATTGCATTTCAAATAGCACTAATACCCTTGGGAAAGGTATGAATCCAATTATTCTCCCTCCAGCTATGGGTAAATAGGAGGGCAGACTAGGTTCTTCAGCCTTGGTGAGGCAACTAGTCTAGGAGAAGGAAAACTGTGAATTCAAACCTGTTAAACTCTGCTTAAAAAATTAACCTTGTGTCATATCCTGCCCGAGCGGAGGGGTTGGGTAAATATGATGAAATATGATAAGTACAGTTTTGTTTGCACGGTTAAATATCAAAACAGTTCTATTTCAAACAATTCAGTACAGTTAAATAAAATAAAAAGTGAATCTTTTAACAGTTCAGTTTAGCATAATTGCTGTTTAGTTCTGCTTGACCCATAGATAGGTTGGTTCTTTTATTGTTTTGTTTTACGGCGTATCAACCCTTTTCTGGTCGTTCAGCTCCGAATTAAATTTCAAACAATTCAATTTATGGTAAGTATAGTTTTTGTTTACAAACAGTCAAAACAGTTCAGTTAAATATCAAAACAGTTCTATTCTAAATTATTCAGTTTAGCATAAGTGTGCAGTTTAAATGTCAAAACAGGCCTATTTCAAGCAATTCAGTTTAGAATAAGTACACAGTTTAGTTTTATTTGACCCATAGATAGCACCCAATCAGGTGCTACCACCCAGGGACAGAGAGGACCTGGGAGAAATGGTAATGAAGGAGTACTCCGCGTTCACCAAAGCTCCAGCATTACTTGAACCTCACCATCAGATTGTTTCCAGGACACTCTATGGGAAGGGTTTCTTACCTCTCTGTAGAGAAGCAATCGGTGTATTCTACAGTCCCAGCCCACTGAGCAAGCTTGAAGATGGATCAAAAGTAAACCATTAATTTTTTCATTCTCCCTCCAGCTATGGGAAAATAGTAGGACAGACTGAGTTCTTCAGCCTTGGTGAGGCAACTTGTCTAGGAGAAGGAAAACTGAATTCGAACCTGTTAAACTCTGATTAAAAATTGACCTTGTGTCGTATCCTGCCTGAGTGGAGGGGTTGGTAAATAGGATTATTTTTTTTATTGGCAGAATGAAAAGAATATATAAAACGTTAGGAAAATTAGTAACATGGCAATTATTAGATGGTTGGTCGGTTGGTTGGTTGTTTTATGGCTTATCAACCCAAGAAAGGTTACTTAATGCCAAATCCTGTTATATGATTTGGAAACAAATAGTTTGATCCAAAACTCATTTCTTTGCACACAGTTAATTAGTTTCAAACATTGGTATTTATTGTTTGTACACAGTTAAAAGGTACCAAGCATTGCTATCTTATTCTAATAGTTCAATTTAATATCATTCCTTTTGTTACTTACTGTCAAAGGGTTCAACGTATAATGTATGACTAAGCAGTTCTGTTTGACCCATAGATGGAACCCTAACAGGCATTACCACTCCGGGTCAGAGTAGACCTGGGAGTAATGGCGATGAAAGAGTACTTCATATTCCTCACATCTCCAAACCTCGAGCCTCACAATCAGAGAGTTTATACGTCATATCAGGATATTCATAATGGGGTCATATCCTTCTACAAAGATGCAGTAGGCGTGTTCTACTGCCCTAGCGGACTGGGTTGTATACTTGGAAGATGTGACAAATTAAACAGAAATACAAAATACATAAAATAGATTTCGTGAAAAAGGTCAGGTACCAATTAGTTCACAAATGGTTGGTATCAATTCCCGAATTTTAAAAAAATTATACAATTTAGTTTAGTATTAAATCCGGAAAGAGTAAAATTCTTAATAAATTGTAAATACAACATCGTCAAGATATTCTTTCTTGAAGGAGATGTCCCATTAAATAACATGGTTTATGTTTGGTTTTATGGCATATCAACCATTGTAGGTTATTTAATGCCAAATCCTCTTTATACATATATGTTAAATATATATTATTTAGTTTGGTTGGCTTTTATGGCATATCAACCATTGTAGGTTATTTAATGCCAAATCCTCTTTATACATATATGTTAAATATATATGATTTGGTTTGTTTGGCTTTTATGGCATATCAACCACTGTAGGTTATTTAATGCCAGATCCTCTTTATACATATATATTAAATGTATATGATTTGGTTTGGTTAGGTTTTATGGCATATCAACCATTGTAGGTTATTTAATGCCAAATCCATTTTATACGTATATAATAAATTTATTATTTCAAAACATATTTTGTAGATAACATGTTTAAAAGAGCCTGAGCTCATTTTTTTTCTCACACAGTTAAAAGGTTTCACTTATTTCTATCTAATATGAATAATTCTATTTACAATTTATCATTTGTTTACACAAAGTTAAATGATCAAACAGTTCTATTTCAAACAATGCTGTTTAGCAAAAGTTAAGTTTTTTTTTCTTTATGCACAGTTAAATTTCAAAACAGTTCTATTTCGAAAAAATCTATTTCAAACAATTCAGTTTAGCATAAGTAGACAATTTTTATGTCAAACAGTTTTATTTGAGCCATAGATATGACCCTATCAGATGATACCACTCTGGGACAGAGCGGAACTGGGAGTGATGGTTATAAAGAGTCACTCTGTATTCCCCACAGCTTCAGCATTTCCATCAGATTGTTTGTTGTCATGTTCAGGATACTCATAAGGGAAGACGTACTCCTCTGCAGCGGTGCAGTCGGTGTATTTTACAGCCCCAGCCGACTGAGCTATCCATTCAATGACTTAGATGATTTAGTTTCTTAGGGTAATCAGAAGATTCCTCTTTATCAGAATGCAAAGTTGATTTGTATTCATTTCAAACAAGAACTTGTTTATGACTTATAACAAAGACGATAATCCAACAACTCAGCTGAAAAATAAAGTGGTAATTTTGAAAAGATATGAATTAAATTCAGTTGAAGACACGCATCAGGTAACGGTTTTTCGCTGAAAATGGAATTGGTGACCCGAATTGAACTTAGGACTATGCCATTTCGATTTCGTTTGACATTAATGCTCAAGAGAAAAGCATGATCCATTTGTTTTGTGCCAATCCATGAGAAAATAATAGGGCAGACCGGGTTTTTGGTCTTAGTAAAGCATACCAGTCTAGGAGAAAGATAAGTCAGAATTCAAACTAGCCCTACAACGCTTAATAAATTGACCTTGTGTCACATACTGCATGTAGTGGAGGGGCTGGGCAAATACATATATTTACTTCATTTTGATTCTAATTTCATTATTCTGTTGGATATGGAAATTATCTATCAATTACCTCATAAGAAGAACCCAGCTATGGGTTAAATAGTACAACTACTGTTCTTCTAGGAGAATGGCTTTGGCGTTAAATAACCTACAAAGGTTGATATGCCATTAAACAAAGAAACCATGTAACCATCGTATGAAAAAAGAGTGAAACTATAGAGAAAATCAGACAGACAAGATCGCTACGGTTATGACGTCATGAGAATGAATTTACACACCCCATAAAAAACAACTGTTTTTTCTTTGTGGAATAATGAATTCTGATAACATTATATCAATAGCAAAATATGTCAATGTGATTTTTATATAATCTTTTTCCTTACAGTTAGATTTCATTTCAGATAATATATATATATATATATATATATATATATATATATATATATATGTGTGTGTGTGTGTGTGATAAAATAAGTGGATGAATAAAACACTTACAATGGGTTTAGTAGTAATATTTCGTTATTTATTCAAAAACGGAATATCACTACTAAACCCGTTGAAAGTGTTTGATTTATTCACTTTTCCACTGATTTTTATCATCTTGTCAGATTTACTAAATTATACCATTTCTCCATATACATATATATATATGTGTGTGTGTGTGTGTGTGTGTGTTTGTGTATGTGTGTGTATTACTAATTTTAGTATGATACTTTGAAATAACGAAAGTTTCCTTTTTGATTTTGTTTTTTCTTCAATTTTCTAGTCCTGATCTTGTGCTATAGAGTCATTCATTGCATTGTGTATGGAATATCAAGTATTTAATCATTCTGTTTTTTTTTTGTCCATTTAGTATGATGATTCAGTTGAAGGCTGTTCCCTAACTGATACATAAAACTGATTAGCCATTAGACTATTATAAAAAGAGGATATATATATATATATATATATATCATCAATTCAAGCAGCCAGTATGGATTTCCCTGATTCTCTCTCTCTCTCTCTCTCTCTCTCTCTCTCTCTCTCTCTCTCTCTCTCTCTCTGTGTTCTTATCATCCAACGTTCCTGGCAGGTCTTTCAAATTACACTCTGTGTCGTCACAGAGCTTATGTGGATAAGTTCTGGTTGGTCAGCCAACACTGACATTTTCCTGTGTTGGAGTCCATTGAAGAACGTCAATCATGAGTTGGTCCTTGCTTTCTTTAGCAGTGTCCCGCATGTCTTGTTCGTCTTACGCCGATTGTTTTTGACATGGGAGGTAAGTTGCCGTTCACTGGCTGTTTTGTGGGGTGTTGCGTCCATGATTTGTTCAAAATAGATCGTAGCATTTTTGTGTAGTTCTCATCTAGCTTTTTTCTGGGCATTTTTTTAGAGTCCATGTGGTGCATCCATACAGTAGTAATGGCACTGTTACCGCTTGGAAGAAATCCAGTTTTAGTTTATAGGATCGATCAGATTTCAGTACAATCGATCTGAGAATAAAAGTAAAAAGACAGTTTGAAAAGAACAGACTTATATATTTTGCAAAAATGGACAGGATCATCAGAGTTAATTATTCTGCAATAAAAAAAATAGACTTAAAACATGGCACGGGAGCCGAAGTAAGGGAGGAAAAACAACAACAATCTTCTGTTATTTCATACCGAAATTAGTAAAACATATATATATATATATATATATATATATATATATATATACGGCGCCTTCCTGAATTCATTCTATCAAAAATTCAAACAACTGACACGAAGACTTGAACGGATCAAAGACAGAATAGAGAGACACAAAGTGTTTGTCTTATCTAATAAAACAAGTTTAAAAGAAAAAATGTTGCCTATATATATATATATATATATATATATATCTTCTACCAGACAGAATTTGTTACAGGGTCTTTTCTATAGTGGGGATTTAGGGATGGGGCGGTTGGGCATGATTCTAGGCTCGTACACTACTGGACTATGCTGGACATAGGCTTATCAGGTGACATGTGAACTATGCTAGCTTTTGGTATATATATATAAACGTTGTTGATAGTTAAGACCTTGGCCTAGAGGACATAGAAATTTAGGGAATTTGTTGGCATGCTTATTATTAAAAAAAGGAGAAAATGACCGGTTTCGACTGGCACTTTTCAAGTTGTTACTACCAGTAAATTAAAAGTGGGAATGTAAGGAGAGGAGAGAAAAAGAAGAGGAGAGAAAAAAGAGAAAAAAGTGGGGGAGTAGGAGAGACGAGCAGGAGATATATATATATATATATACATGCATATGTATATATGACTATATATATATAAGATCTCTAGATACAACCGATTAGAACTTATAAACGACATTAGTTTGGTTTAGATGTATTTAAGCGGAATTGCTGTTATTCTTAACGATAAGACTTGGTGTTTTAAATTTACTGAAGTAGATCATAAGTTTTATTTGTTTTTGTTTTTCGGTAGGTTTAACGTGTCTTTTTATAATGTTGGTTATTGCTTGTTCGTCTAATTTGTAGTTATAAACTTATATGTCCATTTCGAGAGTGCCTTAGGAAAAACAAAAATAATTCTTACGTTGGTTATACAGCAACAACACCATCTCGTCGCCTCACTTATCACCTTTCTAAAGATAGCGCCATAAAACATTCAGTAATAAAACACAACAATAGCACTGACCAACTTACATATTCTGATCTAAGGAAGATTCTTATAGATAATACAATAATTATATATAAAAATGATCACAAAAAACGATTACAATCAAGAGAATTATCATGTTTGTATTAATGCTTTCAAATCGGACCTCTTCATAAACGAATCACGTTTTCATTACCCAGGTCACGTGTCATTTATCTCTACGTCTTATCAGTAGGTTTACCAGCCGATAAATATCTTTGAACAGTGTAAAGCAATTCGTGAAGGGGGACTGGGAAGTTCATCTCACATCGTATTTATTATAATGAAACTAATTTTTTTTCAATGAAATAAGAAATTCAAGTTTTATATATATATATATATATATATATATATATATATATATATATATATATATATATATATCAACTTCTTTGCACAAGCTGAACATGACACAAGGTCAATTTTTAAGCGGAGTTTTATAGGTTTCAATTCAGAGTTTTCCAAAACCGGTTGCCATAACAAGATTAAATAACCCTATCTGCCCAACTATTTACTCATACCTGGAAAGAAAATAGTTGGATGATTATCTTTCCCCAGCCTCGGACAAGATATATATATATATATATATATATGTTTGATGAAATAATAAAGACACATTTTGTCGATATAATTCTATTAAGATCCCTTCAAGTTTCCCGACAAGTGTTTTGGTTTTAGGTTGAAGTTGGCTGATGAATTTGCCGAAATTGTATTCAAGGGCTTTCAGACCTTCCATAGGCCATCATCAGGGGTTGTTGGCATGTGTAAAGAGTGTTATCTATTAAAAAAAAAAAGTTTTTAGGCATTTTATAACATTACAAAATTACGTAAACGCAAAATTGGATAAAACTGAGATGCCGATGACATCGAACGAACTTAAAACAGAACGTTATCAAAGGAAATAGAATATATACGCACGCAAACAACTGCTGATGATGACCTAGGAAAGATCCCAAAGCGCTTGGGATAATTTCGATAAATTACTCTATCAACTCTAACCTAAAACCAAAACACTTGTCAGGAAACTTGAAAGGATTCCAATAAAACTATATAGACAAAATGTGTCTTTATTATTTCATCAAATATGCTTAAATGGAGGGCTCATACCAAACTACACACACACACACACACACTTATATATATACATATATATATATATATATATATTTGTACGTCCCGTGAAAGAAAAAAGTAACTACTTTAGTCCGAAAGTGAATGTAATAGGGTGGCTAGAGTTCGAACTGGCTAACTATGATCCTGCCGTCCAGCGCGTTAACCATTACACCACGAGAATACTCCCACTCTAAATATTTTGCTTTAAGGTTATTTTTTTCTTCTATATAGAAATAAATAATCTAAAAGCAAATTCACTCGTGGACTTATCATTTTAAAGAATATATATATATATATATATATAGAGAGAGAGAGAGATGAACAAAACAAATTAAACAAATAGGTAAGTTGTTTTTTATGGCATATCAACCCTTCTATGCTATTCAAGGTAAAATCTTGTTTATACATATTTTTATGGTGCCATAAAACAACATTTAATGATAAAACACAACAAAAGCACTGACCAACTTACATCTTATGATATAAGGAAGATTCTCACAAATAATACAATTATATATAAAAATAACAATAAAGAATGAACAAATCCTAGAAGCAATATGCATAAAAATTTAAAAAAAAATGTTTAAAAAATAGTATTTAACACAGGCACCAACACATTAAATATTTTAATAGCTCAAATCACTAACTCTATTAGTAAATCTTTCCCACCAAACGTTTTCAAACAAAACGCTGAAAACGATCCAACCGACAACTTCAAAACAAAACGCTACAAATAATTCAAACAATAAAAACCCAGTCAATTAAAACTATACAACACCTGATGACGACCAAAAGTATGGTCGAAAGCGCTTGGGCGGAATTTATGGGACAATTCCTTTACCACTTGGATCCGGACACAAGAAACATAACAAGAATATTAAAAAAAATAAAATTAAAAATAATTAAAAAAAAACATCATTCCATCATTTTCAATAAAAACTTGCATCAATAACAACTGGCTGCCTAGATATACACTCTTCAACACACACACACACACACACATACACACACACGCACGTATATATATATGTGTGTGTGTGTATGTGTGTGGGCACGTGCGCGTGTGTGTGTGTTTATTTTGGCATACATATTATAGCCCGGATATCTTTTGTTTTACTAGAAAAATTGGTCTTATGTTAAAATCAGCTGTAATATAATGACCAAGGGATTTAGTTTTATGCCTTTGGGTTTAGTTAGGCTGAGAACCTTTCGGCTCAGTGCATGGGTTACTTAGGTGCAACATTAACGTAGGTGTTCACGTGCGCGCACGAGCGGAGCGGACGTGTCACTCAGAGATGTCTTAATAGTCCAGATGGGAAACGGGGCTAGCGAGTGTGAATGACGTCACGCACCGGAAGCGCGCGGAGGATTTTGGGAGATTTGAAAAAGTCAGTTAGTTGAGTTGAGTCCTGCCTCGAGAGAAGACAGTTGACTTTCGCTTGCTCGCGGAGGCCACGGGCAGGTGTCGCACGAGATGGGGGTTGCAGATGGAAAATCCAGAATAGAAAGAATGTGTATCTCTCTCCTTACGTCGAAGAACCTTTAAACTCAAAGGTAATAAAAAGTTTCGTATCTGAACTAAGTAGTCGTAAGTATTTTTCGTGTTTCGTGATTCCTATGTTCTATGTATATATGTAATGAACATTGTAATGTACGTGTCACACATAGCCGTATCTGGCTACGGAACACAGCTTCAAGCAGCAAAAACAAACATGTGTATTAGGAAACGTTCTCAAAAATAGGGAATAATACTGATTTTGGTGATTACAGTTTCCTTATATGTCCTGCGTGTCTAGCCACACTGAAGAGTTCTGATAGAACGAAACAGTCTGTCTGTGGATGACAACAATATATGATCCCCCATGGGGGTTGAGCTCTCTGGCGAAGGAATTGCCGGGCGCCGCTAGCGTAATGCAAAGCTCTTCGAAAGAATTGAGCACTCTGGTAGCCGATAGGGTATTAAAAAAATGTAAACAAAGGCTGCTGCCGCTGTTTCTAAAAATAAAAATACCTTAAAATTCCCTTAGCTTGGTGGACGAGTGGTCTGAATCACTGTCTAACGTAAAGTTGGACGGGTTTCGATTCCGGCTCCGAGCGTCCTGCGTGTCTAGCCACACTGAAGAGTTCTGATAGAACGAAACAGTCTGTCTGTGGATGACAACTATATATATATATATATATATATATATATATATATATATATATATATATATTCACTAGAAGAATACTTCTTCAATAGAATGGGTACCTACATCGGCCTGACTACAATGACTGTCGAATGTTTATTATTTCACCTATCCAACACTAGTACCATCTCTCAACACCTAAAACCTATTTGGGGCCCGTCTCCTTATTCTGAAATTTTCAAAATTCTCACTCTGTGTGTGCGTGATAAAAGAAAGTCGAAAAGTAGATAAACAAATACTTACAACGGGTTTAGTTGTAATATTTCGTTTTTTATTGACTGAAGAACTCTGTAAATAAAGAATTAGTGATAAATATTCCTACCAAACCTATTTCAAGTCTTTGATTTACCCCTTTTTCCACTTATGTTTTATCATCTTGTCAGATTCACCAAAATCTACAATTTCTTCACACACACACACACACACACACACACACACACACACACACACACACACACACACACACATATATATATATATATATATATAGAGAGAGAGAGAGAGAAAGACTGCCACTTCTTAGCAGATGATTTCGTTTCTTCGATTCACTAAGAGTAGACTTAGAAGGATTTGTGACTCCTCTGGCCAAATATATTCATGCAAACCTATTGCACGTGTGAAAAAGGAATTAGCTATCATTTCTGTTGACATTGCCGCCTCATGTAACAACTCAATCCTGCTGTAGACCCACGTACTTTCTCACAGAATTGACATGAGTCAATTTGTAAAGCGAGTCATCGATAGATTGCACTCACGTGATATCGTATGGTAAGCAAGACCAGCTTTAGACGAACAGGCCCTTCTGCAGACGTTACAAACATATTTAGGCAGTTAAGTATCAGGGACTGAAGTCAAATTTGCTTCCCAGGTGCTTCTTTCAGACTAGAGCGGTCGATTCTCCGTGCTTCAAACGCTTCAAATGCTTTACAACTTACAACTTTCCTAGATGATTTTAAGTACGTATATATATATATATATATATATAATTTTTAACTTTATATATATGAGAATTAATTTTTTTATTTATTGTGGACTTTTTGTCCTCATCTTGGTAGTTTTTGTGTTGTTTCTTCTTTCACTAGGTCTCGGCAAAATTTCACCTCAGGCCTTCTTCAGGTGATTGTATATATATATGATTTTTAAGTATATATATATAAATAAATACAGATGATATAGTATACATATATATATATATATATATATATATATATATATATATATATGTATATATATAATTTTCAAGTATATATATATATATATATATATATATATATATTATTTTAAGTATGTATATATATATGATTTTTAAGTATGTATATATATATATATGAATAAATATAGATGATATAGTATATATATATATATATATATATATATATATATATATATATATATATAATTTTCAAGTATAGATAGATAGATAGGTGAAGTTTTTTTATTTTTTTTTTATATAAAATTTTCTTTTCACGTTGAGTTTTGATGTATTCCCAACCCCAAATTAATTATACGTCGATAACCATTGGCATTGGGCAAACAAATTGGATACTCCTACCCCATGAATTTTCCCCTCGGATTATATATATATATATATATATATATATCAATTGACTAACCGTCGTCAAGGGTGACCCGAAGGTTCCCTTTTCAGTAGGTACAACAACGAAGTTTAGAGGAGGGGGAAAGTCATATCCTGGGATTGCTCCACTTACCCTTGATCCTTACCTTATAATGCTGAGTGTTGAGTAAAGAGGCATCAAGTACTATTTTTTTGACTCGTTGGTATGAATCAACCTGGGATTTAACTCTGATCTCCCGGATTATTGGAGAACACTTTTGTTTAAAATATTTTCTTAGATTCATAATTTCTAAAATGCTGACCAGCAGACATGGATAAAAAAAGAAAAAAATTACAATCTCACCTTTTATTATCATAATTTCCTAATTAAAAGTTTTCTATACCAACTTGGATGACGTCATCAGATGAAAATTGGGAATTAAGGAACAATAAAATGAATTAAAAATATTCTGTGCCCAATGCAAAGATTGAACTCCATGACACCGAAGTGGAAAAATGAATGAAGAGGAAAAAGGGAGAAGAAACTTCTTTTAGGCTTTATATTTTTATTAGTTAGTTGGTTGTTTCGGTTCTATGGCATATCAACCTTTGTAGGTTATTTAATGCCAAATCCATTTTATACAAATAATCTGTTCTATTTCAAACAATTCAGTTTAGCATGAGTACACAGTTTAATTGTCAAAAAAACTTCAATTTAAAGCTATTCAGTTTAGTCAAACAATTCTAATTCAAGCAATTCAGTTTAGTATAAGTATAGTTCTTGTTTACACACAGTTAAATGTCAAAACGGTTCTATCTCAAACAATTCAGTTTAGCATAATTACAGTTCTGTGTCAAAACAGTTCTGTTTCAAGTAGTTCAGTTTAGCATAGGTAGACAGTTCAAATATCAAGACAGTTTTATTTCAAGTAATTCAGTTGAGCATAAGCACACATTTTATTTATATTTGACCCATAGATAGAACACTATCGAGTGCTACAATTACGAGTCAGATTGGACCTGGGAGCGATGGTGATGAAGAGGTACTCTGCATTCGCCAAAATTCAAGCATTAGTGGAACCCCACCATCTGATTGTTTAGTGTCATATACAGGACACTGGTTTGTGGGGTCTTAACCCTATGCAGAGATGCAGTCGGTGTATTCTACAGCCCCAACTGATGAGGTAACTCTTAATCATATTTACCAACCCCTCTGCTCGGGCAGGATATGACACAAGGTCAATTTTTAAGCGGAGTTTAACAGGTTTGAATCCAGAGTTTACCTTCTCCTAGACTAGTTGCCCGATCAAGGCTGAAGAACCTAGTCTGCCCTACTATTTACCCGTAGCTGGAGGGAGAATAATTGGATTCATACCTTTCCCAAGGGTATTAGTGCTATGTGAAATGCAATCAGTCTCGTCCATGATTTGAACTCGTGTCACCGTGTCCATTTCTTTATTATAATTTAAGTTAATGCATAATGTCAAAATAATATAATATAGATATGTGCAAATTAATTCACAACAACAACAAAACAAAATTAAAAAAAAACGAAGAATGACTAATAATGGGCTGAATATCTAATCAGCTTCAAAATTTAATTGCACTTTCTTAGGTTTATCATATTTACCAACCCCTCCTGTCGGGCAGGATATGACGCAAGGTCAATTTTTAAGTGGAGTTTAACAGGTTTGAATTCACAGTTTTCCTTCTCCTAGACTAGTTGCCTCACCAAAGCTGAAGAACCAGTCTGCCCTACTATTTACCCATAGCTGGAGGGAGAATAATTGGATTCATATCTTTCCCAAGGGTATTAGTGCTATGTGCAATGTAATCAGTCTCGTCCAGGATTTGAACTCGTTTCGCCGTGTCCATTTCCTACGACGATAACCATTACACCACGGGCACCTCCACTTTCTTAGGTTTATACCGAAATTTGCTTAGTAATTCAGTGAGTTTATTTAATAGATTATCTTTGCGTAATCGCAGAATCTTGAATTTTTTTCTCTAAGTATAAATTACACCGATGTGTGTGTGTATGTGTGTGCGCACGCACGTGTGTGTGTGTGTGTGTGTGTGTGTGTACGCGCGCGTTCACGAAAAATTGCATTAGATGTATTCAAAAAGTATTAAGACTAGAAATGAACAATAAATGAACTGTTAATTTTCTTCAAAATATTCCGTCTTAAATTCATAACCCTTATTCAAGTGAGTTTTAAAGTGGCCTAAGAACCTCATAAAACTCATCTTTTAATATGGGGAGAAGCTGCACTACCATATTTTTTGACGTCCTCCACGTCCTCAGATCTTACCCTTGAGATGAATTTTCTGTTTAGAAAACCAGAAAATGACACAGAACTAGGTCTGAAGAATTTGAGCATATATATATATATATATATATATATATATATGTGTGTGTGTGTGTGTGTGTGTGTGTGTGTGTGTGTGTGTGTGTTTTTATACATGTATATAGGCCTCCAAGTGTATAAGCCTCTGTATGTATACGAAATAGATATGGGAAATTACAAACTTTCATCTTGGTTTAAATTTATCAAATTTGTTTCACTTAAATTTAGTAATTTCACTTTAGCCCAGTGGTTCCCAAATTATTTTGGGTCATGTCTCATTTTGGTATTTCTAAAATTCTGATACCCCCCACCTCTGTAGTATCAATTCTTACATATTCAAAATTTTACTGCACTTCATGTGAAGGAAGCTTAAAACTTGGTCTCTAATCAAGTCCCACCAAAATATTGCATAACTCACCAAAATATTACCATGGCCCACCGGTAGCTTTCGTCCGTCACAAAACTTAACGGAAAGTGAGAAGATTGTATTGCGTTAGCCTTCTAACTGAAGACAGCCGATAGGCGCTCGAAATCCTGGCTTTCTCTTGGGCTTGAACTTTGTCCGATGTCATCATTAAAAAATGGAGATGATCTTATTAAATGAGTTATTTCTGAAACGACAGATAAAATACACTTGAGTTTAACAAATTTTTATAATCAAACCACACCGAAAGTGCTTGTTCCTACAATATCTCTAAAGTTAACCGACGAGGAGTCTGTTTATTACTTATATGGGTGACTGTTAAAGCATCAGCGGGTAGAATAATCAACCTGAGACCTGTACGCCATATCTATGCAAGATTTAATAAAAACAAAACAAAACACCAAAGTAGGCAAAATTTACATTTGAGTCACACTGAAGGAACCAGTTCTTAAAACATCACCGAAGTTAAATATTGAGGAGTCGGTTTAATACTGAGAATGAGATGAGTGAAAAGGAAAAGCAAACAAACAAACAAACAAACAAACTAAAAATAAATAAATGAATAGATAGAAAACTTGTCATAAAATTCCTTCTCTGTTTTTTGCAAAAATAAGACATTTTTGTGAGATAAGTAATCAGTGAATTCTTTGTAGTTTTAATAGTGTAAAGCGAATGTCTCATTCAAGTCTTTAAAAAAAAGGTGTTGTTCTCAGCAAGATTCACACGCATTGACTTACACCACGTTTAAAATTTGCCATGTTTCTTATTTGAGTGTCTGTAAAAGATGCGCATTTCGCTAAAATTGCTTAAGCGTTTTAAATGTTTGTACACTTAGGAAGAAATCTATAGTGTAATAACCTGACTTTGTATATCAACGTAACACATCAGAACGAGGCTTTCGGCTTAAAAAAAAAAAAATTATTTAATGGCATATCAACCTTCATGTGTTATTTAATGCTGAAACCATCTCTGGAGAAGAACTGTAATTGTACTTATTAACCCATCGCTGGGAGGATAAAGGGTCTCATATCTTTCCCTAGAAGATTAATCCAAAAGTAAATGTAAGGGTTTGACTAGGGTTCGAACACGCTTACTATGATGTCACAGTTCAGAACGTTAGCCACTAAGCCACGGGGACAACCCACGAGACGTGGGTGATCGTGACAAGGTTTTTTTTTTCTTATTTCATACCTTTGCCGTATTTCCTTCTTTCTCCCTTGATTTTATTTTCATACCTCCTTTCATCTACCCTTTCTTCATTTGCAGTTTTCTTTTTCTTCCTCCTTCCCTTCACCTTTTTTCTTTTATTTCTTCTTTTCTTTCACTCTTTTCTATTTTCCTCCCCACTTCTTGTCTGCTTTCTTTTATTTCTTCTTTTTTTCCTTTTTTTTTTCCTTCCTTCTTTTTTTTCTGCTTCTTATCATTTTTTCAGTTTTCAAAGTTAGTCTATTTCACCTTCTGTATTCAATCCTTTCTCGTTTTTCTTTCTGAATGATCTTTTCCCTTCCTTTTTCCCTTCGTTTTTTTCTTCCTTTCCTTCTTTTCCTACGTCCTCTCTCTCCTCGCTCTCTCTCTCTCTCTCTCTCTCTCTTTTCTATGTCTTTCTTTTCGATGACTTTCTTCATCTTCCTCTTTCTTTTTCTTTATTTCTTTCTTCTTCCTTCCCTTTCTTTCTTCTTTATCTTTTTCTTCTTTCGTCCCTTTCTTTCTTCTTTATTTCTTTCTCCTTCTTTCTCTTTTTTCTTCTTTATTTCTTTCTTCTTTTTACCCTTTCTTTCTTCTTTATCTTTTTTTCCTTCCGTCCTATTCTTTCTCTTTATTTCTTTCTTCTTCTTTTCTCTCTTCTTCCTTTCTTTCTTTCTTTCTTCTTCTTTCTTTCTCTTTCTTTCTCTTTCTTTCTTCTTTTTTTCTTCTTCCGTCCCTTTCTTTCTTCTTCATTTCTTTCTTCTAATTTCTCTTTTTTCTTCTTTATTTCTTTCTTCTTCTTTCTCTTTCTTTCTTCTTTATCTTTTTCTTCTTCCGACCCCTTCTTTCTTTCTTTCTTTTTTCTTTATCACTTTCTTTCTTTCTTTCTTTCTTTCTCTTTTTCTTCTTCTGTCCATTTCTTTTTTCTTCATTTCTTTCTTCTTCATTTCTTTCTTCTTCAGTCCCTTTCGTTCTTCTCTCTTTCTTTCTTCTTCTTTCTCTTTCTTTCTTCTTTATTTCTTTCTTTTTCCGTTCCCTTCTTTCTTCTCTCTTTCTTTCTTCTTCTTTCTCTTTCTTTCTTCTTTCTTTCTTCTTCCTTCCCTTTTTTCTTTCTTTCTTATCTTTTTCTTCTTCCGTCCCTTTCTTTCTTTTTTATTTCTTTCGACTTCTTTCTCTTTCTTTCTTCTTTATTTATTTCTTCTTCTTTCTCTTTCTTTCTTCTTTATCACTTTCTTCTTCCTTCTCTTTTTTCTTTCTACTCTTTCTTTCATCTTTAACTTGTTCTTCTTCCTTCTCATTCTTTCTTCTTTATTTCTTTTTTCTCCCTTCTTTCTTTTTTTTTTAATCCCTGTCTTCTCCCACCCCTTTCTTTTTTCTCTATCTCTCTTTTCTTTCTTCCTTTTCTTTCAACTTTATATCTTTCTTCGTCCTTCTCATTCTTTCTTCTTTATCTCTTTCTCCTTCTTTCTCTTTCTTCTTCCTTCTCTTTCTTTCTTCTTCATCTCTTTCTTCTACCTTCCCTTTCTTATATCTTTATGTCTTTCTTCTTCTTTCCTTTTCTTTTTTCTTTCTTCTATATCTTTTCTTCCTCCTACGTTTCTTTCTGCTTTATCTCTTTCTTCTTCCTTCCCTTTCTTTCTACTTCTTCTCTTTATTCTTCTTACCCTTTTCTTTCTACTTCATCTCATTCTTCTTCCTTTCCTTTCTTTCTTCTTTATCTCTTTTTTCTTCCCAACCATTCTTTCTTTTTTTTTCTTTTCTATTTTTTCTTCATCCTTCGCACACTTTCTTCTTTCTTTTCCATCTGTTCTTTCTTCTCCCTATTCTTTCTTTTTCCTTCTTTATCCTCTCTTTCTTCCAGGATCACGTCTCTCCTACTTCAACATTTATTTTCTCCAGCCACGACCTTTAAATCGTTTTTGTCGATTCAACCCATTTTTTTCCTCAATTCATTTATCTAATTAAAATCAATGTGAACGAGTTCCCAAAAGATGAATTGACAACAAAAATAATGAATCATAATAGGCCCCAAGCTGTTTTGTCATCAAACTATTCCCGCCTTAATCGTCGTCAATCTTTAGAATTCAACGCAATCCACCTCATCTAATCTGCCTGTTCGAAATCACATTCCGTTATTCTTTCTTGGTTTGAAGTCGATAATTCTTGAATCAACCAATAGAAACATGATTAACCAAGTTTTATATTCACTAATCTTAGAGAGTGTTAATTGATCATATATAAATTTACGAACAACCTTTAACCTATTGGTAGTGATCCCTAGTTTTCTAAAAGTAAAAGAATAAAATATTGTTTTATAAGCAGGAACGAGCTCATAAGTGATGTACTCCTATGGACCCCCACATATGGCCGAGCAAAAGCAGGACGACCAGCTCGAACATACATTCAGCAGCTATGTGAGGATACGGAATGTAGCCCTGAAGACCTGCCAGAGGCGAAGAATGGTAGGGAAAAGTGGCGAGAGAGGGTCAGGGATATCCGTGCTAGCGGTGAGGATTATGATATGCATCTCCTCGACTCCTCCGAGGGGGTGATCCCTGTGGCGTGATGGCTAACGTGCTGGACTGCGACATCTTTGTAAGTAAGTTCGAACTCCAGTCACGCAATTATTTTCACTTCCAGATTAATATTATAGAGAAAGGTATGAACCCTCCGTTTAAATAGTACCACTACTCTCTTCTACAAGTATAGCTCTGGCATTAAATAACCCTACAAAGTTGATATGTCATTAAAACAAAGGAACCAAGCCGATCAACTACTGTGCAGTCATGTCGAGGGATTTTAGATTACGCTGACATACAGCGGGAGGGCATCCACGGTATGACACTAAACTGTATATGACGGCCAGGCTCCGTTTCTGGAGATCTGAAGAATTTGGAATGCACCTTCATTGCCATGACTCTCCTATTTTCTCTGGCCCAGACTGGTAATAGCTATTAGTGTCTCACCAATAGCTCAAAAAGGTCTGTTTAAATATTATTCATATTCTATTGGACAAAAAAATAAACTCTTAAGAAACAACTACACAAAAAAATTAAATATAAGCGTCTAATGAATGCGATTTCCTCACCCCTAGGCATAAAAAAAACCCCTAAACATGTTAACATGCCGTTAAAATCAATCAATGGACTCATCCGCTACGACAGGATTACGACACGAGATCAAGTCCTTATTGGCGTGCAGTTGGTTTGAATTCAGAGCTTTCTTTCTCCTAGTTTAGATTCCGTGCCGAGACTAAAGAGCCTAGTCCGGCCCTACAATTTGCTCATAGCTGTTTCGAAAAAAATAAATGGGTTCGTGCTTTTCCCAGGGTTATTAGTACAAAGTAAATCATTTACAGGCTCTTCCAGGATTTGAACTCAGATCGTGGATTCCACTTCTCACGACGATACCGGTTACACCAACCACGCCTCAATACAAGACTACCTTGTTTGCTATTACTCAACGGTAAGGAATTTTGCTATTTAATAATATTAGCTTAATTTCTCATAGGACCATACATATCGGATTTCTAGAAAAGTCAGAACCGTGCGAGAGGACAGCTTTACATTCACTACAGTCAAGTACTCTGATATGTAGCAAGAAGGTTAACAGTCTGGTACAAGGTAACGGATAATGGTCGCCCAGTGAGGTTCGAACTCTCTATAATAGTACTAATCTGAAGCAACCTTGCCAGCCATTGCTCAACGGCGAATCAGTTTGTTATTAGGAAAACTTAGCTTAGTCTGACACAAGGCCACCAGCGAGAATGGTCCCTGATTATTGAACTCAATACGATTGTGGAACTAATTAGCCAAACATTGCTTCCCGGAGAAGCACTGTAGTATTTATCACGGTCAGCTTAATCTGGCACAAGGTCACGAGGGGGAATCAGTCTTCTCATCTTCTGCAAAAATTCATACAGATTTATCACAGTAAGTAATAGAGAGCTGGGTTAGCAGGCAATTTTGAGTGTATTCGATTCTCTCTGGGTGCCTCGTTAAAAATACCCGCTTATTGAATAACGGTCATCTTTTTGAGGTGTAATAGATGGCGAGATTGTCTCATAAACATGGAGTTCGACTCTCACTTGGTGCCCCGTGTTTTTGGTCTTAACCAAACTTAACAAAAGTTAGAAAATAACCAAATACAAATATCCATAGCTAAAGAAGCCCATTATTCGTTGACAGGTATTCTATTAATTACTTAGGCTAAGTCTAGATTTATAAAATGTTAAAACCTCTTTTGGAATACATTTATTAGAAAAGGAGAATTGATATGTGGACCAATAAGTGAATATTAAAAGATTGTGTTGATTTGGGATGGTGAACAAATAGGAACTGTTTTGAGAGAATTATGTAATAAAAGTACTTCTAGGGAGGAGTTAATACTTTTTAATCTGTCTCTCTCTCTCTCTCTCTCTCTCTCTCTCTCTCTGTTTATATATTAACTTTTGCTTATATTTGCGTTAGTGCGTGAGTAAATCTGGAGATATATATATATATATATATAGAGAGAGAGAGAGAGAACGAGAGAGAGAGGAGAGAGAAAGAGAGAGAGGAGATATAGATAGGTAGATAGATAGAGAGAGATAGAGAGAAAGAGAGAGAGAAAGAGAGAGAGAGAGAGAGAGGAAGTATACGTAAATACAAGACAGAGAAAGAGAGGCGAAAGCTTTCAGTGAAGGTGGAACACATAAATCACGAGGAAATATAAGATAGAGATAGAGAGAGAGTGGGGGAAGAGAGAAAGAATGAGTGAGAGAGAGAGAGAGAGAAAGAGAGAGAGAGAGAGAGCAGATGGTTGGTTCGTTGGTTTTTATGCCATATCAAACCTTTTAGGTAATTTAATGCCAAATCCTCTTCATATATATATATACATATATATGTGTGTGTGTGTGTGTGTGTGTGTGTGTGTGTGTGTGTCTATTTACCCAATCCCTCTACACGAGCAGGATGTAACACAAGGTCACTTTCTAAGCGGGGTTTAACAGGTTTGAATTCAGAGCTTTTCCTTTTTCTAGACTGGTTGCCAAACTATGATTGAAAAGCCCAGTCTTTCCTATTATTTACTCATAGCTAAAAGGATAATAGTTGGATTCATACCTTTTGCCAAGAGTTTTAGCGCTATGTGAAATGCAAACAGACTCATCCAGGATTTGAATATATATATATATATATATATATATATATATATATATATATATATGTCTTCGTGTGTGTGTGTGTGTGTGTGTTGGATTTGAAAACGAATTGTTTGAAGATAACATTTTTTAACGAACAATAGTTCATTTACTTGCACACAGTTAAATGGTTTGGAAGTAAATAATGGATTGTAATCCGACAATATATAAAGAAAAATTGATAACAAGGTAATCCAAGTAGGAGAGATTTATTGAGAAGCAAAGTCGACTCTATAGTGTTTCAGTTCTAA
This sequence comes from Sepioteuthis lessoniana, assembly GCA_963585895.1. Classification (NCBI taxonomy): domain Eukaryota; kingdom Metazoa; phylum Mollusca; class Cephalopoda; order Myopsida; family Loliginidae; genus Sepioteuthis; species Sepioteuthis lessoniana. The sequence goes on from OY757918.1 coordinate 22,377,698, forward strand.
TGAACCATCATCAGGACTACGAGGGATAATATTAGTGATGTTAAATCAACGATGGATGTTTAAAAGTGCAAAATACAAAAAAATTAGGAAAATTTATATAACAAGAAAAAATTGACCGTTTAATTAGTGAACCAACGAGTTCTGATGATGGTTCATTGGAACCGAAACGTTATAGTGTCGATTTTGCTTCTCAATGGATCTCTCCTTCTACTTGGATTACCTAGTTTAATGGTTTCTAGTATTGCTATGTAACATTTACAATTTAATTTAATATCAGTCATTTGTTTTCATAGATTAAAATGGTTAAACAGTTTTATTTGACTTATATATGAGACCGTAACAGGTACTACCACTCCGGTCTGAGTGGACCTGGGAGTAGTGGCAATGAAGGGATTATTCACATTGCTCAAAGCTCCTTGACCTAAAAGGGTTTAGTGTCATAGGACACTCGTTGTGTTTCGTAGGGGTTTTTTCTTCGCTGCAGAGATGCAGTCAGCATATTCTATATATCCAGCAAAACTGGGGTGGAAAGAAATAGAGGAGGAGTAGAAAAACAAACGCAGGGTTTCATGAAAATTAAAGAAAAACATATGGGGAATAACTGATTGCGACACAATATTTTTTTGGCGTTTCTTTTAACCCTCATTTGACATCGACAAATCGGAGATATAGAAAATCGAAGCAAACTGGAACGGACAGAAAATGAATAAATAAATTTTAAAAATAGGAAATGAACCCCCCCCCAATCCAAACAACAACAACAAAAACATAAGCATAAAAATTGTAACAGACCTTCAATGATGATCGTTCGACATCAATCCAATCTCGATCGTTATTTTCATTTCGAAAGACATTTCTCAAATTCAGCTCTCACGCGGTTCATCAAGGACATATTTTTTGGAGGGGGCGGTGGGGAAGGGGTCGATAAAGAAAAAAAGGTTTAAATGTTAAGAAAAAAATTAAAAACAAAATACTAAAGAATGAATCTTAGACCGGTTGTGTGAATCAGCAATTTAAAACCTTGCACCTGAGAGGACGGCATTGATTTTTTGAGAAGCCGGGATTTTTATTGAAAACTTTAAACTCCATAAGATTCCTCAATTTTTATTTAGTTATTATCTTTTTATTTGTGTCAATTATTCGTTTGGGTGAATTTGTTTTGATTTTTGTTCTTGAAAATGACGAGTATTTTTTTTTCAAATCCTTTTTCATTTCTTCGTTGTGATTTTTATTTTGTTTTACGCCATATTGGTTATCAATGTTTTCTACCTGATACTTTTCTGCCACTTCCTCAACACGATCATTTGTTTTAATCACTCTAAACGATTCTTTCCTTCTTTCTTTCTTTCTTTCTTTCTTTCTTTCTTTCTTTTGCTTATTTGTTTCTCTCTTTTTTCCATCTTTCAATTTCCACCTTTCTTTCTTTCTTTCTTTCTTTCTTTTGTTTGTTAGTTTGTTTGTTTCCATCTTTCTATTTCCACCTATCTTTCTTTCTTTTTTTCTTTTGTTTATTTGTTTGTTTTTCTCCTTTTTTCCATCTTTCTATTTCCACCTTTCTTTCTTTCTTTCTTTCTTTCTTTCTTTCTTTCTTTCTTTCTTTCTTTTGTTTGTTTGTTTCTCTCCTTTTTTCCATCTTTCTATTTCCACCTTTCTTTCTTTCTTTCTTTCTTTCTTTCTTTCTTTCTTTCTTTTGCTTGTTTGTTTGTTTCTCTCCTTTTTTCCATCTTTCTATTTCCACCTTTCTTTCTTTCTTTCTTTCTTTCTTTCTTTCTTTTGTTTGTTTGTTTCTCTCCTTTTTTCCATCTTTCTATTTCCACCTTTCATTCTTTCTTTCTTTAATTCTTTCTTTCTTTCTTTCTTTCTTTCTTTTGCTTGTTTGTTTGTTTCTCTCCTTTTTTCCACTTTTCTATTTCCATCTTTCTTTCTTTCTTTCTTTCTTTCTTTCTTTCTTTCTTTCTTTCTTTCTTTCTTTTGTTTGTTTGTTTGTTTGTTTCTCTCCTTTTTTTCCATCTTTCTATTTCCCCCTTTCTTTCTTTTGCTTGCTGGCTTGTTTGTCTCTTTTTTATTCCCATCTTTCAAGTCACTCGTTTTTTCTTTCTTTCTTTCTGTTTCCACCTTTCTTTCTTTCTTTCTTTCTTTCTTTTTTTCTTTCTTTCCCAATTACATAGTTTTTTTTTCTTCCTCATACATCGGTCGATTTTTAAAAAGATTCTTGTACTTCCTTGCTTTCATTTGAATAAGTATCTTTATCTCTCTTGTATTTAACTTAAATTTTAATATCATATCTTAGTCATTCCTAGAGCTTTCAAAATTCTGAAATGAACTATCTTAATCAATTCCGAATAATATCATCACATTTCTTGAATTCTACTTCGTAAAATATCTCCATTAATCGTTCTTTATCCGAGGTTCAAATATAAAGCATTTTCATTAATCAGAACTAGAATCATCATCGTTTTTATTCTTTGGCAATGCTTTCATTGTTCGTACATTCGATGATATCTCTGTTCTTGCAAACACACGGAGGCATTTAGCATAACGGTTATTGTCAAAGTGAATGGAATTGGCCAAACGAGTTCAAATCATGGTCGAAGCTGATTGTGTTTTACTTTACGCTAATTAATATCTTTAGAAAAGATATGAAATCGACTATTTCTCTCCCGGCAACGTTTAAACAGTAGACCAGATTGAGCACTTTAACTTTTGGTAAGGCAACCTGTCTAGAAGAAGCAAAATAAATTCTAACCAACTGTACCCCGCTTGAAAAATTGACCTCATGACAGAGGGGCTGGGTGAGTAGATGCATGCCCACGTGCATACTCATTCTGTATTTATCCATCCTCTTAAGCGATGCAACATAATGTAATTTTTTTTAAAAAGGGGAATACAACTCAACTTTTAATTTAAAGTTTTAGGTCGGTTGCTGTACCTAAATTTAAGTTGCTCAGTTTGTTCTACTGGTTAGCGATAGCTTGGAACTCGGAGAAGTGATGGATTCATGACTTTTCCAAGGGCGTTCGTGCGAAGTGAAACGTGAATAACCTCATCCAGGTTTTGAATTCAGATCAACGAATCCTTTCCCCACCACGAAAACTGTTACGCTAAGCACGCACGTACGTTCTCCCTCCCTCTCACGTACACACATATAAGTACTTGTTTATATTTCTATATACATACACATACACACACATATATGTAAACATAAACACACACACAAACATATATATATATACATATTTACCAACCCCTCCGCTCGGGCAGGATATGACACAAGGTCAGTTTTTAAACGGAGTTTAACAGGTTTGAATCCAGAGTTTACCTTCTCCTAGACTAGTTGCCTGACCAAGGCTGAAGAACCTAGTCTGCCCTACTATTTACCCGTAGCTGGAGGGAGAATAATTGGATTCATACCTTTCCCAAGGGTATTAGTGCTATGTGAAATGCAGTCAGTCTCGTCCAGGATTTTGAACTTGAGTCGCCGTGTCCATTTCCTACGACGATAACCATTACACCACGGGCATTTCACTTATATATATATATATATATATATATATGAGTGTGTGTGTGTGTGTGTGTGTGTTCTGTTGAAGACCGCGGAGAATTTTCTTTTTATGATCTTTAAGTGAAGGCGTTTGAGTGTTCTTACTGTTTCTCTGGGAAGACATAAAAGCTAATACTTACATTAGCCATACTACAACCATACTCTCCGACATGAGTGCTATAAAACAGCATATTATGACGAAGCATAACAATTACTGATTTAATAACTGATTTAATGACTGATTTAATAAATATTCCCATTAATAATACAAAAATCATATACAATTATAACAATAAAAAACAACAATAAAAATCGCATACAAATAAGCATAAAGAATTAAAAAAAAACAACTATAAATAAAATAGCATTCAACACAGGTATTAATATATTAAACATTTTCAATAACTAACCCTAGCACCTCTTATAGGATGAGCCAATTATGTATTAGAGAAAAAAAAACATTCCAAAAAAAATATTAAAATTCACAGCAACAAACAATCAAACACAACCTCTGAAGACGACCAGCGAAATAGTCAAAAGCGTTGGGGTAATTTGGGGGCACTTTTTTCGTCACCTCAAACCAGACATAAAGAAAATAATCACTCGACTCGAACGTCTTCACTTAAATATCCTAAAAAGTAAATACTCCGCAGTCTTCAACAAAACATACTTAAATAATGACTTGCTGCCCAAGTACATAATATATATATATATATATATATATAGAGAGAGAGAGAGAGAGAGACTTAAATTCATTGCATGGCATATCAAGAATTTTATTGTGAGGTCATGTTAGTGTCAGGTGAAACTTATATTTCAAACTAAGTTTATTTGTTAACAACGTCAACGCTTGTTGGTTTACAGTTTCACAACATTTGAAATAAACCCAGACAAAAAATAAAAGCGAAACAAAGAAACGTATGCACTGGGTGTCAAAGATCCTCTTATCACGTAATCACATACACACACACACACACACACATATATATATATATATATATATATATATGTATATTTTGTATATTTTTGCACTATCTATATATCTATCTGTCAAGGTCAACTTCGAACGAAGATTGATATAGCCATTTTTTCGTTGTTTCCTAAATATAGTTCGCTGTCACATTAATCAAATATTCAGTGACATTCAAACTGATTAGCCTTCCAATCGGTACTAGTACATAGATCTCTCTCAATATATATGTACGTATGTCTATGTGTGTATATGTGCGTGTGTTCGTGTGAAGAGCGAATTCATTTTTTTATAGTCTCTTGACTAATGAGAGACAAAGATTGTTTATTCTGTTTTTCATTACGTTTTTCGTGCTGAATGGGCAAAACCCTCAACAAAAAGCGGTGTCTTGGCTTTGACCCTAAAATGCACCTGATAATGAGGACCCGGTTCTTGATAGTTGGTAAGTGTGGAATACTCCTTAAATTCTGTTGCTCCAATGTACAATCGGTTTCGGAGTGGCAGTACTTGTCAAAGTCACATCTGTGAATTAAGAATATTTGTTTAGAAAATATTCCAATTCGATAGGACCATGTGCCAAAAAAAAACAAAAACAAACCCTACAACTTAGGAAACCACCCAAAAACAGTTAATATAAATGTACAGTAAACTCAATTCCCTAACCTCTTGGCATAAATTGATCTGAGACAAGTTGACTTACCGTTGAAATCAAACTATCAATCATCGCTTATGAGCTCGTCCCTGCTTCTCCAGGAGTGTCCTACATGTCTGGTTCGTCTAACTTGGATAGTTTTCGTGATGGTAGGCAGGTGGCCGTATAGTTGGTGTCTTGTGGGGTGTTGCCGCCAGGACTTGTTCAATATTGCTCGCAGCATTCTTGTGTAATTGCCGTCTAGCTTCTTCTCCAGCCGTTTTGTTAGTGTCCAAGTAGTGCATCCATACAGCAGTATCGATACGACCGCAGCTTGGAAGAAACTGCGTTTCATTTTATCGGTCAGGTCTGATTTCCATATGATCGATAGCCTACTGCTAGCTGTCCATGCTTTCGTTAGCCGCGTGTCGATGACCTTTTCGGTTGATGAGACGCTGCTTCCTTAGTAAGTGAATTTGTCTACTAGTTTAAGAGGGGTTCCGTCTAGTGTGGGTGTGGAGATGTAACCTGTTTGATTATAGCACATATATTCCGTTTTGTGTGCATTGACATGTAAGCCTATGCCTGCGGCTGCTCGTTCTAAACTATGCAGTAGTGTTTCGGCTTGGTCAGGTGTATTTGCTAGTATCACTATGTCATCGGCGTAGTCGGCGTCGGTAATTGTTTTTGCGGGGTATCTTTTGAAATAGAATTGATTACTTGTATAAAAGTTGAGTTGGCATTAAATAAACTCCAACGGTTGATATGCCATAAAACCCAAACAACCAAACAACCAACCAATTAATAATTTTCTTTCCGGTGAGCAAGATGTGCTGATATAAATCGAAGTTGTGTAAAATCTGGACCATCTTGCATGAGTCGAGCATCAGTTTTTGAGTGGCATAAGAGATTCAAGGAAGGCAGGGAGTCTGTGAGGGATGATGAGAGGTGTGGAAGGAGTAAAGAAGTCAATACACCCTCCTTATAGTCCAGACCTTGCTTCCTGTAATTTTTTGGTTATTCCCTAAGCTCACAGGCTGTCGTTATGAGATGAAAGACGCTGTGACGAAGGTCCTTGACACGCTGACACAAGAGGACTTCCATGGAGCCTTCCAGAAGTTGTTGCAACGGTACAATAAGTGCATTGCAGCCGGAGGAGATTACTTCGAAGGGGACTAGAGTTTCATGTGTATACTATCAATAAAAGTGCCCATACGAAAAAAGTCAGGAAACTTATCGTATGCACCTCGTATATATATATATATATATATATATATATTCTAAGTTTAGTTTAAATACAACTTTAAGTGAGCGCAAGAAGAATGTATAGCGTTTGTGTGGTTATCTCGTTATGAAATTAGCATTCAAATTCGTATTGAAATCGTTACCTGGACTATAGTTGTAACATAGCCATACATGAATATGTGAAATCTACATACTCATACCTGTATGTAAAACGTTCATAATGTCTATATATAGATAACATAAGAATCCCGAAACACAAAAAAACACTTACGACTTCTTAGTTCAGGTACGAAACTTTTTATTACCTTTGAGTTTAAAGGTTTTTCGACATATGGAAGATAGATACCATCTTTCTATGCTGACTTTTCCATCTGCCCCAAACCACGTCCCTCCCCACCCCGCAAGACCTCGGCGAGCAAGCGAAAATCAACCTTCTTCCTCCGAGGCAAAATCTCAACTAACTGACTTTTCTCAAATCTCAGCCCACGCTTCCGGTGCGTGACGTCATTCACATCCCCCTATCTGGGATTTCTATTGGGACATCTCTGAATGACAGGTCCGCTTCGCACGCGCGTGAACACCTGCGCTCGTGTTTGCACCTAACTAACCCATGCACTTGTCCAAAAGGTTCTCAGCCCAACTAAACATATAGGCAAGATATATACAAGGAAATCCCTCGGCCATTATATTACATAGTGGTCGTGCCTGGTGTAACAGTTCTTATCGAATAAAATGAAATCAGAGACCGAAGTTCAAATCCTGGTCAAAGCCGTTAATATTTCACTTCGCACTATTTCCCTCGTGAAAGACATGAATCTATTTGTTTCCTCAAACTATGAGTAAAATGCAAGGGCGAACTAAGTTCTTTAGCCTTAGTATGGTAACCACTCAAAGAGAAGGAAAATACATAATTCAAATCCGCTGTACTCCGCTTAAACATTGACTTTGTGTCACATCCTGCTGGTAGCGGAAAGACTAAGTAAATACATCCGTGGACTGGATATTAAAATTTTATTTATCAACTTCCACAAAAAATAGATTTTTATATGCACAACTGAAGAAATACAGACTGACATAGAAAACAAAGCACAAACGACTCATTGTTGTTTTTCTTCTGGGAATTTACGTCTGTGTGAACCTATACTTTTGTATTCCTTGTGTATATAATCAATTAGGGCTCAGATGCAAGTTCAGTTTTCATTCACTTATTCTATTTGCGTACATCTTTACCAGAAAAGTGTGCTGTCCCCGACACCCTTGTTTGTAACGACTTCGTGTGTTTGGAAAACAAATATTCTCTCAGTCGTACGCTCAGTCCCAATGAAAAGTCATGTACACAAATATACTTTTTATTCTTATTTTTTACTTCAGTTCAGTCTCAAATTTTCGGGGGTGTCCTCGTGGTGTAATGGTTAAAGCGATGGACTGCGGAATCGTACTAAGCGAGTTCGTACTCCAGTCGCCCTGTTACGTTCCCTTTCGGGCAAATACCCTTCCGAAAGGTATGAACCCCGTTATCCTCCTAGCTATGGGTTAAATAGTACCACTAATTTTCTAGGAGAATGGCTTTGGCATTAAATAATCTACAAAGGTAGATATGCCTTTAAACAAAGAAACCAATCCATCTAAAATTTTCGACTTTTCTTTTCTTCTTTTTTTCATATCATTGTAGCCGGTTCAATCACCATCATTCCTCAGGTGCCTGCTGTATTTTGGAATGCCGAATCTTTCCCATAAAAAATACGAGGAAATTAGTTAAGACTTTTAGTTTAAAACTTTTTCTCTAAAAACAAAGTTTATGGAGGAGTGCTTAGAGTAACAGTTATCATCGTAGAAAACGAAATAGGCGAACAGAGTTCAAATCCGGAACGAAGCAGTTTGCGTTTCACTTCGTGCTAGAGCCCTTTGGAAAGGCATGGATACTTCTTTTCTCCTGATCCTATGGGTAAAGAGTAAGGTAGACTGGGTTGTTAGCCTTGGTAAGGCAACCAGTCTAGAAGAATGAAAACTTAATCAAACCGCTAAAATGTTGACTTCTGTTGTATCTTTTTTGAGGGTGGATAATACGTTCTACCATTGCTTGTTTTTTTTTACGGCATATCAACCCTTTTTGGATCATTTAACGCTGAGTTAGGTCATTTTGATAAAAGTTTCAAACAATTCAGTTTAGCATAAGTAGCCAGTTTAGTACTATTTGACCCATAGACAGGACCCTATCAAGTACAACAACTCAGGGTTAGAGTGAACCTTGCCATGAAGGGCAACCCCGCATTCCCCAAAAGCTCTAGCATTACTGAAGCCTCACCATCAGATTGTTTAGTATCATATCCATAGTGTATTCTGCAGCCCCAGCCAACTGGACCACATTAAGAGTCTTATCCCTCTGCAGAGATGCAGTCGGTGTATTCTGCAGCCGCAGCCGACTGGGCCACATTGAGAGTCTTATCCCTCTGCAGAGATGCAGTCGGTGTATTCTGCAGCCGCAGCCGCAGCCGACTGGACCACATTGAGAGTCTTATCCCTCTGCAGAGATGCAGTCGGTGTATTCTGCAGCCGCAGCCGACTGGGCCACATTGAGAGTCTTATCCCTCTGCAGAGAATGCAGTCGGTATATTCTGCAGCCGCCATTAAACAAGTTGCGAGAAATGAAAAATTAACAGAATGATGAAAAATAGTTTAAAAATGTTTTGCTCCACTCTTTGCGTTAAAGTCTGGCGCAATACAGTCTTCCTAGACTACATTTAAGAGCTTTGTTAATGACAGTCATACTTGAGCTAGTGTTTAAACTGAGGTAATAGCCAAAATTTTGAATGTTGATTAATAAGATGGATCGGACCTTACCCGTATCAGATTAGATTATGCTTTCGTTCCGTTGCTTTATCTAATGGCACACCAATCTTCTTGGGTAATTTAATTCCAAAACCATCCTCGTAGAAGAAAATATCAAGATTAAGGAAAGATATTCATCCAGCCTCTTTCCATGCCGGATTTTACACAAGGTCATTTTATAGTGGCAGGTCACACACGAATCGAGACTCATATGCAGCTCTCATAAAAATTTCCTTGATCCCATTAGGATTTCCCTTTTTGGGATATCTCAGGCACCAAGTGATAAACTCTTCCCAGCAAGCATGTATTTCCTGGGGAGACAGCTCCTTAAGACAAGGCGAAGAGGATTAGGGTAAGACTAGTTTCTTAATCCTTCTTGCTGGATTATCGCTTTACCTGACAGAACTAACCCTTGAAAACGCCTATACAACTAAAACTGTTTCTTTGTTTTCTTCGCCTGAAAGTGATCTCAGTGACTAGCTAAAGCGCCAATCGTTCTTCAATGACTAGCTAAAGCGCCAATCACCCTCTTCCAAAACGAGACTCCATATCGACGAGGTCAATGTCAATAATCGTGGACCGAAAAGTGCCTCTACAGTGAATATCCATTGCAATGAGAGTCGGCATACCTTGGATTACTTTGGCTGGAAAGAGGGAGGGAAAAGGAGAAGAACGAATGAGGATGGTGGTGGGAATATAAAAAGTCGGTTGATTTACAGACTCCGATAATGGACTGACTGAACTTGGACCCTCTGTCATCGTTAATACCCCACCACACACAGACATGCACCCAAATATTAAGTGTTTACTTGGATTTTTTTCACTGCACTTGAAAAATGAGTATTTTCTTTTGTTTACTATTTTCTTTTTTTTTTTTTTTTTTGGTGAGTGTTAGTGTATGGGGGGGGCGTTGAGGTAGAAGAAACTTTGAAACTTTCTTTCTTTTAAAAATGTCTCTTTCTTTCTTTCTTTCCTAGATTTTTTTTCTTTTCCCCTTTTTCCTTCATTTCTTTTCTTAAAGAAGGTTTGAATTGTTTCTTCCCTTTTAGATCGAATGTTCCATCCAGACTATTCTAAATTCCGCATTTCCGATGGAATTTTAACAGCTTTCAAGAAAAATTCAAATTAAATATTTTAACTCTTCCCACATAATTTGCGGAAAAGAAACATGACTGAATTAAATATATATCAACATTTAACAGTACTTTCTCTCTCCGAATCAATCTATCTATTCGGGGCTTCATGGTCCCTTAAAATTGTTTAAATATATTTTTTCAATTTATTCTATCTATCTATCTATCTATCTATCTATCTATCTATCTATCTCCTGTATCTCAATCTATCTATCTATCTATCTATCTATCTATCTATCTATCTCCGTCTGTTTATATCTATCTATCTATCTATCTATCTATCTTCTTTGATCATCTATATTTTGGTGCATCAACAGATTTTTCCTTTCGAAAAATTCGACCTTATCAAGCCAAGAAACAGTACTCAACGGTTTTTATTCCTTGATATTCATCTCTAAATATCAAACGGGCAATACGCAAGAGAATAACATATGTTGTGAAGGAGATGAAAGATTTAATCTCATACGGGAGTCTAACAAACTATTACAAAAATAATATAAAAAAACAAACATGACTGGGTGAAGAAGGTAATCAACTAGGAATTATGCAAGAAAATAACATTCCGCCATGGTATATACATGATATAAGCACAAATCAAAATCTGTCCCCGGAAATGAAACGCATAAGATTAATTGGGATGCAAAAGGATTATCAAATATGATCCAAAAATATCAAACAAAAATAAAAGATCTTATCATCGAGTGGATTTTGTCATTGAATCTGACCTCATCGTGAAAATGATGGAAGGCAAAACGCTCGACAAATACAAGGACCTTGCTAGAGAACTCAAAAAGTTATGGAATATGAAGGCGTCAGTAATACCAATCGTAGTAGATGCCCTTGGAAAAGTGACTGGGTAAATTGGGGATTAAAAAAAGAATTGAGACCGTCCAGATTACATTACTACTAAGATCGGCCAGGACACTAAGAAGTATCCCGGACGTTTGGGATACCCAAAACCAGGCTCACCCCAAAATGTGTCACGTTCTATGAGAAGATAAAAACATAAATGAAGAAGAACAGATAAAACACATTAATCTCTTTATAAATACACAAAACGATATCATTGAGTTTGCTTTAGCGAATTCGTGCTCTCTTTTTTTTCATATATAAGGCGGTTGGTAGTGGGTTTTAAAAAAAAATCTTATCAGGGCTCTATAATTATGGTTCACTTATATCATTAAATCTCTGAGTAGCGTAGGACTGCCTCGTCACGTAGATAGTAGCTCCTTTTCAACTAGAGTCACTCAGTAGTTTTGGAGTTCGAGCAAAAAGCCAAGAGAGTCATTATTGATTTCCAAAGCAGATATATTCCATCAACTGGCAAAATTCGAGCAATACAATCTTTCTCTTCATTAGTTTTGTTGCTGTTGTGGCGATATCACCTACTAATGGACTCAACCACCTTCAATAATACCGGAAAACGCAGCAATACGAACTCATTCTAGATTCGGAAGGTTTTCGGCTGCCGGCCTTCGGGCTTTTGACCTTGTGTCAAGTCGTGTCTGGTGGGAGGCAGCGACAAATAAACGGAAGGTTTTCGGCTGCCACTCGTCAGTCTAGATCTGGAAGGTTTTCGGCTGTCACTCCAGTCGATAGGTCACACTTTGCTCCTGGATCTGGCCGGGTGTGGCTTGTTGACTGGAGATTTCTTCCGGCCTCATGGGGCCGTCCCTCAGGCTTTTAACCCCTTCGGGGGGTTATTGCCTGGCGCCTGAGGCGCCCCTAATCAGAGAAATGCCAACGGGGCCGTAGGTATTTTTAGAAAATGCTAGGCGCGTGCGGGCTCCGGCCCTGCGCCCGGACCCACCTAAAAAAGGCCTTGTGCCGCGCTTTCCCTTTCGGTGGGGCGTGCAATAAATACAGTCTAGATCCGGAATCCAACCTGGCCTCTCTGCGGTTATGCGAACTAGCTTACCGTCCTATATTCCCGTAACCATTCTTTGTTCTTGTAAATATATACCTATACTATAACTGTGGTGTTTTGTTCTCTTTGTTACCCCTTCCAGGGCTATAACAGTTGTTTTAGCCTTAAGCCTGATTAATTTAATAAATATCAGCTTGTCTCTTTCTGAACCCATCTGAATTTCTTTTCGCATTAATGAACATATTATTCATCAAGTTTTTACTGTTTTTATGATTATACATATCTTCCTCGAAAATTATTCTTATTATATATTTGTTGGTCATTTTGTTTTACAGTATATCAACCTTTTTCGGGTCAGTTAACGCCAAATTACGTCATTTTCATAAAAGTTTCAACCAATTCAGTTTAGTATGAGTACAGTTTTGTTTACACATTATTAAGTGGCAAAACAGTTCTATTTCAAACAATTCAGTTTAGCATAAGTACAGTTGTTGTTTTTTTTTTTTTTGCTTACAATCACTTAAATGGAAAAAACAGTTAATTTTAATCAATTTAATTTAGCATAATTACAATTTAGTTCCATTAAACCCATAGCGAGGACCCTATCAGGCGCTACCTCTCCGATCCAGAGTAGACCTGGAAGCGATGGTAATGAAGGAGTACTCTTCATTCCTCAGAGCTCCAGATTTATTCAAGCCTCACCATTAGATTGTTTAGTGTGATATTCAGGACACTCGTTGGGAGAGTCGTACCCGTCTGAAGAGATGCAATTGGTGTATTCTACAGTCCCAGCCGACTCTGTCATTCTTATCATATAGAAAGATATTTTGTTTTGAAATGTATCTAGCGTGGGTCGAATAATGTGATGTCTATATTTTCCATTCAAGTTAAACGTTCCCACCCCGTTTAAAATGTCTAAATTTTAAAATTACTTTCTTAATGTCATATCAACCTTTGTAGGGTATTTAATGCCAAAGTCATCCTTTTAGAATGACAGTAGTGGTACTATTTAACCGATAGCAGGGAGAGTAAGGGTTATTTGTCCGAAGATGAACATATTAGCGCTATTGGCGTTCGAACCCAGTTTCTACGATTTCGCAGTCTAGCGCGTTAACCCTTACACCACAGGGACACCGCGCATGCCAAATTAAACAAAGGAATTTCTTTTAGATGCTTGCTCTATTTTGTTGGCATATACTCACTTCTTCAAAGTATTTTCCCGACATTTTGCACAGTATAGCAGACAGTTATTGACAGTGGTTCTTTGAAAAGAAAAATGCTCGTCTGCCAAATATTTATCACTGAAAAGAAGACACAGCAAAGATGCCGGACACCGATCCTCTCGTCGTATCAATACAACGCCATTTCGATTTTTTTTCTTTTGTCTTCTTCCTTTCAAATCTCAGTGGTTTTGATAGGGTATGAATAGTTTTTCAAGGTAGAAATAGCTTCTTCTAATTTGATCTGTTTTCATTTTTCTTTTCATTTATATTCTTTTTTTCTTTTTCTGATATTTCTGGATTGTTGTCTCCATTTCTTTGTATTTCTTTGTGTTTTATTTTATCGTTAACTACTGTTTTTTTATGTTGCTCAGTTTATTTTTTGCTTTTCTATCCTGTCTTCCACGGTTTTTTTTCTGTCATTTCTATTTTCTTCTCTGTATCAAATTTTGACTCAACAATAATTTGTCAAACTCCCGAGACGATCGCCGGCAAACGTAATCCATATTGCTTGCACCTGACGGACTACGGGTTAAATTACATTAAACTAGTATATCTATTTTTTAGAGACGAAATACAAAAATGAAACCAGATTCATTGTTTGCAATGGAATATCAACCGGACTGGGGTTATTTTATGCCTAGAGGTTAGGGAATCATGTTCCTTGTATGTTTATGTTACATTTTTTACGTAGTTGTTTCTTAAACGTGTTTGAGTGATTTTAATGGCATGTCAACCCGTCTAGGGTTATTTTATGTCTAAAGGTTAAGGTATGAACACTCTTGGTAAGCGAGGATCTGGAAGCAATGGCAATGAAAAGGCATCTATCTATCTATCTATCTATCTATCTATCTATCTATCTCATTCTCTTCATATCTTTATTTTTATGCATTTTAGTTATTTATTAAGTTGAGTTGAGTTTGGTACAAGGCCAGATAAATTGAGAACCGAACACACTATTAATGGTATGTTAGGCTAGCTTGCGAAAAATTTCACCAGGCTGGCGCCCTATCTATCTATCTATCTATCTATCTATCTATCTATCGAAGTGGCTTAATATCTATCTATCTATCTATCTATCTATCTATCGCAGTGGCTTAATATCTATCTATCTATCGCAGTGGCTTAATGTCTATCTATCTATCTATCTATCTATCTATCGCAGTGGCTTAATATCTATCTATCTATCTATCTATCTAGCTAGCTAGCTAGCTTGCTAACACAAAAGGGATCATTATTAAAAGTCGTGGCAATTTCACGCGAAATCTTTAAACTCCACACATAGTTGAATACGATCTCCAAAGCAGTTTCATTTCCCATGAAAAAGAAAAAAAAAGAAACCGGCTATTTTGATCTCTTCTCATCTCTGACCCCAAAAGAGGACAAGTCGTTCCTTTTTTTCGTGTTTAATTCATTACAAAAATCGTTCGCTCTGTACATAAAGACAGTATTGTAAGATCTTATCTTTTTTGCTCTGTGGTAGCTTAGCAAAGATTATTTTGCTGGGGGAACATTGAACTGTGACGTTAATGGGCAATCAAGTGTGACAGTTAAAAGAAGACAGAGAGGCCGATATAACCCAACGTCAAAAGGCTGTGACTAAACTCTATCAACCGGAGTCTTCTTCTTCTTCTTCTTCTTCTTCTTCTTCTTCTTCTTCTTCTTCTTCTTCTTCTTCTTCAATTGACGTATTATCTAATGATTCGGAAAGAAATCTAAAGTATTTTACTTCTTGTATTTGATAAAGACACTTCAACGAGAAAGTTGAATAAATTTTGCTAATTCATATATGTGCAAGCACTTCTAATAAACATAGTGTCTGTCAAGATATCTAAACTACTTAATATTTATCTATCTATCTGTCACTCTTAAAAAGAATCATATATATATGTATATATATATACACGGTTCATGCTGTAATATATATATATATATATATATATAGAGAGAGAGAGATGATTCTTTTAAGAGTGACAGATAGATAGATAAATATGAAGTAGTTTAGATATCTTAACATATATATATATATATACGAGGTTCATGCTGTAATATATATATATATATATATATATATATATATATATATATATATATATATATATATATATATATATATATAAGGAGAATTTTGTCTAAGGCATACGCAATGGAAGCACTCTTTACACTTGCAACCATTTCAAAGAAAATTGATATTGATAGGTCCTTCCTTGTCTAACAAGACTTTCAGCATGACCTTCTTTCCTGACAGCTGCACCCGAAACCTTTTCTTTACCTGGAGAGTCAGAGTGTTTCCACTGTAAGGGCTATCTTCTCGACTCAGGCTCTTTGTAGCAAAGCATCTTTAGCTCATTTGTAAACATTTTTTTTTCCCAAAACATGTTTCTCTGTACACATAACTCATTCTTCTGCAAAATTCACATGATTTGCATTTCTTAGCCATCAAAAATACGATGTCAGACCTCTGATCAAACCTTAAATAATCTGCTTGTTTTATAGACATTTTGAATTGGTTCAAACCGAATACTTATGGATGATGAAAATCATTTTTGATATAAACCAATTCCAAACAATGTGAACGTTTATGAAAAAAAATTTGGGAAAATTCTTTTTTGCTTTATTTCAAAAACTATTCTTTTATTCATTGAATCACTCTCGTATATATATATATATATATATATATATATATATATATATATATATATATATATATATATATACGAGTGTGATTCAATGAATAAAGAAATATGTACGTACATATATTCAAGGTATTATCTATTGAAACTGATAGAGAAATATTTAGTGTTTATCTTGCTATTCAGCTTTTTTCTTTCTTTTTTTTTTTTGCAAACGAGATGTCATAACTGTGGTTTTAGGCAGTTTAATTCCTTGTCTGCTATTTTCAATAAAATATGCCTATAAAAGAATCTGCTGTTTCTACAGACATCTTATAAATGTGTATATGTATTCATACATTTATCAACCTTTCTGCACAAGCAGGATTCGCGACACAAGGTCTTCTTTTTTTAAGGGGTGTTTAATAGGTTGGAATTCAGAATTTTAATTCTCCTACACCGGTTGCTTTACAATGGTTAAGGAGCCCAGTCTTCCCTACTATTTATTCATAGTTGGTTTGGTTTGTTGGTTCCTATGGCATATCAACCTTTGCAGGTCATTTAACGCCAAATCCATTTTTATGTGAATAACCAGTTCCATTTCAAACAATTCAGTTTAGCATGAGTACATAGTTTAATTG
This sequence comes from Sepioteuthis lessoniana, assembly GCA_963585895.1. Taxonomy (NCBI): domain Eukaryota; kingdom Metazoa; phylum Mollusca; class Cephalopoda; order Myopsida; family Loliginidae; genus Sepioteuthis; species Sepioteuthis lessoniana. Next base: position 22,394,387 of record OY757918.1, read on the forward strand.
TCAAAAACATTTCTATTTCAAACTATTCAAGCACTTATATGTAACAATTCAGTTTAGTGAAAGTACAGTTTCAATGTGAAAAACGGTTTAATTTCAAATAATTCAGTTTAGCCCAAGCACACTATTTAAATATAAGTACAGTTTAATTGTGAAAAACATTTCTATTTAGAGTTATCCAGTTTAGTATAAGTACAGATTTTGTTTACTCACAGTTACATGTTAAAACAGTTCCATTTCAGACAATTCAGTTTAGTGTAAATACAGTTTCAATGTCAAAAACCAGTTCTATTTGAAATAATTCAGTTTAGCATAAACACACAGTTTAAATGTAAGCACGATTTAATTGTCAAAAACATTTCAAGCTATTCAGTTTAATCAAACAATTCAGTTTAGCATAATAACGCCGTTAGTTCTATTTAACCCATAGATAGGTCCCTATCAGGTGCTACCTCGCCGGGTCAGAGTGGACCTGGGAGCAATGGCAATGAGGGGGTGCTCCGTATTACCCACCATCAGACTGTTTAGTGTCATATCTAGGACACTCATGGGGGGTCTTACCCTCTGCAGAGGTGCAGTCAGTGTATTCTACAGGCCCAACCGACTTGGCAATACACAGAGTTAATGTCAAAACAGTTTTATTTCAGATAATTCAGTTAAGCATAAGTACACAGTTTAGATGTTAAAACAGTTCTATTTTAAACAATTCAGTTCAGCATAAATACGCAGTTTAAATGCATAAAAACAGTAAACGCTAACCACCGTTTAGTTCTATTTAACCCATAGATAGGGCCCTTATCAGGTGCTACCACTCCGGGCCAGAGTGTACCTGGGAACAATGGCAACGAAGGGGTACTCCGCATTCCCCAAAGCTCCAGCCTTGCTGGAACCTGACCATCAGATTGTTTAGTGTCAAATCAGGACACTCGTGGTGGGGGTCTTACCCCTCTGCAGAGAAGCAGTCGGTGTATTCTACAACCCCAGCCAACTGGGCAATCATAGTTGGGGGAGAATAACTGGACTAATAGCTTTCCCAATGGCGTTAATGTTACATAAAATGTAAACAGCCACGTCCAAGTTTTGACCTTTGGTCACCATGTCCATTTCTATTTCATGGCATCAAAAACGCCTCAGTATATTCCACATATATCATAATTTAATGCTTTCTTTTCTTTTTGTCTTTCTTTTTCTCCCTTTTGATTCGAAATCTTTCTCGTTAAAAAATACGGAACATAAATTCTATACAATATTCCTAATAAGTCAAATGACGTAATTTAAAACAACAAACGCTAATTCACAAATTAAACGGCCAACTTTTTCTTGTTATACAAAAATCTCCCAAGGTTTTTGTATTTTTAAACATCCATCGTTGATTTAACATTGCTAATATCATCCCTCATAGTCCTGACGATGGTTTACTAGAACCGAAACGCTATAGTGTTGACTTTGCTACTCAATAAATCTTTCCTTCTACTTGGATTACCTTGTTAACAATTTTTCTTCACACACACATATATATATATATATATTGTCATCCACTGACAGACCTGTTTCGTTCTATTACAACTCTTCAATGTGGCTAGACAGGCTAGATTCCCGAAGCTGGGATCGAAACCTGGTTGACTCAAACGTCAATCCAAGATTCTACCACTCAGCCACGAGGAAACCAGCGCAATTTAAACTCTTATGTATCACATTTGTTTTTGCTTACATATATCCGCTTAACGGCTACCGAGAGCTCAATTCATTTGAAGAGCCTTGCATTACACTAGTGGCAACTATTTACTTCCCTCGCTGTAGAGCTCAATCCTACTGGGGTAGGGGAGCATATATATATATAAGTGAATAAAAATGAAGAAAATAGAAAATGAAATAATTGAAAAATGTTTAATTTTATAAAAGGAAAGTCAGTGTTAAAATGTTTCGGCTTTGGTAAATCTTCATCAGAACTTTAAGATGGTGAGACAAGGGTTGCCAGACGATGTGTATTTCAAGGAAATAAATTAACAAGGGAAAAGAAAAGTATATATACGAACAAAGATCATATAACCGTTCAATTATTCAATCGGCGTTCTTTTCAGAAAAAAAATAACGTGATTGGCTCAGGCAAAGATGGAACTTCTTAGAGATATAACGAACTGAAAGATGACAAAAGACAAAAATTTGCCAATACTTTGTTTTTCTATTTTCTCCATAAATATATATATATATATATATATATATATATATATATATATAGAGAGAGAGAGATGGGAAGATAGATATGACTATATATATATATATATATGTATACATAAGTAAAAAAGTAAAGTTGGCAACCGTAGTCGAGGGCAACCAGATGGTCCCTTTTCAATAACTACTACACCAAGGTGCAGGGGAGGGCGCTACTCTTTTCCCAGGATTACTCCGCTTTACTCTTGATACGTACCTTATATTGCTGAGTGTTAAGCAAGGAGGTATCAAGTACCATTTTTAAAGTCTTTGGTATGACGCGACCTTGGACTGAACCCCGGTATATATATATATATATATATATATATATATATATGTGTGTGTGTGTGTGTGTGTGTGTGTGTGTGTGTGTGTGTGTCTGCACATAAGATGTGTATTTTATCGGCATTGTGTGGACCGCAAAGAGGACTATGCATGAAAATAAACCTGATCAGGTAACATTCCAAGAGAGTATCTTGATCAACCAAGAACTTTTCAAGAAAGCTTCTTATACACACACACACACACACACACACACACACTCACACACACACAAAGGGTGTTCATAAAGTCCTGTAACAAATTTAAGATGTTTCTGCGAAAAGTCGATCATGTCGAAATGCGATTATCAAAAAGTATGTTAAAAAGAACACTTGAACAGTTAAATTTTTCTTTTTGTTTTTTACGAAAGAAGTACATTTGCTCAACTAATAATCGGCTTCACAATCATTAGGCGAAATGCTGGCATCTGAAGAATTGCATTCTTTCAAATGAGACGTGAGATTCATCTATAAACACGAATCAGACGGAACCAGATTTACATGACAAAAGATCCAAAAAGAAGTCTATTGAAAAAGAATCTTAATGAAGATCGCCTCGGAAAATTCAATGCAATTTGTAATTCTCTCTCTCTTTCACTCTCTCTCTTTCTCTCTCTCACTCGCTATCTATCTATCTATCTATCTATCTATCAGTAAACTTAATATAATTATTTAGAAAAATGTTTAGTTAATCATCCTTTACGCGTGAATGTCAATTTCTGAAAATTATCGCTTTTTTATTTCATCTTTCTTTCTTTCTTTCTTTTTTTTGTCTGATTTTCTTTCCGTCTTTTTTCTTTTTCTATCTGATTTTCTTTCAGACTTTTTTCTCCATTCTTTCTTTCAATGTCTATCGTTTTATGCCCACATTTTTCTCTCATTTCTTTTTTATTTTTATTTTTACCTTTCTTTCTTTCTTTCTTTCGTAAAATTTTGTCATTTTAAAAATTTTTCATAATTTTTTTTCTTTCTTTTCATTGTCCAAATTTTACTGATCAATGGGACCAACTAATTTTAAAACAGACTGTTTTCTGTAAGAAACGCCTAATTAGAAAGCTTTCCTAATATATTATCCTTCTTTCTTTCCAAATTTAAACTATCCCCGCCATTTTGTCTAAATGTTGGATCAAATCGAACGATGCGTCTATGGCAGCGTTCCGGTGTTGTATTACTATGAAAGTTGGGAGCGTTGCATCATTTCGTATCCACACGCCTCTTCCGTCCGTCGCTCTTTCTCTCTGCAGGTGCTGTGCAGAAAAGAAAGCAAAAATTCCCCATTAGCTCTTGGGTTTCTCCCCAATCCCGAGAGTCATTTTGAGATATTGAATACTTCAAGTCAAGCATTACGACACAAAATGGCGCCCGCGAGTTTTTGATAGGATTCTGCCAGTTCAGAACAGCAGCCATATAATATCGAAGATTGTCGTAAGCTTGAAAATTAAGGTTTCTTTGAAATGTGACACGGCCTAAAATAAATAAAGAAAGAAATAAAAAGAAAAGAAGAAAAAAGGGTACATGGCGATTGTAGATATGATATTAAAATGCTAGTGCACAGTTCAATTGTCAAAAACATTTCTATTTCAAGCCAATCAGTTTAGTCAAACAGTTCTAATTCAAACAATTCAGTTCAGCATAAGTATGCAGTTTAGTTCCACTTAACCCAATGATAGGGTCCTATCAGGTGCTACCATTCCGGGCCAGAGTGGACTTGGGAGCAATAGCTATGAAGGGGTGCTTCGCATTTCCCAAAGCTCCAGCATCACTGGAACCTCCCCATCAGATTGTTATATCCAGAACACTCATTTGAGGGATTCTTATCCCTCTGCAGTGGTGCAGTCGGTGTATTCTACTGCTCCAGCTAACTGGGCAATGTTTATGCTCAATTGAATTGTTTGAAATAAAACCGTTTTTGACTTTGAATCTTGATACTTATGCTAAACTGAAATGTTCGAAATAGAATTGTTGATATGTATAACAATGGATTTGGCATTAGATAACCAACAATGGTTGATATGCCATAAAACTAAAGCAAAGCAAACCGGCGTTAGGAACCTTTGCCACTGCACAACTATATTGCTTACTGCACACGAAATAATCACAAATTTGATGAACTTTCCTTTGATATCTTCCGTCCAATATTGGGGACATATAAATGGACATTATCCTAATAAATCCCATCCCTCTCCAGGTCTAAAACTTCCGAATTTTCCTTCTTTTAGATCAGTTGTAATGTTGATAATAAAGAACCCAGTCTGATCTATTATTTACGCAGGGTGTCTCAGAATTGATGCAACCCATTAATATGATAATGATTTATTACTGAGACAAGTGCAGTGGTGGTTATTTGGAACACGACCTGTAAAAATGCATCCTTTGAGCTTGAGACATCAAATCAATGTTGTTTTTTTAATCTATAATATCAACTTCCAGGTCATGCAATCTTTTTTTTAAGTTTCTGGTCTCAGTAATAACTCATTATTATATTAATGGGTTAAATCTATTTTGCGACAGTTTTGATTTAGTTTAACTACAAATAAGTAGTGATGCAAAAGGCATTGTCATCGAGGGTTAATAGTTGTCATCATCATCTTCATCATCATCATCATGTCGTGCCGCTAGCACGGATATCCCTGACCCTTTCTCGCCACTTCTCCCTATCGTTCTTCGCCTCTGGCAGGTCTTCAGGGCTACATCCCGTACCCTCACATAGCTGCTGTATGTATGTTCGAGGTGGTCGTCCTGCTTTTGCTCGGCCATATGTGGGGGTCCATAGGAACACATCACTTATGATTGTCGTTATAGTTTACTATTTTCAAATCAGAAACAAAAAAGAAGACCAAATTGTTATCAGACGAGTTATTAGCAGTCACATGGGTTCCATGTAAATTAAGGGACCCTATACCTTTCCCCAAAATATTAAGACAATAAGAAATGCAATCAGACTCGTTCAAGATTTGAACTTGAGTAGCTGAGTCCATTTTATATAACGATGTGCATTACCCTACGAGCGTCTTTATACATTGATAGTAAGTAATACAACATCAGAATTAAATGGCCGACCCTATGGAATTTTCACAGAGGAATTAGTGCATATAAATAATATAAAATAGTTGTTTTTTTAAGAAGGCTGATAAAGATAACTGAGACAGAATTTTTAGATTTTTAATTTTTGGCTGGTTGTTCGGGTTTTATGGCATATCAATCTTTGTAGGTTATTTAACGCCAAATCCATTTTTATGTAAATAATCTGTTCTATTTAAAATAATTCAGTTTAGCATAAGTACATAGTTTAATTGACAAAAACATTTCTATTTCAAACTATTCAAGCTGTTATATGAAACAATTCCGTTAAGTGTAAATACAGTTTTAATGTCGAAAACAGTTCTATTTCAAATAATTTAGTTAAGTATAAGCACGCAGTTTAAATGTAATTACGGTTTAATTGTCAAAAATATTTGTATTTCAAGCTATTCAGTTTACTCAAACAATTCAGTTTAGCATGAGTATGCTGTTAGTTCTATTTAACCCATAGATAGGGCCCTATCAGGTGCTACCACTCCGGGCCAGAGTGGACCTGGGAGCAATGGCAATGAAGGAGTACTCCGCATTCTCCAAAGCTCCAGCCTTGCTGGAACCTCACCATCAGATTGTTTAGTGTCATATCCAGGACACTCGTTGGGGGCGGGGTCTTACCTCTCTGCAGAGGTGCAGTCATTGTATTCTACAGCCCCAGCCTACTGGGCAAGTTACCCTACGAGTGTCTTCATACATTGGTAGAAAGTAATACACTATCAGAATTAAATCGCCGAGCCAATGGAATTTTCAAAGAGGAATTAGTGCATATAAGTAATATAAAAGAGTTGTTTTTCTAAGAAGGCTGATAAAGATAACTGAGACAGAACTTTTAGATTTTTAATTTTTGGCTGGTTGTTCGGGTTTTAAGGCATATCAATCTTTGTAGGTTATTTAACGCCAAATCCATTTTTATACAAATTATCAGTTCTATTTCAAACAGTTCAGTTTAGCATAAGTATATAGTTTAATTGTCAAATTCATTTCTATTTCAAACTATTCAGTTTATTCAAACAGTTCTAATTCAGCTAATTTAGTTTAGTATGAGTACAGATTTTGTCTACACACAGTTAAATGTCAAAATAGTTCAATATTAACCAATTCAGTTTAGTGTAAGTACACTTGCAATGTCAAAAACAGTTCCATTTCAAGCAATTCAGTTTAGCATAAGCCCTCAGTTTAAATGTAAGTACAGTCTAATTGTGAAAAACATTTCTATTTCAAGCTATTCAGTTTAGTCAAACAGTTCTAATTCAAACAATTCAGTTAAGCATAAGAATGCAGTTTAGTTCTATTTAACCCATCGATAGGGCACTATCAGGAGCTACCACTCCGGGCCAGAGCGAACCTGGCAGCAATGGCAATGAAGGGGTGCTTCACATTCCCCAAAGCTCTAACATCACTGGAAACTCACCATCAGATTGTTTAACGTCATATACCAGGACACGCATTTGAGGGGGTCTTAACCCTCTGCAGCGGTGCAGTCGGTGTATTTTACAGCCCCAATCGACTGGGTAATTCAATTTTTAATGCCAAGATTTACAATTTAGATAAAGATATTTGCACAACTGATCAACTTATATTATCAGGTGATAATGTTTAGATGCTTAAATGAGTCAGTAGTAATTTGAAAAAAATAAGCAAGTCTCGATAGATTTTGAAGAGCTGTTTTGGAGAAAATATATGATTATTTATGCACGTATACCATTCTTATTCAACATCATGAAAAAGAATGATATATATGCATGAATAATATATGAACACACACACACACACACACACACACACACACACACACACACACACACACACATATATATATATATATATATATATATATATATATATATATATTTCATGATGTTTGTGTGATCCAGAACTCGTTCTCATAATGTCGCCAGAGATGCTAATGTATATCTAAAAAGAATCGGTAAAATTATTTTAGCTGATTTATTGAATTCAAATTAATTTTATATGTATCCACTGCAGCTATGTTATGAAATATTTAAAAACAGAAGAAAGAAAAAAATATATATATTAGGTGTTCTGAGTGCAGTGCAAGGTGATATATTAAGAAATAAGAAAGAGGGATATTGTGTTGTGCGAATCTTACATAGAGGAATGACTCATCCATTTAGGGAACCCGTGTTGGAAAGCGCACATTAAATGATATTTTTGCGAAAGATCCTGTTTTTCACCTGCGCTTGAACACTTATAAGTAGTACTCGATGATCTTCAGGTGGATTTGGGATAAGAGTATTTTAGAAAAATGATGTAGAAAAGGGATTAAACACTAGAAAAACAAAAAAGAAAAAGAAAGAATTTATTTTAAAAAGTCGAACTTTGAACTTTTACACTAAAAAGTCATCATCATCATCATCATGTCGTGCCGCTAACACGGATATCCCTGACCCTCTCAAGCCAATTCTCCCTATCATTCATCGCTTTTGGCTGGTCTTCAGGGCTATATCCCGTATCCTCACATAGTTGCTGTAAGTATGTTCGAGCTGGTCGTCCTGCTTTTGCTTGGCCATATGCAGGGGTCCATAGGAGTACATCACTGATGAGTTCGTCCTTGTTTCTCCAGCAGTGTCCTGCGTGTCTGGTTCGTCTAACTTGTATGACTGATCGATTGATTTTATCGGCATATAGGATGTCTCATTATACATGGGACCCACGTGACTGCTAATATCTCAACTACTAATAATACTGTGTCCTTTTTAGTTTCAGATTTGAAAATAGCAACGATAAATCCTCGATCACAATCTTTTGGTCAAGAGAGGAAAATATATATTGCGTAACTATTTATTTGGAAACAAAATCATTCAAAACTGTACAAGGAAGATTTCGCCGGAAGTTTAACTGTAACACTTATCTCCAGAAAAATCAAATTTATCGTTGGGTACACAATTTTTAAGCCACCGGGCCGGTAAACAACATGAACAAAAAAGCAGAAAATCCCAGATCTGGCAGGAAGTTGATTGCAAGATGTCCTGACAATGTGGTTCTGTCACAAGAACTTTGTCTTTCACGTGCACTGTTGGATAAAGTCAATCAATTTCTATCCTTGTCATCTAGTTTGAACTTTCTGAAGTGATATAATTGCTTTTTCGACTCAAATGAAAGATGACTTAATGCAATTTAGATTATCATATTAGTTGGTTACATCTATTTTAAGACACCCTATACAATCCCTTTAAGGTTAATATTGGCCAGATGTGAGGGAATCCCGTTCATTGTACCTTTATATATGCATGTTATGTATAGTTGTTTCCTAATTGTCTCTTTTTGCACACCGTTTTATCAAATATGATCGCTTCTTTAAACGCTTAACTCATAGATATGACTATAACAGATATTACCATCCTGGGTCAGAGTTGAGCTGGGAGTTATGGCAATAAAGGTGAAATTCATACTCGTTAGTTTTCCAGAACTGGAGCCTCACTACGGGTCGCAGTTAAGTGTCATATTCAGGAATCACCCTTTTGTAAAATTTTTACCCAAATGGAGGCTATACTGGGTGGTTAGGATGTGGTTAGGATCCCCCCACCCAACTCGGCTGTAAAAGAAGGCAAAAAATGTTATGTTCTCGTTTAACTGAAGCCAGGCTAAAGAAGAAGAGGCTTGAAAATATCTGTATCAGAAAACAAAATCTTTTTTTTTTCTAGTATTAAAATCGGAGTTATATCTTAGAATGTCTTCAGAGAAAGATGTAAAGTTCACAGAATTTCTTATCAGCGAAGCCAGCAAATTTTTACTTACGTCATGATGTCTGAGCTGCAAAAATGAAATGGGAAACAATAATCTAACACGTTGAAAAAAATCTTGATTCTGATCAGAAGGGGAGAAAATATATTCCAGGATTCCAAATTTTTCAATGAATCAGATATTTGGAAAAAAATTACCTCATTTTATTAAGTGTGTTTTTCTTTTCACTTTTCTAATCCTTTCATGAAGGAAAAGGGAAAAAATCGCTGAAACTGTTGGTGTGTTACAAAGATAGAAGTAAAAAGAGTCGAATAGGGAACTTGTTCATTCGTTCTGCTTTGTCGATGGGGCATAGAATATGCAAATTTTATCCCCTGTTGTGAAATAAGATTCCTCCAAAAAGGGGTATCCTGGGACTGCATCTGATAGCGAGATTCCAGTCCTGGAAATTTGGGGAATGTGGAGTACCCTTTCATTGCTATTACTCCTAGGTCCACTCTGACCCGGAATGGTTCAACTGTTAGGGTTTAATCTATGTGTCTAATAGAGATGTTTGAAAATTATTTGCATTAGATTGAAACTTTTGATACCATATAACTAATTTTTTAATATCAAGAATAGTTAACTGAAAAATTATTATTTACTTGGGATCATTATTACTTACTTGAAACCATATAAAAAGTAAAAAGTTAATGACCTTAGTCGTGAGCAACCCGAAGATTCCATTTTCAATAGCTTCTGCACCGAGGTGTAGGGGAGGGCGCTACCCCATTCCCTTAATTGCTCCACTTTACCCTTGATACATACCTTATAATGCTGAGTGTTAAGCCAGGAGACATCAAGTACCACTTTTTCAGTTATTGGTATGACTCGACCTGGGATTGAACTCCGGTCTCTCGGACCATCGGCGAACACTCTACTCATTCTGTTTGCAAATAAATGAAAAGAAAAACTACAAAAAAAAAAAAATAAACATACATCATCTTAACCATGATGATGTCGTGGTGCTCGCTCTGATTTCCATTACTCTCTCTCTCTCTCTCTCTCTCTCTCTCTTGGGGGTGTCCTCGTGGTGTAATGGTTAAAGCGATGGACTGCGGAATCGTAGTACCCGAGTTCGTACTCCAATCGTGCTATTACGTTCACTTTCGGGCAAATATCCTTAGGAAAGGTATGAACCCCCTTATCCTCCCAGCTATGGGTTAAATAGTACCACTGCTGTTCTTCTAGGAGAATGGCTTTGGCATTGAATAACCAAAAAAGTGTTGATATGCCATTAAACAAGAAACCAACCAATCTCTCTCTTTCTCTCTTTTTCTCTCTATCGCCATTCGCCTCTATCATCTATTGCTTCCGGCAGGTCTTCCAGGCTACATCCTATGCCTGCACAAAGCTGTAGTTGATAGCTTCTACCTGGTCGTCTTACATTAGTGACTTCATGTGAAGGGGTCCATTGGAGAACGTCGCTTTTAAGTTCATCCTTGCTTCACCAGCTGTGTCTCGCAAGTCTTGTTCGTTCTATTTCGATGGTCTTCGAGATGGGTGGTAGGTGGAACAGCAGCTGATTTGTGGGATGTTGCTTCCAGGGTTTGTTTGATATAGCTTGTAGCAGCCTTGTGCAATTGCCGTCAAGCTTTTTCTCTTTACACTTAATCAGCGTCTAAATGGTGCACCCTTACAGTAGAATCGACACGACCGATACTTGGGAAAATAGCCTATTGATAGCTGTCCATGTCTTTGCTAGTCGCGTATTGATGTCATTTTTGAGGTAGGTTAGGTGAGGTAGGTTTCAGAGAGGCACCATTTAGTATCGAGGACGGAGTACGTGTGCTTTAATCAAAGTGGCGATATAAATATACAACGAACCCTATTTCCTAATCCTTAGGCAAAAAATAAGCTGTGCTTGAAACCATTCAACTATGTGTAAAAAATAAATAGCAATACTTGAAATCATTTAACAGTATCCAAACAAATGAGCTCTGGTCAATTTAAAAATAATGTTAGCTGCAACCTATTCGCTTAAGAATATATATATATATATATATATATATATATATATATATATATATATATATATATTAGATGGGGCATTCAATAACCCACATGGTTGATATGCCATAAACACAACTAAATCAAACCAAATGAGTATTTACAGGAATTAAAACGAATAAATACAGAAATATCTACAAATTCATACGACTTCTTTTATTAAGCAAATGATTATAGACATACTTTTAGGAGTCACTTTTATTGTTTATAAACTATATCTTAAATTTCTTCATCAGTTAATCCATTACATACATACATACATACATACATAGGTATGTTTTTGCTTCAGAAAAAGATCAGATTGATATGCCTATTGGTTATTATGTTCTCTCATCTACAGCCATAAACTTAGGCGCCTCGAGTAGTGTAATGGTTAGCAAGCTAGACTAGTAGACCTTAACGAGTGCGTTCGAGTCTCATTGGACGCCCCATTTATATAGCCTTGAGCCACATCTAAGCAAAAAGCTTAATAAATTACTACTGCTATAAACTCTGTCAATTTACAGATACTCAGGCACGGATTTAAAGCTTAAAACAAAATGCTTGATACAATATTTTTGTTTCGTTTAGCATAGACTGTATACAAGCTGAAAGACGAAACAAGAATCAATTTTGAAATGAAATCAGATGGTGTGAGAAAATAGATATGTTGGAAAATCAGAGTGGCGTGTTTTACTCGTGATTTAAAGAAAAGAACAGATGAACATCACTGAAACCCGAAAACAAACGACACAATATATAATACACGATCTTTTGTTACAACGACGAGAATGCATAGTAAACAATTTAATCAATGAATGTCCTGCTGTTAACGTACGTCCCGGTTTTGACAATATATCACCTTTAATTAATTCCCTAAAAGTAATATTCAAAGAATGTTGGAGACTAAAAGAGTTTTAAAAAAAGATACATCTAATCGGTACTGTATGCGATGCTTCTCTTGTATTTTTAGAGTCTTTTATTTAGGAATATATTCATAAAAGATTCTGATGGCGGTAGATCACTAGGGAAACGTGTCAATCTGACTTTATTCGCTCGCACACACACACATATATATGTGTGTATGTGTGTGTGTGAACTTAACCACCCCCTCCAAACGAGCTGAATGCAACAGAAGTTCAAATTTTAAAGCAGAATTTAATGTTTGGAATTCAAAGTTTTCCTTCATCTAGACTGGCTGCTCTGCTAAGGTTAAAAAGTTCAGTCTGCCCAACTATTCATTCGCAGCTGGAGGGAGGATAATAGGATGAGTACCTTTCCCGAGTGTATTATCACTATGTGAAATGCAAAAATTCTCACCAAGGATTTGAACTCGGGTAGCAGAGTCTATTTTCTACGACATTAACCACTGCTCCACAAAAGTCTCATATATATATATATATATATATATATATATATATATATATATATATATATATATATATATATATATATATATATATATATATATATATATATATATATATATATATATATATATATATATATATATATATATATATATATATATATATATATATATATATATATATATATATATATATATATATATATATATATATATATATATATATATATATATATATATATATATATATATATATATATATATATATATATATATATATATATATATATATATATATATATATATATATATATAATCATAGAATATATATATATATATATATAAGACTTTTGTGGAGCAGTGGTTAATGTCGTAGAAAATAGACTCTGCTACCCGTCAAATAGCATATATATATATATATATATATATATATATATATATATATATGCTATTTGACGTCAAAGCACCCTTGTAGCAGAACAACAGTCGCACTATTCAAACTATAGTTGGTGGGATAAGGGTATTCCTGTCTTTCTCAAGGGCATTAGTCCGAAAGTGAACGCAGTAAGGCGACTGGAGTTCGAACTCGTATACTAAGAGATCACTGGCCAACACGCTGCCACTACAACTCCTATATTTATCTGTTGGTTTCTTTGTTTAATTGTGTATCAATCTTGGTGTGTTATTCAATTCCAACGCCATCCTTGTAGATGAACAGTGCTGTTACTATTTAAAGCATAGTCCAACTCTCTCTTGCCCAGTCGACTGGAGCAGTAGAATATACTTACTGCACCTCTGCAGAAGGGTACTCCCCCCCAATGAGAGTCCTGGATATGAATCTAAACAATCTGATGGTAAGGTTCCAGTGATGCTGGAGCTTTGGGAAATGCAGAGCACCTCTTCATTGTTATTGCTCCAAGGTCCACTTTGGCCCGGAATGGCAGCACCTCATAGGCCCTTATCTATGGGTTAAATAGAACTGCCAGCATACTTATGCTAAACTGAATTGTGTCAATTAGAACTGTTTGACTAAACTGAATTGCTTGAAAGAGAAATGTTTTTGATAAATAAACGGTACATTTAAACTGATTTTTTATGTATAACTAATTTGTTTGAAAAGGTACTGTTTTTACATTGAAACTCTACTTACACTAAACTGAATTGTTCAATATCATAACTGTGTGTAAACAAAATCTGTACAAATACGAAACTGAATTAGCTGAATTCATCATCATCATCATCATATCGCGCTGGTAGCACGGATATCCCTGACCCTCTCTCACCACTCCTCCCTATCGTTCATCGCCCTAGGCAGGTCTTCAGGACAACATCCTGTATCCTCACATAGCTGCTGAATGTACGTTCGAGCTGGTCGTCCTGCTTTTGCGTGGCCATGTGTGGGGATCCATAAGAGTACATCTCTTATGAGTTCATCTCTGCTTCTCCAGCAGTGTCCTGCATGTCTGGTTCGTCTAACTTGGATAGTTTTCGTGATAGGGGGTAGGTGGCCGTACAGTTGGTGTCTTGTGGGGTGTTGCTGCCAGGACTTGTTCAGGATTGCACGCAGCATTCTTGTGTAATTGCCATCTAGCTTCTTCTCCAGTCGTTTTGTTAGCGTCCATGTCGTGCATCCATATAGCAGTATCGATGTGACCGCTGCCTGGAAGAAACTGCGTTTCATTTTATCGGTTAGGTCTGATTTCCATATAATCGATAGCCTGTTGATAGCTGTCCATGCTTTCGTTAACCTCGTTTCGATGTCCTTTTCGGTTGATTCGACGCTGCTTCCTTGGTACGTGAATTTGTCTACTAGTTTAAGTAGGGTTCCTTCTAGAGTAGAGATGTCCCCCGTTTGGTTATAGCACATATATTCCGTTTTGTGTGCATTAACATAGAGGCCTATGCTTGTTGCTGCTCGTTCCAAACTATGCAGAAGTGTTTCGGCTTGGTCAGGTGTATTTGCCAGTATCGCTATGTCATCGGCGTAGTCGGCATCGGTAATTGTTGTTGCGGGGTATCTTCTGCTTCTTTTCTTCGTCAGTTCGAAGCCATTCTCTTTGATTTTGTCGATCGATGTTCTAAGTACGTAGTCTAGACAAATGATAAAGAGGTACGGGGCCAGCGTGTCCCCTTGTAGTACTCCTGCTACAATGTCAAAGTATTCTGTGTCTCCATCCGGTGATCGTACTTTTACTTTAGTGTTTCTATAGAGAATTGTTATTGCCGCTACGGTTTCTTTAGGTATGCCGTACGCTAGTAGGATTTGTTCCATCTTTCCTCTGTGAATGGAGTCGAAAGCCTTGGTAGAGTCGACAAATATTAATGTCGCTTGTAGGTTCTTTGCCCGTACACCTTCGAGGATTCTGCGGATGGTTAATATTTGTGAGGTCGTGGATCTATTTCTTCGGAAGCCATTTTGGTTTTTTCTAAGTATGTTGTCGATTTTGGGTTCTATTCGGTTTCGTATTAGGGCGTGGTAGATTTTGGCAGCTATGGATGTAAGCGTTATGCCTCGGTAGTTTTTGGCTAATCCGAGGTCCCCCTTTTTAGGGAAGGGGAGTATGCATCCCTTCATCCATCTATCTATCGGATTTTGATTGTATACTGCGTTGCAGTGTCGGAGCAGTATGTCGTCGAATTGTCTGGTCTTCCATACTTCCGGGGGAATTTCGTCCAGCCCTGCAGCTTTCCTATTTTTAATTTTTTCTGAGAACCGAGTCGAGTTCTTCGTGTGTGAACGGTCCTAGTTTAATGTCTAATTGTTTGCTAATTATTCTGGTGATTGGTTCATGCGTTATTTTTGGTGGGTTTCCAAGTAAGTTTTCGAAGTGCTGTTTCCACAGTTTTATTTTTTCTTGTTGGTTTGCTGCTTTTAGTTTTGCTTTGGCTGTGTTCTTTCTTCTGCTCACTTCGTTTATTGTTTGCCAGGCTATTCTAGATTGTCTATCTTCCACCGAGTCTCTAATCTTATCTATCTGATTTTGAACGTATTCTGTCTGTTCCTTTATATATATGCCTGCTAATTGATATTGTGCCGTTTTTAGTTTTAAGGCATTTGTGTTTGTTGGGTTTTTTCGATAGTTTTGGGAGGCTGTTTTCACTAGTGCACGTTTTTCTCTCACCGCTAAAGTTTCCCATGGGACTCTATATTTAGTTTTAATTTTTGTTGGAATGTATTTTGCTGCTGCCTCGAGGTGTGCATTGACGAAATTTTCGTATTCGTCGATTGGTGTACTTTTTTCTGTCTTTTCTTGTAGTGTTTCGAATCTGTTTCTTAATTCTAATACGTATTTATCTCTTATATCTTTGTTGTTTAATAGGTCCCAGTCATAGTGTTTGGTGGTCGCTGTTCGTTTGGCGTTTTTTCGTAGGCTTAACCGTATTTTCGCCGTGACTATTCGGTGATCGGTGGACACACCCTCAAAAAAGGAGTATGCCTCGCAATTCAATGCACTATTTTTCCATTTCTTGTTTATAAGGACGTAGTCTATCTGAGCTTTAGTATTGTTTGCGTACGTGTATGTCCATAGTTTGCCCTCTCTTTTTTGGTAGTTTGTATTGAGGCATGCTAATCTATTTTCTATCATGAAATCTGTTAGATGTTGCCCATTCCTATTTGACGTGTTGTGGAGGCTGTATATGTTGTTTCCGTTTTTCCCGATTTGGGCATTCATGTCTCCACCAATGACTAACATGTTGTGTTTCGGGATGCTACGCACTAATGAGGATAACTCATCGTAGAAGGTGACTAGTTCAGTTTCTTCACTAACATTGGTGGGGCTGTAGCATGAGATGATTGTTGCTCTGGGGTTTCCGTTAAAAGTAGCTGCCATCATTCTAGGTTGTATTTTCTCAACGCTATTAAGCGTTTTTAATGCTCTAGGTCCTATAAGTAATCCTACCCCTCCTACTACGGCGTTGACAGAGTTTTTCCATGCGGATACAGTGGCGAGCGACCAGCCATTGCCAGTTTCGTGATATTTGATATCTTCGGTGTGCGTGTATCTGTGTTCTTGTATGCATATTATGTCTATCTTATGTTCTTCGGCCGATGCGATTAGCTCTGGTAGTTGTCCTATTCTATTTAAGGTTCTTACGTTAAATGTGGCTATTTGTAGTGTTTGCTTGCATTTTAGTAGTTTTGATTGTTTGAGCTCTGTAGCTGATTTTTCGAACACTGAGGCCAGGGCTCCAACCTCAGCAGGACGCGCCCCTTTTTTACCCGCGCGAAGAGCGATGCAGTTTGTGTATGTGGTTTGAGTATGGGTCATGGTTATCTTTCGATGGCTGTTTTATTCTCTTCTATAGAAGCCACTCTTATAGAGGAGCAGCAGTAGTTCCCCGATCGAACTAACGATCCTGAGCGTAAAGTCGTCAGACTCACGTCCAGGACCCGTTTAGGTATTGAGTTTGGTCGTCCATGGGTTTATTCAAATACCTTTACGTACATCATGCTGCTTCCCATGTGTACGCAAAAAAAAAAAAAAAAAGTGGGGGGGATAATTTTGGTTTAAGTTTTCTTAAGTTTTATCTTAGTTAAAGTCCAACATTAAGGTACTTTCGTATGACTTTCACTGGTACTGACTTTCGCTTTTTTTTTTTTTGCTGTATTGGGACTTTTCCTAGGCTTTTTATTTATCTTATTTTTATTTATGTTTATTTCTTTTTTTTACTACCGTTGGGAACCAAGCGGGTTTCAAGAATTATAGAGCTTAAATTTTTTTTTTCCAATGGGGGGGGGGGCTGTAGTAGCATTAGGTGTTTTAGGCTTTTTCTTTTTCTTCTAAACTACTGTTAGGGCTTTCTTTACGTATTTTTAAATTATTCGATAGAAGAGATTCAAAAACATTCTGCCTTGTTCGCTGACTTTTGGAAAGACTAACATCAATTTGGCTTTATAGTAGAGTAAGCGTGTCTTTACATTTAAAACGCATAGTTTAAGCATTATTTCACAAACAAAATACAGCATAACATTTTGTAAAATTCAGCATTTTAAATTGATAGGACTTAAAGACATACTGACCAATATTGATATATTTCTTCCTGTTGGCTCCTGAGTTCAAATGCTTCTTCTTCGTTTTGACTTTTATTTACTACTGAAATTTTAGGTAGCTTTGGAGGCGGTCTACTGGGGGTGGGGGAAATTCATTTCATTTCTTTTTTTTTTTCTTTTTTTTCTTTTTCCCTTTCTCTGGTGGGGGTGTAGTAGCATTAGGTGTTTTATGCTTTTTGAATTGAAATGTTTTTGACAATTAAATTGTGTACTCATACTAAACTGAGTTGTTTGAAATAGGACTATTTACATAAAAATGGATTTGGTGTTAAATAACCTACAAAGGTTGTTATGCCATAAAACCTAAACAACTAACCAACTAGCCAACTCTTTCCCCATTACACCGTATATCACCACTTCGTTGAGAAAATCAGCAATACTTAAGTAGGCAACACAGCGTTCAAATATGCTGCGCACCCGACTCAGGATTTCACGTTACCCACCGAAAAATCTGAAACCAATATAAAAATGAGGTTAATCCTTAAAAGAATTTAACCTTCACAGTCAATAAGCTTGATTGGCATTTTATAGTGGGAGTTGACAAAATCTAAAGATCGAGACTATATAAGGAAAAACAGTTTTGTTATTTTGTTAGGATCCTTGTAAAATATCGCCCTCCTCTGGGTCGTGAAGATCAGTGCATTCAAAAGTGAATTAAAAAACATAAAAAAAAGGGAATCGATTTTCCGATCAATCAAATTTCCGTTGCTTCAGCGTCCATCTTTATTTAAGGTTTCTCAAACTGATAGAAGTTACTTAGCTAGCCGAGAAAACAATTCACACCGCCGCAGACTTGAAATACTTGCATCTATTCTCAATTCTTTTTTCATATGTAAGACTTTTCATTTTCAGTTTAACACATATAGACTTTAAATATATCACCTCCAGTTGGGCTGAAAAATCTATTGTGTGTAGATAAACGGATTTGTAACTTGTAGATTTTAATACCATTTTCATCTTTATCTTTCACAAGAATGCCGTAAAGTTGGGCGACTACTTATTCAAAACAAGTTTAAATACACGTTCTCACAACACAACTGGTATCACCTTTAGGGATGCTATTACGTCATAAAAGGCTGTAAATTGACCACTAACAAGTTTATTTTCACTCGGATATTCCTGTCTGTGTAAAGTATGTATTTACTTTAACCCTCCGTCACGGACAGAGTATGACACAAGGTCAATTTTTCACTCGGATATTCCTGTCTGTGTAAAGTATGTATTTACTTTAACCCTCCGTCACGGACAGAGTATGACACAAGGTCAATTTTTCACTCGGATATTCCTGTCTGTGTAAAGTATGTATTTACTTTAACCCTCCGTCACGGACAGAGTATGACACAAGGTCAATTTTTCACTCGGATATTCCTGTCTGTGTAAAGTATGTATTTACTTTAACCCTCCGTCACGGACAGAGTATGACGCAAGGTCAATTTTTGGCTTCAGAAGTTTCCTTTTCCTACACTAGTTGACCTAACCTAACGTTCGTATTTACATTTTTCGTGTTGCTTTTTTCTTAAGAGTTTTTTTTTTCTTCGCACACGATCCTATCGAAGTGTAATCATTCTTAAACAGATCATAGATCGGACCTTAACAGATAAGCCCAATCGGCTGGGGCTGTAGAATATACCGACTGCATCTCTGCAGAGGGATAAGACCCCCCGCCCATAATGTTCTTGATATAACAATAAACCTTCTGATGTCACAGCTCCAGCCTTGAAGATTTGGGGAATGTGGAGTACCCCTTCCTTGCCATCACTCCCAGCTCCACATTGACCTGGAGTGGTGAGCACCAGATAGGGTCCTATCTATGGGTCAAATAGAACAAACTATGTGTGTAAACAAATGAATGATGTTAAATTGTGACTGTTATATAGTAATACTTGAAACAATTTTACTATGTGCAAAAAAAAAAGCTAAGGCTCGTTTAAGAATGTATTTACAAATCATATATATTTGTATATTTATAAAGAGGATTCGGCATTAAATAACCTTCAATAGTTGATATGCCATAAAACCCAATAAAACTTAACAGAAAATGCCACTTCGGGTTATTGGGAACCTGGGAATAATAGCAGTGAAAGGCTACTCCATTTTCGGAACGAGCCCAACAATCAGTTTTGTGTCATTCCCAGGACACCCCTTTTTAGGGTATCTTATCTCACTGATGAGGTTATTGTCAGCATATTCTAAGCCCCACTAACAGTTCTGGCAAAATTAGTTTAGTGTAAATACAGTTTCAATATCTAAAAACAGTTCCACATGTATATCATCTCTGATAAAAACAACAATTACCACCTTGAGTGTAACTGTATAAAATAGTTTTACAGTCATTATAACCAACTCCAGACCAAGTCTTGATAACGTAGACGGGTACTTCAGCTAGCATATGTCAGTATCATCTGATAGATTATGAGATACCCTAGTCAAAATAAACAAATATATATTTCTTTAAAAGAAATGGATTCCCTGCAAAATGTATTTTTGTTAAGAAAATTCTAAAACGCGTCTGAACATACAAGCTCATGGGCGTTAAGATGATTGTAATTCATGTGGACTAAAATTAACACCGTCTAAAGACAACGTAAAACACCGTGAAAAGATTTAGGGTCCAGCAAAATCTCGTGTGCTTTTGGCCAATACGTGACAGAAGGCGAGATTTTGAAAATCCCGTAAATCCAAGCTCAGACACGTTTCTCCAAATCTTAGTCAATAAATAATCTACTTTCATGCGAATGCGAAACGTCTGTGAACATTTTTTAGCACGCAACCTTTATCAAATGGACATGCTCATCAGTGGAGTATATATTTTATTTATTCACATGCTCACGAAATAAAAAATAATTCTCTTTGTCCAAAAGTTTTCATTTTTTTTTCTTTTTCACTATATATGTTCCTCCGTCTCTTTGTCTTTCACTCTTTATATCTGTCCGTCTCAGTCTTTCTCTGTTTGTTCGGGTTCTTTGTTTAAGAGCATATCAACCTTTGTAGGTTATTTAATGCCAAATCCATTCTCCTAAAAGAACAGTAGTGGTACTATTTAACACATAGCTTGGAGGATAAGGGGGTTTATACCTTTCCCAAAGGTATTTGCCCGAAAGTGAACGTAATAGCGCGACTGGAGTACGAACTCGCGTACTACGATTCCGCAGTCCATCGCTTTTATCCCGCGAGGAGGACCGTTTATCTATTTGTCTTTCTGTCGCTGTCTGTGTTTATCTCTGTATTTGTCTGTCTGTCTCTCTATATGTCTCTACTGCTATATATATATATATATATATAGTCATCCACAGACAGATTGTTTCGTTGTATCACAACTCATCAGTGTCGCTAGACACGCCAGATGCTTCAAGCTGGGATCGAAACCAGCTGACTTTACGCCAGTAAGATATTCGGCTTTATGCCACATCTCAACTAAAAGTTTAGTAAATTACTATATACATATATAAAATAGTTATGAATAATAATAAAAATGCATTAAAGTTATAATGAATTATATATTTCTCTATAGAAAATAATCAATGATATACACTAAATATGTAATATATATTTATAGACAATTATATATATATATATATATACATATATATGTGTGTGTGTGTGTGTGTGTGTGTTAAATAGGTAATCTACATTCATAGATAATGAAAATAGATCTTAATCCAAAATCTGAAGAGTGTTCTTCAGATGGCACACCATTCTTTTGCTATCAGTATATCCAAAATGTGAAGCTGGTTCAACCCAACCCTTCAACACTCCAAAAACTGGAGTAGGAGAAGAGGCCGACAGCATCTCTGCAGAGGGGTAAGACCTTCCCCAACGAGTATCCTGTGTATGACACGAAACTGTATCTGATGGTGCGGCTCCAGTACTGGAACTCTGGGATATGTGGAGTACTCCTCCATTGCCATTACTCCCAGGCCCACTATGACACGGAGTGGTATTACTATGTTTCAAATGGAAATATTTAATCATTTAATATTGGGTGAACAATTTTAGTGCCTGCAAATAGAAGTATTAGTGTTAGCAATTCCTGAAGCCATTTAACTGTGTGTAAAAAAAAATAGTAATACTTGAAGCTATTTGACTATGTGCAAGCAATAGTAATACTTGAAGCCAATTAATTATAAAAAAATGAGTTCTGGCTCGATTAAAAAATGATACCCACCAACAATTCACTTAAAAATCATATGTATGAAGAGGATTTAGCATTACATAAACAATTATAGTTGATATGCCATAAAATCCAACCAACTGACAAACCAACCGACTAATCAACATGTAAGCAGTTAGTTCCCCTTTTTACCTTCCTAAGTAGAGCACCTTGCAAGAGTTAACACATACACATATACATATATATAATTAGAGAGAGAGAGAGAGAGGTGGGGTGGAAATTGACTGAGACAGATCGACTGAGAGAAATCCATTGTGTTTATGTATGTGTCACTGTTTCTCTTTGTCGTTGTGTCTTTGTCTCTGTTCCTATCTTCGTCTCTATCAGTCTTAGTCAATCTCTCTCTCTCTCTCTCTCTATATATATATATATATATATATATATATTTGCAACTTGAAAACGAGTATTGTTATATAACAATGTAACGGCTGACTTTCTATTTCAGAAAAGAAATACTTATCTACCAATACGTCATTTAAACAGGTAACTTTCTCACTGTTTCTTTGTAAGTTGTCCGTTTGCCAAAGTTACTGCAATTTCTAATAAACAATTCCCTTTAAATCTTACCAGACAGAAGATTATCTTCCGGCAGTAGATTATGATAAGCCCAACATGTTAAAGTTGGTTGTGGAATAAGTCACAATTACCGTCGTTTTGAACACACGACATAAATCAGTTTGGCCAAGTTGAGCAAAACATATTTGAATATTGGTCGAGGTCTTTTTTCGTAATGTGGGACCTATTTTCTTTGCTTCTGAATTTTTTAAAGATTTCTACATTCTGTTGATCTTCTTAAACTTGATCGGAAATCAGTCCCGGATGATTGATTGATTGATTTCACCGCCATACCAACCTCCCAAGAGGTTAAGGAATCCTATTCATTGTATATTTATACTTATATTTTTGCTGAGTTGTTTCTTAAAAGTTCTTTGCACACGGGCCTATTGAATAATTTTAAAACAGATCTATACAGCCAATAAATGCAACATTAACAGTTACTACCACTTCATGTCAGAGTGGACCTGGTAGAAAAAGAATAAAGGGGAACTATACACTCCACAGATTTCCAAAATTAAGCTTCATCATCTTCATTCGGTGTCATATCGAGTAATACAGTGTCATATTCAAATTATAATGTCATATTCAGGATAAAGTGTCATCTTCAGGATACAGATTCATATTCAAGATATAGTGTCAAATTCAGTATATAATGTCATATGCAAAATACAGTGTCATATCAAGGATATAGTGTCATATCCAAGATAGTGTCATATTCAGGATATATTGTTATATGCCGGATATAGTGTCTTATTCAGGATACAGTATCTTACAAACAATATAGTGTCTTATTCAGGATACACTATCTTACGAACGATATAGTGTCTTATTCAGGATACAGTATCTTACTAACGATATAGTGTCTTATTCAGGATACAGTATCTTACTAACGATATAGTGTCTTATTCAGGATACAGTATCTTACAAACAATATAGTGTCTTATTCAGGATACAGTATCTTACTAACGATATAGTGTCTTATTCAGGATACAGTATCTTACAAACAATATAGTGTCTTATTCAGGATACAGTATCTTACTAACGATATAGAGTCTTATTCAGGATACAGTATCTTACCAACGATATAGTGTCTTATTCAGGATACAGTATCATACAAACAATATAGTGTCTTATTCAGGATACAGTATCTTACTAACGATATAGTGTCTTATTCAGTATCTTACAAACGATATAGAGTCTTATTCAGGATACAGTATCTGACTAACGATATAGTGTCTTATTCAGGATACAGTATCTTACAAACAATATAATGTCTTATTCAGGATACAATATCTGACTAACGATATAGTGTCTTATTCAGGATACAGTATCTTACTAAAATATAGTGTCTTATTCAGGATACAGTATCTTACAAAAAATATATTCTTATTCAGGATACAGTATCTTACTAACGATATAGTGTCTTATTCAGGATATAGTGTCAATTTAGGTATATAGAGTCATATCCAGGATACAGTGTCGTATCAAGGATATAGTGCCATATCCACTAGAAAGTGTTATAATCAGGATACAGTGTCAAAGGGAGGATACTATATCATATTCAGGATATAGTGTCATATTTAGTATATAGTATCAGATGCAGGATATAGTGTCATATTCAGGATATCGTCATAGGCAAGATATATTGTCAGATTGTGGATATGAAGAGTTTCCACCCCATTTGTCCACTTCCGGTTTTTCTTTTTATTACCGGTTGAAATCACAATAAAGTAACTAGACGTATATTCTGAACTCACTTTCAACAGTAAATTAATTTTTTTAAAATTTTTAAATTCTAAATACATTTCAACGAAAATCTCCAGATTTAATAATAATTTAGGGAATCCCAAGATTTCTTTTTAACCTTACGTAAACATTAAAGTAATGCTTATGTTAAATTAAATTCAAAATTTAAAAATAAAATTCTAAATTCTAAATTTATATTCGTGCCTATTAATTCAGTTACCCTTCCATTGAAACGGACGTTCATATCACATGGTATCTTCCTATTTTTTTATTTTATTCATTTCACCTCAAATCTCAAATTAATCCTATGTCTTCGTTAATTAAACATTATATTTGTCTATAGTTTAAATTTATTCTTATGTCTACATCTAGCTATTAAATCCGATCTCTGATTTAAAATTTTTCTCGGGTCTCGGTATATCATAATTTGTATTTTTTCTTCTAGGCACAGGCTACATCTACTATCAAAATATTGAATGCTCCAAAATACTTCCCTCGTATTTCTATTCAGACTGTAATTAATTTATCGATTGGATCTGAAGAAGTCCTGTTATTTTGGTATTATTGATTCATATCAATACCCATAACAGGATGGAAATAAATTTATAATCCTAATATGACCGGGTTTTTTTAAAGGAATTATTACTCTGTAATGTCAGTTACATTAAGCTCTTTACCAGGAAAATTTAAATGTTCATAGTTGAATGATTTTTGTCCTGACAGAATTATTCCCGACTCCGGTTTAACTGGACTGAATATATATATATATATATATATATATATATATATATACGATTTCTAAGCTCATTTGTTCGCTCACAGTTAAATGGTTTTAAGTATTTCTGTCAATAATTGGAATCAGTTTGAGATGAGGCTTCTTAATCTGAGAATTAATTTTTATTTATTGCGGACTTTTTGTCCTCATCTTGGTAGTTTTTTTGCGTTGTTTCTTCTTTCACTACGTTTCGGCCAAATTTCACCTCTGGCCTTCTTCAGGTGATTTACCGCGACCTCGGATAGGAATGCTGAGTCTTGTAACCGTATCCCCAGTAATTAATGCCTTCCATAGTTGTTGCCTATCGCACCACGTGACCCGTGGCGCAGCGAATAGCGGCGTTGAGTCTTTACGGTTCTAGAAGAAGATATCGGTTTCAAATCCTACCCAAGCCGGCCAGAGGTTTACTTGGTCAAAAATACGGTTACAAGACTCAGCATTCCTATCCGAGGTCGTGGTTAATTATCGGAAGAAGGCCAGAGGTGAAATTTGGCCGAAACGTAGTGAAAGAAGAAACAACTCAAAAACTACCAAGATGAGGACAAAAAGTCTGCAATAAATAAAAATTATTTCAGTCAAACAATAATAATTCTATTTAAAATCAATCATTTGTTTGCAAATAATTCTAATGGTCGTAGGTGTTTCTATTCAACTTAAATAATGCTTTTCAATATTAATCCTTTGTTTGCATACAGTAAAACGATTACAAGTATTACTATTTAACATTATTCATACTAATTATCAAGTATTTCTATCTAATATGAATTATTTGCAAACAGTCGCTTGGTTTACCATAACTAATAATAACCCTTAGTAAATGATTGAGCAATTTTATTTCATCTATAGAAGGGACTCAAACAAGTACAACCCCACCCTGCTTCAGAATGGACCTGTGAATAATCATATTTACCAATCCCTCCGCTCGGGGAGGATATGACTCAAGGTCAATTTCTTAAGCGGAATTTAACAGGTTTGAATTCAGAGTTTTCCTTCTCCTAGACTAGTTGCCTCACCAAGGCTGAAGAACCTAGTCTGCTTTACTATTTACCCATAGCTTGATGGAGAATAATTGGATTCATACCTTTCCCAAGGGTATTAGTGCTATGTGAAATGCAATCAGTCTCGTCTAGGATTTGAACTCGTGTCGCCGTGTCCATTTCCTACGACGATAACCATGGACCTGCGAATAATGGTAATGAAAGTGTACTCTACATTCCCCCAACACTTGGAATGGCGTCTCACCATCTGATGCAGTTTAGTGTTATATCCAGTACATCTTTTAGAAGAGGGTTTATTGCACCTCTGAAGAGGTACAGTCGGTTTATGTAACAGTTGGATTGTTTGGGAGGATTTTTATTGGTGTCGGCCGTCTACAAATTGTCAGCAAATATTTATAGACTTTCCCATCAGTAGATTAGCCAATGAAAAGCTACTAAAGTAGAAGCAGTAATTAGCCAATCAGATGCGACTAAGTCACATAATCAATGGCAAATTAACAGATTCAATACTTAATGCAGCATTGTAGGGCACCTCTGGTGGTGTAATGGTTAGCAAGGTAGACTAGCAAACCTACACGAGTGAGTTCGATTCTCATTGGGTGCCCCATTCATGCGGCCTTGTGCTACATCTAAGCAGAAAGCTTAGTAAATTAACACCTCTGGTGATGTAATGATTATCAATCTAGACTAGTAAACCTTAACGAGGGAGTTCGATTCTCATTGGGTACCACATTCATATGGCCTTGTGTCACATCTGAGCAAAACGCTTAGTAAATTACTACTTAATGTAGCCTTGTTACTTAGAAGGAGTATCTTGTATCGCTCGACCAGAAACAAGATAGCCACCCGAATTCCAACCGTAACAGTTCCAGCCGATTGAGTGGTGTTTATATCTGGACCTGACATTATTGGCAGATCCACTCTACATATCCTTATCAATCGTCGTGGTTTTTAGTTCACCATCTAAATATCATTGAATGATATGAACCAGTCTAAGTGATCTGTAGTATTTTTTGCCGACTTTTTGTTGGGCAGGTCAAAACACCTTTGATAGTGATCACACCAATTTCGAAGTCCCTTCTTCATCGTAGCATATGCAGTGTCCAGTACGTCTCAATCCTATTTCCTGTCATATTTGGGAACCTCAGCGAAATGTTTGTTTGTTTCTTCTTTTGATTAATGGCATATCAACTTTCATAGGCTGTTAAATGCCAAAGTCATCCTTGGAGAAGAACAGTTGTAGTACTATCTAATCCATTGTTAGAGGAATAAGTGAGTTCATTCATTTCGTAAGGTTATTAATCCGAAAGTAAAAGTTACAGCGCGACTGGAGTTCGAACTCGCTTACTACGATGTCGCAATCAAACACGCTAACCTCTACGGGGACACCCCTTTGCTCATGTAGACTATTTTATTGGTTATATCGTCCTTCCATGAGTCATTTATAACATCTTTGAATATATTTCATTTTCTGACTGAAGTTCCCTAAATCTAAATGGCAAAAATTATGGAATTAGCGAACATAGAGAATGTTCACTTAAGATTTTTTTTTTATCTAGGAGTAAATAAACTGAGTGGATTACTAAATAAATTCTTATCCCAACAGCTCTCTGTGACGAATGTTCATCTATCTATCTATCTATCTATCTATCTATATATATATATATATATATATATATATATATATATATATATATATAAAAGTATTATTCGGTCCAGTTAAACCGGAGTTGGGAATAATTCCATCAGGACAAAAAAAAAAAAAAAATTCAACAGTGAACATTCAAATTTTCCTGGCAATTTTCCTGGTATATAAATATATATATGTATGTGTGTGTGTATTTTTAAAAACAGAATAAATTGTTCTCACTTTTCTCTCTTTGATTGCCTGATATATATATATATATATATATATATATATATATATATATATATATATATATATATATATATATATATATACATATATCAGGCAATAAGAAGAAAGGTTGGACGCTGTGTGGATATTACCAGTTGTCATACCAACGTTAAAGAGCCCAGTCTATCCCACTGTTAGCCAATTGCAGGAGGGAGAATAATTGGATTCATACCTTTCCTAAATTTAATCGCGCTGTGTGAAATGCAAATAGCCACGTCCAAGATTTGAACTCGGGTCACCGTATTCATTTCTTACGACGATAACCATTACAATTCTAGCAAAAAGGTGTGATAATCAAATTATAATGTCCGAATGCCTAAAATAATAGATGTGTCAAAACTAAGAAAAGTGATTCCGCACAGTAATGTCTTAGTTACCTATAGTTTTCAAGAGAGAAAATGGTCTAAATATGCTGCCCCCACCCTAGTCGCTTTTACGAAACAAATAGAGGGGTGTCCTCGTGGTGTAATGGTTAAAGCGATGGACTGCGGAATCGTAGTAAGCGAGTTCGTACTCCAGTCGCGCTATTACGTTCACTTTCGGGCAAATACCCTTGGGAAAGGTATGAACCCCGTTATCCTCCCAGCTATGGGTTAAATAGTACCACTACTGTTCTTCTAGGAGAATAGAATTTGCATTGAATAAACTACAAAGGTTGATATGTCATTAAACAAAAAACAAAGAAACAAATCGATAAATCGATAGCAGTGTCCTCTAACTTCAATATGAAAAGGTCACTGGTTTTATCTTGTAAGGATAAGTATAAACCTTGGTATAATCCAGGGTTTTTTTGAGTCGTCTAAAGAAATTTGGTTGAGGGCGACTAGTCTGCCATCGATTACCATGTTTTCAAATCCCAGTCGGCTGGGGCTGTAGGATACACCGACTGCATCTTTGTAGAGAGTTAATGCCCTCCACCAACGAGATTCCTGTGTATGACATAAAACCATCTGATGGTGAGGCTTCAGACTTAGAGCTTTGGTGAATGTTAAGTATCCCTTTATTGCCATTGTTCCCAGTCATTTATTTGCACATAGTTAAATGATCAAACTGTTCTATATGACCCATTGATGGGACCCTAACAAGTACAACCACACGGTGTGTGACAGCATCTTGGAGTAATAACAATGAAAAAGTATTCCGTATCCTCAAATGCTCCAGGGCTGGATCCTCACCATCAAGTAGTTTAATGTCACATTCGGGACACTCGTTGTAGGTAGGTCTTATCCATCAGCTGAGATGCAATCGACGTATTTAATAGCCCCCACCACCTCAGTCGACTGGAATGAACACCTCATAGCATTGAAGGCGGAGAATAAACTTAAAGCTCTTATAAAATATAGATATTAAGACAGAAAACATTAATTAAAAATGGGATAATAATAAACAATAGAAGCGAGGATGTACTGTTTCACCACTGCCAAATGATTAAACAACTAGGAAAACAGACTTTTCATAATTTTCTAACCTCAAGTTTCAAAGGCTTTGAATCAATACGCATTCATTGTCTGCTACTATTACGAATACATCAACATTTTTCGTCATAACATTAAAAAGAAAAGTTTGTAAAAAGCTGTACAAGCGAAACATATACGAATGAATCATTTTCAACGGTGTCATTTTTTTCATCATATATCTTAACCACACACACACACACACACACACACACATATATATATATATATATATATATGTGTGTGTGTGTGTGTGATGAGTGTGTGGATGTGGATGTGCCGTCGTGTAAAAGCTGTCGGAAGAGGAGGGGATTGACATGGCGACACAAGTTCAAATCCTCGACGAGACTGTTTGCATTGGAAAGTGTATGTATCCTAGTATACTCTCTCCATCAATAGTTAAATTGTAGAATAAACGGGTATCTTTAGTTTAGTTAGGCAACAAGTCTAGGAGAAGGAAAACTCGTAATTCTAACTTGTTAAACTCCGCTTAAAATTGACCTTGTGTTACATCCCGCCCGTGAGCAGGGGTTGGTAAATACATACATGTGTGCACATGTGTGTGTGCGCGCGTGTGTGTATGTGTAAGCGAATATCTGTTTTTAAACAAGAAAACTAACTAAAGTGGTAGACCCCTGAAATTAGTAAACCGGTTCACATACCTCGGTAGCAATATCGCATCTACTGAAAGCGATGTAAACATACGCATAGGGAAGCCATGGACCGCTATGGACAGGTTATCGATCATATGAAAAAAACACTGGAATTCTTTTAAGTAATGACTGAGTCAATACTTCTGCACGGATGCACAATATGGACGCCAAAGAAGTGCATGGAAAGTTTTCCAATAAAAAATAGATTGTTTTCCTATTTGGTTTGTATGTTTAAAAAAAAACAGGGCTTGGACTTGTTAAATTTTATTCACACCTAATCATCATCATCATCACGTCGCGCTGCTAGCACAGATCTCCCTGACCGTCTCTCGCCACCCGTCTCTATCGTCCATCGCTTCAGAGAGGTCTTCTAGGCTACATCCTGTATTGGCAGAGAGCTGTTGTATATAGGTTCTAGCAAGTCGTCCAACTTTTGCTCCTACGTGTGAAGGGGTCCGCTGGAGTATATCGGTTATGAGTTCGTCCTTATTTCTCTAGTAGTGTCCCGCATGTTTGGTTCGTCTAATTTGAATAGTGATGGGTGGTAGGTGGCCATATAGCTGCTCTTTTGTTGGGAGTTGACTCCAGGATTTGTTCAATATTGCTCGTTTAATTCTTGTGTAATTGCTGTCAAGCTTTTTCTCCGTACGTTTAGTTAGCGTCCATGTGGTGCATCTGTACAGCAGTATCGGCACGAACGAAGTTCACTACCTTGGTAGCAGTGTCTCGTCAATCGAAAATGACATCAACACGCGACTAGCAAATGCATGGACTGCTACAATGGCCTATTGGTCATATGGAAGTCAGACCTGGCATAAAATACAACGCAGTTTTTTACAAACACACGCCTAATGTATATATATATATATATATGTGTGTGTGTGTGTGTGTGTGTGTGTGTGTGTGTGTGTGTGTGTGTGTGTGTGTGTGTGTGAGTGTGTTTTTGAGCATACACAAGCAAGCATATATATATATATATATATATAATGAAAGCATTATGTTTGTGTGTTGGAAGAGATAGAGAAAGAGAGAGAGAAAGAAAGAGAGAGAGAGAGAGATTGGGAGAGAGGTGCCGAATGTCAAGGACATTCATTAATCTTAGCCAACGAACCATCTGCAACATAGGCTAACAATTATTTCTTATTTCAAGTTCGCGCCATTTCTCATATTTCCCGCCCCAAACCCTTTCCCGGTACTTTTTTCCGCAGCTGCCGGTCTTCTTGGATGGCCGGCTTTTTCTGTATCCGCGATTATTTCTGCATATGATCTCTTTAAGATATCGTCAAGGCATACGGTTGTTGCAGCAGAGAAAGTGCAAGTGCATCATTAGCAAAGAAAGAAAGAAAGGAATTAAAAGAAAACAAGAAAGAATGAAAGGAAAGAAAAAAGAAAGAAAAAGGAGAAAAAAGTAATAAAAGGGAAAAAAAGAAAGAAAGAAAAAGAAAGAAAAAACTAAAAAGGAAGAAAGAAAAAGCTAAAGAAGAATCGAAGTAGATACAAAAGAAAAAACGAAAGAAAGAATGGAAAAGGCAAAAAGAAGTAACGAAAGAAAAATTAAAAGAAAAATGAAAGAAAATTGTTATATATACCCTGATGAACTAAAACATTATAACCAGCGACATGTGGAGGTGCCCGTGTTATAATGGTTAAAATCCTGGACGAGACTGATTGCATTTCACATAGCACTAATACCCTTAGGAAAGGTATGAATCCAATCATTCTCCTTCCAGCTATGGGTAAATAGTAGGGCAGACTAGGTTCTTCAACCTTGGTGAGGCAACTAGTCTAGGAGAAGGAAAACTCAGAATTCAAACCTGTTAAACTCCGCTTAAAAAATTGACCTTGTGTCATATCCTGCCCGAGCGGTGGAGTTGGGTGAATATGATAACCAGCAATATGTGGCAAGAGTGATAGCAATTGTTACATAGTTTCTCTGTATGTTAGAATTTTGGTTCGTTGAATTCCGAATTTAGGAGCAAGAAGAAAAAATGTGCCTGACATTTAACAAAGTCACGTAAGTATTTATAATGGTAAATCATTCCTGTCGCAAAAATTCTACGCCGGACCAATTACAAAACAGCAATGCTTGTGGGGCGCTCGCGTTTAGTTGCCATAAATACTTCTCGGCAGTGATACGAGGATAGAAAATCGCCAACTACTGACATGATTAAAATGAATAGAGCCGAATCGGCTGGATTTGAAAAACACACCGAATGCATCTCTGTAGACACCCCCATCCAACAAGTAACCTGAATATGACATTAAACAATTTGATGGCGAGTCTCCAGTCCTGAATCCCAGGGGTACGGAAAATACCCCTTCGTTGTCATTGTTCCCTGGTCTACATGGATTCGGAGTGATAGCACTGGAAAGGGTCCAATCAATGGGTCAGATAGAATTCTTCGACCAATTAAACAGTGTGCAAACAAATGACATACGAGGATCATTAAATAAGTTTCCAGACTTTTTTCGTATGGGCACTTTTATTGATAGTACACTCATGAAACTCTAATCCCCTTTGAAGGAAGTTCCTCCGGCTGCAATGCACTTGTTGTACCGTTCCAACAAATTTTGAAAGGCCCTATGGAAGTCCTCTTGTGTGAGCGTGTCAATGAACTTCGTCACAGCCTCTTTCATCTCCTCAATTGTCTCAGAACGACAGCCTGTGAGCTTAGGGAATAAGCAAAAGTCACAGGGATCAACGTCTGGACTACAGGGAGGCTGAGGAACTGTGTTGATGCCCATCTTGGTCAAATAGTCTGTGACGAGGATGGAGTTGTGGTCTGGTGCATTGTCATAGTGGAAATGCGACTAACCCGATTTGAAGAGTGCTGGCCTCTTCCGACGAAATCTCTTCCTGAACTCCCTTAAAACCTCAACATAGTAACCCTAACCCTTTGGCCTATTAACTTTGATGTATTGACTTCCTTACTCCTCCCACAGCTCTCATCATCCCTCACAGACTCCCTGCCTTCCTTGAATCTCTTATGCCACTCAAAAAATGATGCTCGGTTTATGCAAGATGCTTCAAAAGCAGTCTGAAGCATTCCATACGTTCCTGTGGCATTTTTTCCAAATTTAAAACAGAATTTTATTGCATATCTTTCTTCTAAAGTGTCCTCACGCCCAGATTGCATTTTTGAAATTCACCAGCTGTGATAATCAGGCTTTAGTAGGGTGTATTCCAATTGCTGCTGTAGCTGTTGATTGGAGCCTGAAATTATAAAAATTGGTCAGTCATCCCATAAGATATATAGTAATAACATAGTGAATTTTCAAGAGTCTACGACAATTTTAAATGCCTGTACAAAAAAGTCTGAAAACTTATTGAAGGCACCACGTATATTTCCCTCTTTGTTATTCTCTTATCTATCTCTTGTCTTTAGATCCTTTACCCCCACCCCTTTATTCCCTTTTACATTCTCAATTTGTTTATTTTTCCTCAATTGTTTAAATGTAGAAAAACGGAAAACATATTTTGTCTGATGAAGTTCTTCTGTTAATGAAGAACGAAATATTACCACTAAACACTTTTTAAGTGTTTGATTTATCCACTTTTCCACTTATTCTAATCATCTTGTCAGATTCACCAAAATTTACTATTTCTCCGAATTATATAATGTGAAAAGAAGATATGGCATAAAATAACCTACAATGGTTGATATGCCATAAAACCCAACCCAACAAAACTAAATTAAAATTGAATATTTCTTTGCAAATACGAGCCAACAGTCAAATATGAAGTAGAGAGCCTCAATCAAGGTGATGGAAGAAATGTGTCACAACATACAGTACATCAATTCTTGTTGCATAGTAATACGTCTATGTGGCTTCAGGCTTATCAGACTACCTTGACTAACAAAAGCTCATTAGCGAAAGAATTTTGAGTGTTGGAACAGAGCCGCTTAGTAAGGGAGACGGTCGCCATTCAGTGAGTCTTGCTCTATCTTGAATAAGATCGATGGTATATCATGTCGTGTGGACCGTTATCCCTTGTTGCTTATGGTACCACGCAGTAGATGAAAATAACCTACGTGGGGGGAAGTAAGGTGCTGGTTGGTGAATCACTTGGTCCTATTCATGAGGATAGTACTTTAGTTACGTAGTGCTTCATTATCATCAAGTCGTGCTGACGGCATGGATTTCCCTGACACACATTCTCTCTCCATCCGTCCCTATCAACAATCGCTCCTTGCAGGTCTTGCAGGACCTTGTGTCCGCCCAGAGCTAATGTAAATAAGTTCTTGTTGATCGGCCAAAACCAGCACGTCCATGTGTTAGGCTCCATAGAAGAACGTCACTTATGAGTTCGTCCTTGTTTCTCTAGAAGTGTCTCGCATGTCCTGTTCATCTGACTTGCATGATTTTTAAGATGGGAGGTAAGTGGCCGTACAGCTGTTGTTTCGTGGGCTGTTGCTTACAGGATTTGTTCAAAACCGCATGTTGCATTCTTGTGTAGTTTCCATCTAGCTTTTTCTCTATGCGCTTTGTTAGCGTCCATGTGGTGCATCCATACAGTAGTATTAACACAGCCACAGACCTTGTCGTTATTAAATGCCAGGTACACTCCTTTCTGGTATTTGACTGATGGCAGTGGTATTCATCATTTGGCCATTCAGTCCAACCACTCGGCTATAGTTTTCCATCAATTATTTCAAGTACCTGAAGATTATTTTACTATATTGTTCTGGTTATGAAACTTCCAAGATCTAAATCACAAAGGATAATTTGATGATTGATTAGTTTTAACGGAATATCAGCATGTCTGGGTTTATCTTATGGCTTGAGTTTTATTCTGCGTTCATATTTTCATTTTAATATTTTAGTATCAATACAGAAGCCAAGAAACGGGGTCGGGAAGAAATCAGATGTTCTGTTTTTTGTTGTTTTTTTTTTTTTCGGTTTATAGACTAATCCATGGTTTGGGGGAAAATCTCTGAACACAAAACATCAATTGCAATAAACTTTACACGTTTCAAATATTTTGTGGTTGCTAATTAGCATTGCGCGAGAGAAACTAAAATTCAGATTTAAAATGCTGCTTTTCAAAGCTTCTAGGATGTTCCCACATAAAATGCTGTTGTAGTTCAAAATTCGTCAAATGTTCTCTCCAATCACTGACTGACACGATTTTACATACTAATCTTCCGCTAAGAATGTTTCTCTACACAATCTTACTTCTTGCCCAGTCAGCTGGGGCTGTAGAATACACTGACTGCACCTCTGCAGAGGGGTAAGACCCCCCAACGAGTGTCCTGGATATGACACTAAACAATCTGATGGTAAGGTTCCAGCAGTGCAGGAGCTCTGGGGAATGCGGAGTACCCCTTCATTGCCATTGCTCCCAGGTCCACTCTGGCCCGGAGTGGTAGCACCTGATAGGGCCCTATCTATGGGTTAAATAGAACTAACAGCATACTTATGCTAAAATGAATTGTTTGAACTTGAAATACAAATGTTTTTGACAATTAAACCTTACTTACATTTAAACTGCGTGCTTATGCTTAACTGAATTATTTGAAATGGAACTGTTTTTCAACATTAAAACTGTATTTACACTTAACTGAATTGTTACATATAACTGCTTGAATATTTTGAAATAGAAATGCTTTTGACAATTAAACTGTGTACTTATGCTGAACTGAATTGTTTTAAATAGAACTGATTATTTACATAAAAATAGATTTGGCGTTAAATAACCTACAAAGGTTGATATGCCATAAAACCCAACAAACAATAACAACAACAACAATCTTACTTCTCAAGTTTTTCTTTTTTTTCTTTTGGGATCTTGTGTTTGATATCTAAGTCAATGTTAATATCATCAGACAGGCGTTTATTTCATGATTATTTTGACGCAAGAAGACGGCCGTAAAACAAAAAAGGGAGGTCAGGGAGTCCCACTGTTATTGTGGTTAACGTGTTGAGTTGCGACATCTTAGTGAGGAAGTTTGAACTCCATTTGTAATATAATGGCCGAGGGATTTCGTTTTATGCCTTTGGGTTTAGTTAGGCTGAGAACCTCTCTGCTCAGCACATGGGTTAGTTAGGTGCAAACTTGATTGCAGGTGTTAACGCGTGCGCGGGGAGGATGTGTCGATTATAGATGTCAAAATAAAAATTCGATAGAAAGGTTGACCAGTGGATGTGAATGACGTCATGTACCGGAAGCGCACGGGGGGGGGATTTGGGGTTTTTAAAAAGTCAGAGTTGAGTTGAGACTAGACACCGGACGAGAAGGTTTGACTTTCGTTTGCTCGCGGAGGCCTTGGGGAGGTGTCGCACGAGATGGTTGGGGGTGGGGGCAGATGACAAAGCCAGCATAGAAAGATTGTGCCTCTCTCTCTTTATGTCGAAGAACCTTTAAACTCAAAGGTAATAAAAAGTTTCGTACCTGAACAAAGAAGTGTTTTTCGTGTTTTGAGATTCTTATGTTCTATGTATATATGTTACGAACATTATGAACATCCCATGTACGTTTCGCATATCCGTATCATGGGTATGGTACACAGTTGCGCTATTACAGTGGAAGTGCCCGTGGTGTAATGGTTATCGTCGTAGGAAATGAACACGGCGACACGAGTTCAAATCCTGGACGAGACTGATTGCATTTCACATAGCACTAATACCCTTGGGAAAGGTATGAATCCAATTATTCTCCTTCCAGCTATGGGTAAATAGTAGGGCAGACTGATCCTTCAACCTTGGGGAGGCAACTAGTCTAGGAGAAGGAAAACTCTGAATTCAAACCTGTTAAACTTCGCTTAAAAACGACCTTGTGTCATATCCTGCCCGAGCGGAGGGGTTGGTAAATGGGTTGCTCTTACAGTCACTTTCGGACGAATATACATGGCAAACGTAGGAACCCCCTCATACCCACCTCAGCCATAGGTTAAATAGCATCACTATTGTTCTTCTACAAGAATTGCTTTGACATCAAATAACCCTCGATGGTTGATATGCCATTAATCAAAGAAGCTAAACAATAACTTTTACCTCAAATATGGATTCAATAGTATTACTACTATTCTTTCAAAAGGATGGCTTTGGTATTAAATAATCCAAAAAGTTTTATATGCCATTAAACAAAGAACTCAAACCAATTTAAACCATCTATCTTCATCGGTTCCTTGTATTTAAGATATTGTTATTTATGCTTTTTCTATCATCTCTATTCCCAGCCATGTGTTAAATAGTATGACTACTGTTCATCTAAAAAGATGACATTGGCATTAGATAAGCCACGATGCTTGATATGCCATTAAACAAAGGAACTAAACCAAAATCAATAATAAGAAAAAAAGTAGAAAATTTCCAATTATTTTCTATTTCATTGTCTAATATGAACGACTCGATTCAATTTAGCAATTCCATTACATCGCTGGATTATTTTTTCGAAATATTATTAACAAAACAAATTCAATGCCGACGACCACTATCTAAATATAGAAACTCTATTCTAAGATATCTTTTTTGGAAATATTATGCTGACAGTCTCCTCAACAATTATTTTCTCCTTTTCACAGCGATTTCAACTGCTGTTTTTTTCACTGAAGTCTGAGTGACAGCAAGTCTCTGCTGATCTGCAGGACTTTTTTCAGTATTCTTGCAGATCTAGGCAGTGCTGCGATCTGAACTGTGTCAGTTCTTCCTCTAACTTGGGGTTGTCAAACAATGAACTTTTCCACGAAATAAGATTAAAATAAAGGGAACTGGAAAAGCAGACAAACGTCTGGACCTTGCCTAAGAATAAACAGTTCTAGCATAGGACCAAAAAATCAAAACGTTGTGTCTGACAAAAAGAAATGAATTTGCAGAAAAGAAACAATCAAAACTTGAATCTCAAGGAAGAAAATAGTAGTCGCTTTATTCTTGAGGGATTACAGCGGACTAAAATCTCGCTACTTGATTTTCTTATATAGCGATTTGATGGATCAATTCGAAGGTTCCCGAAGGTTCGATGCTCACCTGTGGAACAGTAGTGCAACACGTGAAAGTTCACGCGTGATTATATTAAAATCCCGTTTGAACTCTACAGGTCACTCTGCCTGCACGAGCGAGGTTCATGGCATTTTTGATCGTCAGACCTTTGTATCGAATGACTGATGACAGCTGAAGTGCTCGAATGTTCTTTAACCTTGAGACCACTGCAATTTAATGACGGCGCCCGTCCGTAATATTACAAAATGACAGTAATACCAAACTTTTTTAGTTCTTAAGCAAGGTTCAGACATTTGTCTACTTTTTTTTTTATTTCCAATAATTTTAATCTTATTTCGCAGAAAATTCCACTCCTAGACGCGTTCGTTTCCTTTCATATACTGCAACAATTATAGCCAGGATTGGTTGATGCATTTTTATCTAAAAATTTTATGAGTCTGATTATCCTGGACATATTCTGGTTTGTGGATATACCATTTGTCTGTATGTTCAAATTTTACTCGCTTGCATAATTACCACTGGAACACTTTCCCACCCTGTCGTTCTTGAACACCTTCTGAGCAAGTTTGCTGTAATTGCTTGAATAGCATACAGACTAATGAAAATAATTGTTTGGAAAAATCTTGGAACGCCGAAAAATATATAAGTCAAAACGTGTTAATAAAAGCAAAGATAAAGATGAAAGTCCAAAAATATAAATTCAAAAAAATCTTTCAGTTAATTTAATTTAAAAAAAAACCCTCAAAAGATTGATGATAGTCTCTAAACGAGCCGATATTGATAAATCTCCAAGATGTGTGCATATATATATATATATATATATATATATATGAATCTTCTTTGACGTATCCACTGCCTTTCTTTCTTTCTTTGCGTGTGAAATTTCACAGAAGCGACTGTTCCCAACGCTTTCCAATTTGGTTTGGAATTCATTTATTTAGTGGCGGTCGTGGTGGTGTAATGGTTAAAGTGATGGACCACAGAATTGTAGTAAGCAAGTTCGTACACTAGTCGTCCTATTAAGTTCACTTTCAGGAAAATCCCCATGGGAAAGATATGAACCTCCTTATCCTCCCGGCTATGGGTTAAATATTACCACTACTGTTTTTCTTGGAGAATAGCTTTGGCATTAAATAACCTACAAAGGTTGATATGCCATGAAACAAGGAAACCAAACCAATCCATCATTTATCTTGTTGTGTATTCGAATCAATATTTTTTTTATTTAATTAGTTATGTAATTGATTTCAATGATTGTTTTAATTTATTAAATTCTAAAACATTATTTGCTGTTAATGTCAATGTCTCCGCCAGGATTTCATCCGATCGAATAGCACTTCATTCTTCTTCGTTGATATCATCAAAGTTTACAATGAACAAATGAACAGGACAAGACACTAAATGGCAAGCGAACAACAAATCGATTTTAATAAGTAATGGGAATTTAGAAAGGATATTAACAGATTGACAAAAGAAACACCACACAGTCAAAATTAGAATCAAAGAAATACTGCCTTACACACACACACACATACACACACACTCATATATATATATATATATATATATATATATATATATATATAAAGATGATACCAATGAGAAATTTTGCGGAGAAAGTGTTCAATATGAGGGCAGGTAAAAAATTAAAATATCAAAATATGAGCTTATTTTAAGAGTGCACGATCATCAGACGGAAAGTGGGAAAAGTAGCCAATGAAGCGTAATTATAGTGTGGTGGAAGGACACGTCTTAACGTGGAAGCACTTGTGGCATTATGCATACGAGGTGTGTCTGAAAAGTAACGGAACCGGTGTCACAAACGATTTATTTCAATTCCAACAAGCTACATTCTTTCCCTTTTAAAGTAATCCCTCTTTAGTCTAATGCCTTTTCCCACCCTTCTCTACCATGCTATTATGTACAGCTGGAAGGATTCTCCAAGGACACCTCTCAGCTCCATCGTTTTGGTTCTCTTGGTGTTCTCTAAACCTTTGAGCTTGAAGGAAAGAAAAAAGTCACACGGAGCCAGATCTGGGTAATTGGAAATTTGTTCTAGTACGGCGGTGTTCCTCTCGGCCAAGAACTACCGGATGCTCTAAGTGTTTTGAGCAGGTCCATTGTCGTGGTGAAACAGCCACGATTTGTCCTGCCACAACTCTTGTCTCTTCATGCGTAATGAGTGGAGCAATCGCCGCAGCATCTCCTTGTAGACTTGCTGATTGATCATCTGGACCCATAGCAAGTACTCGATGTAATCAATGCGCCTCACATAGAAGAACGTGATCAACGTGACGTAGAATTTTGTCTTTGTCTTGCTTTCTTCGACCTTAGCGACATTGAAAACTTCCATCGATTACTTTGGCGTATGGTTTCCGGTTCGTACAAAAAGAACATGTCTTATCACCGGTGATGATTCTACGGAGCCAATCTGGTTCTATTTTTTGAAGACGCTGGATGATGTCCTGGCACACCTGCATGCGGTACTCCTTCTGATCATCATTTGACCCAGTTGGCTGGGGCTGTAGAATACACCGACTGCATCTCTTCAAAGGTG
Source organism: Sepioteuthis lessoniana (assembly GCA_963585895.1). Lineage (NCBI taxonomy): Eukaryota > Metazoa > Mollusca > Cephalopoda > Myopsida > Loliginidae > Sepioteuthis > Sepioteuthis lessoniana. Next base: position 22,434,916 of record OY757918.1, read on the forward strand.
TAAGACTACCCCAACGAGTGTCCTGGATATGACATTAAACCATCTGATGGTTAGGCTCTAGTAACGCTAGAGCTTTGGAGAATACAGAGTTCCTATTTATTGCCATCACCCCCAGGTTCACTCTGGCCTGCATTGGTAGCACCTGATAGGAGCCTATCTATGGGTTAAATAGATCTAAAATGTATGCTTATGCTAAGCTGAGTTGTTTGAAATAGAACTGCATATAAGTATAAAAATAGGTTTGTCAATGATAACCTACAATAGTTGATATGCCATAAAGCAAAACCAGATCAAACCAAACCTTCATTCAGCAGTCTTGGCACCATTTCTGCGCAGACTTTATGCATGTTCAAATCTTCGATGATAATCTTCGGTGATACTCTTCCAGATATTTTCCTTTTTCATGTCCAACTGATCTGTGATTATACGAACTATCAACAGACGAACATCACATACTAACTGCTTTACCTGCTCATCATTGACCCCAGTCTTGCTTGTTGAAGGACTTCCGCTCCTGGAATCATCTTTCAATTCCTCACACCCCTTTGGACCATTAGTGACACTTAGAAACACATGTATACAACATGACGTTAACTTAATACTCTTACTGAAGCATTTCAAGTGTTTACGACGGAATTTTCACAAACCAGACAAAAGAAATTCAGGTTTACTCGTTACCTGGTGTTCATCGTTTGTTTCTAAGACTCCGTAGCTGAACAACCCCCCCAAAAGGTCTAAACGAAAGCATGTGAAAAAAATACCATGGTTGCAGAAAATTAAGATTACAGTTATATACTAATAAGATACCATGTTAAATGATAAAGTTTGCTTCACCCTTTTTCACCCAATGTTCACACAGCACACCCAGTCCAGTAAGTTTCCAAACAGGCTTAATCGAAAACGCAGTATCTTCCAAGTAGCGGTCGTGTAGATGCACTACATGGACGCTAACTACATGTATAGAGAAAAAGCTTGACGGCAACTACACTAGAATGCTGGGAGCACTAATGAACAAGTCATGGAGGCAGCACCCTACAAAACAGCAGCTGTACGACCATCTACCACCCAAACATGCGGAACACTGCTGGAGAAGTAGGGATGAGCTCATAAATTATGTATTCCTGTGGACCCCTTCACATGGACAAGCAAAAGCAGGACGACCAGCTAGAACCTACATACAGTAGCTCTGTGCCGATACGGGATGTAGTCCTGAAGACCTGCTGGAAGCAATGGACGATAGGGAGGGTGGCAAGAGAGGGTCAGGGATATCCGTGCTGATGGCGCGACGTGATGATGATGATGATGATATATATGTATGTGTGTGGGGGTTGTTTTCCTGCTTGTGAGAGTGAAGTGTATTTCTATCTCAACGTATGTCATTGCATCACATTATATTTATGATTGGCTGGCCACTCTTTTTACTTCTCCGACTGATGATTGTTGCACTCTACGTGAAACACAAAGTAACAGACTTCTAATATATATATATATATATAGTTTTATACCAATTCAATAATTCTGACGTTGTTAAAAAGCAGATGATACAATTCGTAAATAAAGATATTACACAAACAGATATCTGGGGAAAATCCCATAAAAAAGATCAAAAACAGTCGTACTTCTTGAAAATAACTAATATTGCAGAATTATCTTGATGATCGGTTTGGTGAAACCTAGATAGATTACTTCTTGCTCTGTACGTATTCCTATATATATATATATATATATATATATACTTTTGTATGCTACGTCACATCTCTGTCTATACGCTTGTTTTTCCTTGTATATTACGATCTCTATATACCGAGCTAATTTACATCCTTTTTGTATCTCTCTCTATATATATCTATTTTATATCTCTATATATATGTATTTTATTTATATCTCTCTCTATATATATCTATTTTATATCTCTATATATATGTATTTTATTTATATCTCTATATATATGTATTTATTTTATATCTCTATATATATGTATTTTATTTATATCTCTATATATATATATCTATTTTATATCTCTATATATATGTATTTTATTTATATCTCTCTATATATGTATCTATTTTATATCTCTATATATATGTATTTTATTTATATCTCTATATATATGTATCTATTTTATATCTCTATATATATGTATTTTATTTATATCTCTATATATATATATCTATTTTATATCTCTATATATATGTATTTTATTTATATCTCTCTATATATGTATCTATTCTATATCTCTATATATATGTATTTTATTTATATCTCTATATATATGTATCTATTTTATATCTCTATATATATGTATTTTATTTATATCTCTATATATATATATCTATTTTATATCTCTCTATATATGTATTTTATTTATATCTCTCTATATATGTATCTATTTTATATCTCTATATATATGTATTTTATTTATATCTCTCTATATATGTATCTATTTTATATCTCTATATATATGTATTTTATTTGTCTCTTACGAATAGCGCTTGATTAACACCTGCCAGTAATCCGAAAAGCTCTTGAGCGGGCCTTCAACTTGGCAAACCCTGATTTACACCCACTTCCATTGGTCGCATGCCACTACCTCCATTAACTCTTGAATATTTGCACTTGCAAATCTAGCTGGTTGCTCAGCTTCTCTATCTTTTTTTCTTCTTCATCCAATCATCATAACGCAACTACTATCATTCTAAACAGATTACCCTCGTCTCTCTCTCTCTCTCTCTCTCTCTATATATATATATATATATATGTGTGTGTGTATATAAACCACTTTATATCTATCACACCTCGGCCTTCACAATTCTGAAAAATTCACCCATCCAACTTACCAATCAACTAAGTACAAATAAATTATTACTGAGTAGCAATACTTAAAACCATTAAATCTCTGCGAATAAAACTGTCATGAGAAATAATAACAACTACTTGGCTGTATCAAATAAACTACTCCATGTTAGATAGAAATACTTGAAACCATTTACTCGTGTGCGAGTGAATAAGCTATGTTCGTTCGTTTAAAAAAATTTTTTTTTGGTATGTTCTCTACAGTGTATGCGTTTACAAATCATGCATATCTAATATATGGGAACTTGATTTGGCATTAAATAACCGATAGTGGTCGATATGCCATAAAATCAAACCAACCAACTAACCAACTCACCTCGTCCTTATCTACCGATTTAATTTGTTCTTGGCTATCTTTAAACCTTTTTACTATAATCAAGCAAATAAGCCTAATGAATAGGAGTGCCACATCGCTTGAAGATGGTTGGAGAAATTGCTGCTTCAAATCTTATAGTAAAGTAAGATGGCGACCATAGTCGAGGACGACCAGAAGATTCTTCTTCAATAGCTACTACACTTAGGTGTAGGAGAGGGCGCTACTCCTTTCCCTGGATTGCCCCACTTTACCCTTGATACGTACCTTTTATTGCTGAGTGTTAAGCAAGGAAGTATCAAGTACCATTTTTAAAGTCTTTGGTATGACGCAACCTGGGATTGAACCCAGATATCCTGGACCATTGGCAAACACTCTACCCAATGAGCTTCAAATCTTATACGATGCCAAAAACTACCAGAAAATCTGGGAAATAAAAAAATTAAAAGCAATACGATAAAAGAAGTAGCTAAAAATCCAGTATGAATTCACATGGATTTCAACGCATATACCCACAGATCTATGCACGCATAGATAGATAGATTAAGGGGAAGCACTTGATACATTCAACAGGTTTCCAGACTGTTTTTTGTACAGGCATTTAAAATTGTCGTAGACTCTTGAAAACTCACAATGTTATTGCTATACATCATATGAGATGACTGATCTATAGTTATGATTTCAGGTTCAAATGAACAGATACAGCAATTGGAATACACTCAACTAAAACCTGATTGTCACAGCCGGTGAATTTCAAATATGCAATCTGGATGTGAGGAAGAACTATATGCAATAAAATTGTGTTTTAAACTTGGAAAAAATGCCACAGAAACGTATGGAATGCGTCAGACTACTTTTGGACGATCTTGCATGAATCAAGCATCAGTTTTTGAGTGGCATAAGAGATTCAAGGAAGACAGGGAGTCTGTGAGGGATGATGAGGTGTGGGAGGCGTAAGGAAGTCAATACACCAGAATTGATTGGCCAAAGGGCTAGGTTTAGGGTTAGGGTTACTATGTTGAGGTTTTAAGGGAGTTCAGGAAGAGATTCCCTCAGAAGAGACCAGCATTCTTCAAATCGGGTCAGTGGCATTTCGACCAGGACAATACACTAGTCCACAACTCCATCCTTGTCACAGACTATTTGACCAAGATAGGCATCAAGACAGTTCCTCAGCCTCCCTATAGTCCAGACGTTGCTCCCTGAGACTTTTGCTTATTCCCTAAGCTCACAGGCTGTCGTTCTGAAACAATTGAGGAGATGAAAGAGGCTGTGGAAATTTACTAAGCTTTTTGCTTAGATGTGGCACAAGGCCATATGAAAGGGGCACCCAATGAGACTCGAACTCACTCGTGTAGGTTTGCTAGCCGAGCTTGCTAACCATTACACCACCAGAGGCGCCTAAATGAAAGAGGCTGTGACGAAGGTCATTGACACGCTCACACAAGAGGACTTCCATGGGGCCTTCGAGAAGTTGTTGGAACGGTACAACAAGTGCATTGCAGCCGGAGGAGATTACTTCAAAGGGGACTAGAGTTTCCTGTGTGTACTATCAATAAAAATGCCCATACGAAAAAAGTCCGTAAACTTATTTAATGATCCTCGTATATCTATTTTTGGTAAGTACTACAATCAATTATACTTTTCCAAATCATTCTGAGTCCATCCTAGGGTTTCAATGGAAAAAAAGATTACTTGGCACTATCCAACTTCTTTTCAAGTAACGGGAAATACGTAACATTAGGTCATATACTCCAAGGAGCAGAAGGAGCGTTCCTGACTTTGCAATGATATACGCATACTTTTATATATTTACCTACACAATATATATATATATATATATATATATATATATATATATATTGGCGTGTGTGTATGTTTGTGTGTGTGTGTGGTATGAGTTAGTTTTGCTGGTCTAGCCAGTTAAGATACACACACACCCATCTAATATCTATCTATCTATCTATAAAAAAAAAAGAAAGAAAAAAAAGAAAACCAGTTGTATAGTGGAGTTTAACGTCCCGGCGGATCATAAAGTAAAAAAAAAGAAAGCGAAAAGGGGCATAACTACTAAGACCTTGCTGAAGAAGTTAAAAAATTATGGAACACGGAGGTGACGGTGATACTAATTGTAATTGGTGCACTTGGAACAATCCATAAAGGCTTGGTAAAGGAAATCAAAGAACACGTGGAGACCATCCAAACTATAGCATTATTAAGATCGGTCAGAATACTGAGAAGAGTCCTAGAGACTTGAGGAGACTTTCTGTCACTCAAACTCCAGTGAGAAACCATCAGCTAACGTTGGTGTGAAAAACTCTTAAAAGTATAAAATAATAATAATGATAATAACAATAATAATAAGTATAAGAGGTCCCCGTGGTATAATAGTTATCGTCGTAGGAAATAGACATGGCGACACGAGTTCAAATCCTCGACGAGACTGACTGCATTTCACATAGCACTAATACCCTTGGGAAAGGTATGAATCCAATTATCCTCCCTCCAGCTATGTGTAAATAGTAGAGCAGACTAGGTTCTTCAGCCTTGGTGAGGCAACTAGTCTAGGAGAAGGAATACTCTGAATTCAAACCTGTTAAAATCCGCTTAGAAATTGACCTTGTGTCATATCCTGCCCGAGTGGAGGGGTTGGTAAATATGACAACGATAGTAATAATAATAACAAGAAGAAATTACAAAGAATTTCTAATTGTGTGTGTGTGTGTGTGTGTGTGTATTGTGAGTAAACATTAATTTTAAGCAAAATATTCCCCTTTTGGAAAGGAAATAATTTAAACTTTTTAGTTTTATTAGAAATACCAGCATATTTGCTTTTTTTATATATACATATCACTTTATTTTCACGTTCTGTTTTTGTTTTTGTTTTTTTACGTAGGTGTATGTTATTATTCATTTTTTTTTAATTAATATTTGGCTCTAACGGTGAATTCATTTTGAATGTTCTTCTCCACTCCCTTCCGACGTGAAATATAGTTACGTTTGAGTCCATTGGGACAGTTAGACTGTTTTATTTAAATATTTAAAAAATTGAGGGATGATAGACTTTTTTCAATTACTAAAATTTTCTTTTTTAATCTCTGAATTTTCTCTTTATGTGTGTGTGTGTGTGTGTATGTGGATGCGTGAGCGTGTGTGTGTTTGAGTAAATATCAATTTTATTAATCAAAGTAAAAGAACGCCTCTTCAAATAGAAAATATCTTAAAATTTCTTAGTAGTAACAGTGATATCAGTATATTCGTTTACATTTTTTTTCATCGATAGATTTATCTACTTATTTATTTGGCTTTTTTTGTTGGTTATATCAGTGTGTTTTCTTGGTTTTTAGTATTGAGCCGAGCAAAGATGAAGAATGAAATAAAAAAAATACCATTTAATATTATTTATAATAAGATTATTACATTAAAAATATTTTGAATATTCTTCTTCGCCTCCTCATCTTCGGCATGAAATACGTTGGAGTTGGTTGGAACAGGTAGATTTTCTTTTTTCTTCAGAGCTACAAGAGAGCACGTAATATTACTTTGAACTCAAAGCTTATGAATTTATAATATAATTAATAACATAACATCAATTCTTTCTTTATGTATTCATTATTAGATATGGTGATAGAATATTTTCTGCTGATTGCGTCAGCAAAATTAAAACGCCTCTTATCTGTAAGTTGGTCGGTTGTTTGGGTTTTATGGCATAATAACATTTGAAGGTTATTTAATGTTAAATCCATTATTATACGAATATTCAGTTCTATTTCAAACAACTCAGTTTAGCATGAATACACAGTTTAATTGTCAAAAACATTTCTATTTCAAGCTATTCAGTTTAGTCAAAACGTTCTTATTCAACCTTACGATCGCAACAGGAGGGCAAAAAAGGTCATGATTTAAATGGATCAATGCACCGACAAAACTCCAAAACTGCTTACATTTTGTTTTGACAATTTGAAGGTTCGAGTCGTACTAGTCCTTAACTGATCTTTTAAATTGACTTTTGAATTTTTCCCAGAGTTTTTAAGTCTATTTTATAATTCTATAAAAGGAAAATTACATTTTCCTAAAAAAAACAAAAAAAAAACAACGTATCATATTTTCTATTAGATTTTAGCACCAGTGAATACCTTATATTGTCTTATCTTTTATGCAATTAACAAACAATCAGAAAGAAATACAACTCAAGGAACCTACAACATATGACGAGAAAGGGCGTGTCTAGGCTACGGCCCTGCTTTCAGACCCACCTAAAAGGCCTTGTGCCACACTCGTCCGATCGATGGGACAAATGACAAATACTGAAAAATACCTTCTTTCTCCCTGCAGTCGAACCTGACATTTCTACCTGCTGTACTAATTCTCCTAATTTTGTATATATGTTCCGTTCTTCAATACACTTGTTCCATCTATTTTCTCTTCATCCGTGTCTTCTTTATGGTCCCTAACTGGCCACAACAACTTTGCGATGAAAGATTTGCGAGGACCACCGATATTAAAAAACGACTTCTCCAATGACACTGGCAAACAAGTTTTCGTGAAAGAACTAACGTGAAAAGCAAGCCAGTGAAAATACTAGTGCATACGAATTTGGCGAACAAGGATTTGTACTACCGCGAAAAGATCGCAAGCGAAAAAACCGTCTGCGAGCTTAATGGATGCTGAAAAAGATAACATAAAAAATGAAGTTGTTGTTACATTTAACGAGGTGAAAGTGTGGTACTTGAAACGAACGCAGTTAATAATGAAACAAATGTAAACAATCGATGTTTATATGAAAATTCTCGAAACGGTCATTAAGCTCTACAGTAATTTTCGGAGCTGTATTCTTGTGATCCTTCCAAACAATCCAAGTAAGAGTCCGATGGTCTTTTGTTATCTTCCAGAATTTTGCTTCCATGAAGAGGTTTTTCCTTATTTCTTAAATGCTGTCATTACTTTCGAGACAGTACTCCTTGCTACACCAAATAATTCAGCGGTTTTTGTTTCGTTAGCACCTGTCATACGAGAACCAACAATTTGACCTCTTTTAAAATCTGATATATCTGCCATTTTAGTGAATTTTGATTTATTTCAAGAAGGTAGAGATTTCACCAATGGTCCGGGACACCTCTGGTTCAATCCCAGGTCGCGTCATACCAAAGACTTTAAAAATAGTACTTTATACCTCTTTGATTAACACTCAGCAATATAAGGTACGTATCAAGGGTAAAGTGGAGCATTCCAGGGTAAAGAGTAGCGCCCTCCACGACACCTCGGTGTAGTAGCTATTGAAAAGGGAGCCTTCTGGTCACCCTCGACTACGGTCTCTAACTTATATAATTGACCTAATGAGTAGAATGTTTACCAATGGTCCAGGAGACCGGGGTTCAATCCCAGGTCGAGTCAAAGCAAAGACTCTAAAAATGTTTTTTGAAGCCGCTCTGTTCGTCACTCAGCACTATATTGAAGGATCAAGGGTAAAATAGAGCAATCCAGGGAAAGGAGTAGCGTCCTCCCCTACGACTCGGTGTAATAGCTTTTGAAAAAGGGACCCTTTAGGTCACCCTTGACTTAGGTCGGCTAAGATATCTGTAAAAAAAACAACAATTTTAGTAAAATAAGACGAGGAAAATTAATAATAAATCAAGAAACATAAAAATAACAAACGTTTTCACGGTTATGTTATTAAGATTCTAGCTGTTTCTATTATTTTGACCAACCTCTGAATATATGATATAGAATACGAATATATTGCCATGAATAAGCTCGCGGGGATCATGCAGTATTAAGTGGAAAGCTAGAATAGTTAGAAAGAGGTTTTTAACGCACAGGCAGACAAAAGATTGTAGGTATATAGACGCTCGTGCGTATCATATGACTAAGGCACTCGAACAACACCCACAGAGACACGCGTGTGCGAGTGCGCCCACACACAAAAATACACACACACACACACACACATACACACACAAACGTGTGTGTGTTTGCTGTATTGTATTCAGATCTGCTTTTGCTGCTATTGCAACTTGCATTGTAAAAACCCAGATATTTATTTGCTGTCTACAGTAAGTAAAGAAGTAAGTGAAAGTAGCCAGATAAAAAAAGAAAGAAAGAAAGAAAGAAAGAAAAGAAGAGAGGAAAAAAGAAGACTGAAACCGGTGAGCAGGTTTCAAATCGGACATGCTATGAGATCGTGACACAAAACTGGTGAAAGTCTTACGGTATTGAAATGCTTTTTTGTTTGTATGTTTAACCAAGCAAATGTCTACTGATAAGATGAATTCCAAAGAACAATTGTTGCTAATAAGTTTCCCATGTTTGATAAGTCTAGACTTTCGCGCACTAGCAAATGTTCTGCGAAAGAGACTTTCTTTTTATTGTCACCTTGTAAAATCGAGGGCTTTATTTCTTGAAATTATAGTCATTAAAGTTTTCATTATCATCTTAAAACTGTATCACATTTCTCAACCATTTCACAATCTATCTATCTATCTATCTATCTATCTATCTATCTATCTATCTATCTTGTTAGAATAGCGTTTATTCCAAGGCTAGCAGCAACAAATAAATTAATGAATACTTCGTTTAATTCTAACAATTTATTAATCAACACGTGAAACAATAACAATTTACAGTCCTTCCTGTGTATAAAGTTGAGTTTAAGGGACTTACCGGTGCGCTGAAGAAGATATCTAGTATCTTAGGTTTGTCTTTCTGAGAGCTTTTAACGTCCCCGCCTCATGGAACGTCTGGTGGAATCTGTCTGATTAGATTTTGGATCTTTGCGCCAAGACTTCTGGGTTCATCACGTGATTAGTATATCCAATCACAGAGAGCCTCTTTCTCACTCACTCCATTCACAGGAATTACCATTTTACTAACCCAACATATCTATCTATCTATCTATCTATCTTTTTATACCTATTCTAGACGGTCTGATAAAAATTATACAAATTGATATCTGGGAAAAAATCCCATAAAAAAAGACTGAAGACATACGTACTACTTGAAAATAATCAATCAATAACGTAATGCCTAGTCAAAAGAAAAAACACCGACATAAAACCTTAAGCTAAACGTAAGAGTGCTCAATATGTTAAGTAGAACGAAATATAAAAGCCAACAGAGTCAGAAAAAAATTGTTTCTCACTGTCGGCATTTATATCTTATTTAAGGGACCTGTGTGGCTTCATGGCTAACGTACCAGACTGCGATATTGGTGTAAGCGAGTTCAAACTCGTTTTTTTAATGGCATATCAACCTTTTTGAGTCATTTAATGTCAAATCCATCATTCCAGAAGGACAGTAGTGGTACTATTTAACCCATAGCTGAGAGGATAAGGGGGTTCATATTTTTCCTAAGGGTATTTGTCCGAAAGTGAACGTAATAACGAGACTGGAGTTTGAACTCACTAACTATGATTCTGAAGTCAAGCACCTTAACCATTACGCCACGTGGAGACCCTGTTTAACCTTTACTAGCATTATTACGTTTACTTCCGCACTGAATGCCCTTAGGAAACGCGTGCACCCCCCTGAAATGGCTTAAATACTATAGTTCTAGATTTTAGAATTAAATAACCTACGAAGGTTGATATGCTATCAAAGAAAGCAACTAAACCAAATAAATTAATATATATATATATATATATATATTGGCGGACGGGTAGAGACTATCCAAACGACAGCATTGCTGAGAACGGCCAGAATCCTGAGACGAGTCCTGGAGGCTTGAGAAGACTTGCTGTCACTCAGATTTCAGCGAAAAACCATCAGCTAACGCTGATTTGAAAATCTCTGATTAAAAATAAATAAATATATTATATATATATATATATATATATATATAATCCATGGAAAATAGTCTGCAACCCTGGGTTTCATGAATTTTTTGGCAAAACAACAATCATCAGGCAATTAAGAAGATGGGATGAATTGGAAATCGAAAATACAAAAAAATACAGACAAAAAACCTTTAGGATTTCGTTTGTGTGTGTTTGTCAGAGAGTGAGTGTATGTGGGTGTGAGCATATGCGTGTATGTGTTATAGTTACGTATGGATGCTTGTTTTTATGACCTTAAGTCAGGCTACGAACGTAGCACGTTGGTCTTAGCGGAAATGAATTCAAGTGTATATTGATAATTCGTTACATTATTTATTTCGGTGACTATAGCTATGGAACAAAACATCACCTTACAATAAATGCATATCATCCTACATAGGTAGGGACTTCCAAAACTTAATCTCTAAACACTTCCCTAATAATAGCCCCTAGCCAAAATCTTCAATAAAAACAACATCAAGGTTAACTACAGTTGCACAAACAACATGGCACAGATAATAAAAAAACACAACAAAAAATCGCATCCACCAACAGTACACCACACCCCTCCAACCAATGCAATTGTAGGGTCAAAAGCACACGCCCCCTACCAAATAAATGCCTGTATAGAAACATCATATACAAAACCACGGTAAAAACAAACAACTCCGTCAAACATTACATCGGTGCCACGGGGGGCACCATAAAACAAAGTATCCACAACCATAATCTTTTTTTTGAATATAGAAACTACGCATCCAACACCTCCTTATCCTCGTACAAATGGCAAGTAAAAGACACAAACATCTCTTCCACAATCACCTGGGGGATACTAAAATAAGCACCTGCCTACAACAAAATATCAAAAAATGCTTACTTTGCCTCCACGAAAAATTAGCCATTATATGATATATATATATATATATATATATATATATATATATATATATATATATATATATATATATATATATATATCATATAATGGCTAATATATATATATATATATATATATAATGGCTATATATATATATATATATATATATATATATGCCAGTTCTATATAATAGCTCATCCGTTTTCTTATTTTCCACAAATTAAGATAATGGTTGATAAACATTTTAAAACAAAGTATTTATCTACATAAGTACTATTGCAGCTAAATATAATTAGTTGAGTGACGAATATTTATCTTAACAATGCTGTGGTCTGGATGGTCTTGAGTCTTCAAATTTCTCGATTTTTTTTCTCAATCTTTGAGGACAATTCCAAGTACACCAATTACAACTGGTATCACTGTCACCCTCCAGTTCCACAGTTTTGTGTTGTTCTCTGGCAAAGTTAAAAATTTTGTGCATCTTTTTGCGTTCTTTTATCCTCAGTCTGTAGTAAGCTCGGACCGTAAAATACAGTAAGCTAGGATAGTAAAATACAGTAAAATGTAATTTAAAAAATAAACCACACACACACACACACACACACACTTATATATAGGCAATGAACTCTAGAGATCCGTTAGGTTCGTGGAAAAAGACATAAAAAATATATCTGTGTATAAATTATTAGTATTTGATGGGAATACTTTATCTTTTCATATGATAATTGTGAGCATCATACAAGAACTAACGTAACGGATTTGTAAGGATAATAATTTTATATTTTTCTTCGTTGTATACTTGCTCTGCTGTTGTAGTTTCGGGCACTTTTCTAATTTTTCTCATTTTCATTTGTCCAGCGGTTTGATACTAAGTCTAACGTAAAGTTGGGCAGGTTTCGATCCCAGCTTCAAGCGTCCTACGTGTCTAGCCACACTGAAGAGTTGTGATACAATGAAACAGTCTGTCTTCGGATGACAATATATATATATATATATATATACGTAGATGGAAAAAGTTTAAATCATGCCATCATTTATGTTGTTGATGACTTCTTTTATTAATGGAATCCAAGCACTGCAATACCAAAGAAGAAGTGATTGAACAACAAGTGTGACTATGTTGAAAAACAAACCTTATTTGGTTACATGTTATGAGAATATCTTCATTAGCCAATGAAATTTTCAGCTGACCCACAGATAATTTAGGCTAAATCTCTTGGTTTAATGGCATATTGTTATGCCCTCGAGAAATAGCATAAAATGAAAAAGACAAACACGTGTCTAGAGAGAAGCATAATATTTATATATTTATTGTTTGTTTGTTTGTTGGGTTTTATGGCATATCAACCTTTGTATGTTATTTAACGCCAAATCCATTTTTATGTAAATAATCTGTTCTATTGAAAACAGTTCAGTTTAGCTTAAGTACACAGTTTAATTGTCAAAAACATTTCCATTTCAAAGTATTTAAGCAGTTATATGTAATAATTCAGTTAAGTGTAAATACAGTTTTAATGTCGAAAAACAGTTCTATTAGAAAAAATTCAGTTAAGCATAAGCACACAGTTTAAGTGTTAGAACAGTTTGTCAAAAACGTTTCTATTTCAAGCTATTCAGTTTACTCAGTTCATTTTAGCATAAGTATGCTGTTAGTTCTATATAACCCATAGATAGGGCCCTATCAGGTGCTACCACTCCTGGCCAGAGTGGACCTGGGAGCAATGGAAAATAAGGGGAACTCCGCATTCCCCAAGGCTCCAGCACTGCTGGAACCTCACCATCAGATTGTTTAGTGTCATATCAGGACACTCGTTGGGCTGGGGGGTCTTACCCCTCTGCAGAGAAGCAGTCGGTGTATTCTACAGCCCCAGCCGACTGGGCAATTATATATTACAGTAAAACAAGTAATACAATGTCACCAGTTAATTTTTATTTATTGCGGACTTTTTTTCCTCATCTTGGTAGTTTTTGTGTTGTTTCTTCTTTCACTACGTTTCGGCCAAATTTCACCTCTGGCCTTCTTCAGGTGATTTACCGCGACCTCGGATAGGAATGCTGAGTCTTGTAACCGTATCCTCAGTAATTACTGCCTTCCATAGTTGTTGTCTATCGCACGACGTTTTTGACCAAGTAAACCTCTGGCCGGCTTGGGTAGGAATTGCTCACCTGGAACCGTAGAGACTCAACGCCTCTATCTGCTGCGCAATAAATAAAAATTAATTCTCAGATTAAGAAGCCTCATCTCAAATTCCAATTAAAGACAAGTACAATGTCGCCCGTGTAAGTTGCTACTAACTCCCAGAGTGGATGACAGTCAAATACTATATCTTTTTTAGAAGAGTCCATTGTGTATCGAAAATAGGGATTATACCAGAACATATATCAACCTTCGTTGGTTATTCAAAGTCAAAGTCATCCTTGAAGAAAAACAAAAATAGAACAATTTAATCCATCGCTGGAGGATAAGCGTAATAGCGCGGCTCGAGATAAACTTGATTACTTCGAGGTTACCGTCCAGCAATATAGTTATTACGCCCCTGCGAGCCCCACCCCCGTTATTATGTGTAAAGTCAGTGTTATCTATGGGTGAAGAGAGTTCACTATCAGGGATAGAGTGTATATCTGGATGGATACAAAAATCAACACTTCGGCGATACTTTTAGATTCCAATTTTTGGTGACCTTCAAAGCAGACAGTCACTCTAAGAGAAGAAAATTTCAATAATCATCTGAGTACGCCATGAACATGTCAAAAGAACAGAGTGCACTTCCCCATTAAAATAACATTTATAGGATTTACACTAACATTTTAAAATGGCCGTGTTGCCGCTTGTTCCCGAAACAAAGATGGCGGACGTCAGAAAACTAATCAGTCTCGGGGACGTATTGGTCAAGAAAGTCACGTGGTTAGTGTTCACAACAACGTCCATAGCTTTGATTTTGTCTCGCGCATTTGGAGCCGACTGTAGGACAAGGATTACCTATATACATACTCTCGTCTTTTAAGAACTCATTCCTTTTTACGTTTTCACTTCCAGAGACAGCACCCTCTCACTCTATCCATTGCGACTTACCGAGACAGGACACTGTCTCTCTTTCTCTAACATTTTGATTTCCAGCAGTCGACCCCACGAAAATGTATACATTTTCGTGGGATTGACAGCTGGAAATCCTATACATTCAATCACGCAACATTAAATTACTTTATCACTAAACCAATTAAGCACACTCCTATAATTAATCATCATCATCATCATCATCATCATCATCATTTCGTGCGGCTAGCACGGATATCCCAGACCCTCTCTCTCCACGTCTCCCTATCATTCATCGCCTCCGGCAGGTCTTCAGGGTTACATCCCGTATAATCACATAGCTGCTGTATGAATGTTCGAGCTGGTCGTCCTGCTTTTGATTGGCCATATGCGGGGGTCCACAGGAGCACATCACTTACGATCTCGTCCTTGCTTCTCCAGCAGTGTCCGGCATGTCTGGTTCGTCTAGCTTGTATAGTTTTCGTGATAGGTGGTAGGTGACCGTATAGTTGGCGCCTTGTGGGGTGTTGCTGCCAGGACTTGTTC
>OY757918.1:22455349-22485349 GCA_963585895.1 Sepioteuthis lessoniana
TTAACTGTATGTATCTACAAAATATGTTTACAAATCGTATATTTGATACATATATGTAAAACAGAATTTGGCATTAAATAACCAAAAATAGTTGATATACCATTAAACCAAACCAAACCAATGGCAATTCTAGTATGCTAATAAATAGATTAGGACTCACTTTAAAATGAAATTAACTACAAACTATCAACTTACAAATCATGTATCTATATCCATTTAAAATTATGAAAAAAAACTAACAACAGATGCTAAATTATTATTGTTATATAGCTATGCATGAAACCATTAAACTTTGAGCAAAAATGAGCTCAGATTCGTAGAAAAATGTTATCAAGAAAATATCTTTTACAAATCATATTTAGAGTGTATGTGTTGCATACTCATATGCAGGTGCATGCAGAAACATATTCAATACAATAAAAAGAAGCGGACACAGTTCTTTAGAAAAATATACCTCTCACTTTATTTGAAAGGGTTCGAAAGGGTTACGAAAGGTATTATCCGTGAGAGGTGGGTTGGAGACTGAACAGGACTACAACATATTGACCCCCCAATTCTTTTGGCTACAGCGGCATTTTTTTCCCGTTCTCTTGGGCTGCTAAAAAGGGGGCCTGGGGGCCCAGCCTCTGCTGGGATATGGTTCTCATTCCTGCATCTTTTCTCCAACTGATCTGAACTTCCTGTCGCTGGGGTTATATAATAATTTGACACCCACCTACTTCTTGCGAGCGTCACATTTGTACTCAATTCAACCCGTCGACAGTCAAGGTTATCCCCTGATATCTTCGACCGGATGCACCTGTTATTTACACTGGTGCATTTCTCATCTGACAGCCCGGCTGGGTCGGAGGTCAATATGTTACATATGTATGAAGATTGGTTTGATTTGGTTTGGTTTGGTTTTATGGCACATCAACCATTGTAGGTTATTAATGTCAAATCCATTTTATACATATAAACAGTTCTTTTTCAAACAATTCAGTTTAGTACAAATATAGTTTTTTCTTTGCACACCGTTAAATTTCAAAACAATTTTATTTCAAACAACTCAGTTTAACATAAGCACACAGTTTCAATGTCATCACACTCCTATTTCAAGCAATTCATTTTAGCAGAATTAGAGAGTTTAGTTCTTTTTAACCCATTTGTATTTTGTTTGCCATTCACTGAGTTTATGAAGTGATAAAGAAAAATATTTTCTTTGATTATGAAAAGTAGCATCACGCGGGCTGCATTTAATGCTTCATTTGAGTAATAATAAAATAGAGAACCTCTTAGTATATGGGGGAGTGATTAACGTGCTGGATTGGATCTCCCCCCCCCCCAGAGAGGGATCGAGAAAATTTGAGGTACTGGTTAGTATCCAGACTGAGTTGTGAAGGTCCCCCTGGAATGGGGGTTTGAAATTTGAAACAGGGGATTTGAGATTAGCAGATTAAGTATATGTGCAAAATCTTGACAATCTCGTTGTATGTACCGGAAAATTTGTGGACTCGGTTTTGAATTGTTCTTGAGGGGGAAATGTTTTTGGCCGAATGGATAAAAGTTTGGGTTGTTTAGGGAAGACCACCCCCGGATATTTTAACTCATCTTTGGAAGTAAGCAAGAAACTAATATTGTGTTGTTGTGCTCGGAACAAGTAAAAATGAAGAAATGATGGATGGATACGAGCCATGCTTTTGTAGAGATACTTGCTGAAAGAAGAAAGAATATTACTGAAAAACGAACCTAAAGTTATCATATTAAGGTAAAGACACAGAGAAGCAGATATAAGTTTAAAAAATAGTGAATGAGCTATTTATTTATAAAAACAAAAAAAGGACGACAGGACGAAGGAAAAAGCAAGAAAAAAAAGAAAAGAAGAAAAGAAACTTGAACACTGTTGAAAACAGCATACCCCCCCCAAAAAAAAACCTGAACATTTTTAGGAAAGATAAACTGTGCATAGATTGTAACAAAAGAAAAACTGAACATTTATTTGAACTGTGTGAACTTTAATTGTGGACATATCTTTAATATTGTTTTGACTTGTTGAGAATAGTTGAAAAATTAGTCGAAAAAATTTAACGAAAACCATTCACAGGGGATTTGATATTAAATTTAGGAAGATTTTAAAATGATGTTGATTCTAAATTCATTTGGAATATTGGGTTTTCGTGGAATAGGAAATACTTTTGTGTGTGGGGGGGTGTTTTTGAGCCAATCACGGGCTGACGCGAGATTAGGACAGAGATTTATCCAAGTTGTGTTACAGATTGTTTTAGGCATACAGTAAGAAGTAATTCAAAAGAGGAATTAACCGTCCCATGGATTTGTTGAAGGCCGGTGGTGACCAGTATTTTCAGATTGGAGTTACAAGTTGATGGAAAAAAAGGTAAGAAAGGCGTGGCCTGCTCCAATATTTTGTGGATGATGTCTGAATCTTTCAGTCCCGATGATGCTTTAGATTCGTGCATGATTTGGCGAAGTGAAACGAATCTGGAAAAGGCGAGGGGCCTATATCTTGGTAGCCACGAAGGTTCCTGATTAAATTGAAAAGCAACCTGGCGAGGGTGTGATCAGGTAAAGCATGTTCTTCAAGGGTTTTCAAACCAATAGGCATGGTAATAATGAAAAAATGAGTAACACATTGCTAATAAATATTCTTGCGTGGTCTATTTTAGGTGGTTTACTGCATGCGTGTCAGATTGTGATACATTTGGATGTATTGTTATTTTATAGAATTGTGATTCATTGTTTTGGGCCATGATTTTTGTGGATTTATGTGGAATGTTTTGGGCCTCAAAGATATTGTTTTTTAGTAGGTGGAATTCTCCAGTTACTCCAGGTAGAAACCTGTTGAGCGAAGGACTGGAGTGTGGTCATAAGGAATCCAGGCGAAATGTATTGCTGGAATGACCAGGTCCACTAGGTTTATGATCAGGATTTGGGACCAGAGTATGGTCCTTTTATGGTTTTGAGATTCTTCAAGGAATTACAGAGGGCCCTATTGTGTTTGGGAAGATGAAAGATGCATCCGTATTTTACTGTGATGCACGCATGTTAAGATAGTCAACCGCGCAAAGAATAGTATGAAATAAATTTAGATGATAATTAGCCTGGGCAAGTGTTACATAGTGAGAGGTAACCTTCTAATTAAGATTTTTTTTTTTTTTTTTGCTGTGGTTCAAGTAATTTCTTTTTGTATTTTTACTGTTTTTGTCCTTGAGCATTATTTGTAAAATGTGTGCGAGAGGGGGATGGAGATGGACGTGAAGAAAAATTACACATGTGGAATTTTGAAAAAAAAAATGGGATGATTGTTATATATTGACCCTTGACCGAGCCGTAAATCAAGAGATGCACCTGTGTAAATAAGTGGAAGCAGGTGGCCATCAAACAAAAATATAACCAGGACACAGACGGCTTGAGTCAGTTGGAGTTGGAGTTAGTTGGGGACAAGATGACGAACTGAGAACCAGCGGCAGACAGAGGGCCTTGGGCTCTCACATACTCACGGTTGAGCAATCAAGCCAAGATGAGGAAGAAGTGCTGCTATGGTCGAAAGAAGAACTTGGGTCAAAATAACAGTCTGTCACTGTCTCCAACTCACCTCTCACACACAACCAACATCAACCCTTTCGAGAATAAAGTGTGAGAGATTTTATTTTTATGAAGAAGTGTGTTCGTTCGTTCATTGAAGTTCATCATTATTGTTGACTATGTTTTCGCATATATTTGTATATGTATCACGAGTATACAACACAAAGAATCATTTATATTGATCATAAAAGGTAAATAGAATATGTAAAAAAAAAATTCAAATATCTTCTGCATATATTTTTACGGGAGTCTGGATAGTTTTAAAATATTTTTGATGGCATCAGTCAAAAAAGTGAACAGAGTACTGAATTTTTAAAATCTAAAAAACAAAAAAAAAAAAAAGATACTCGTTGGAATAAAACAATGATCTTGGATTTCCTCAGAATTTCAAGAAGACTGATTATAGATTTTAGTGAAAGAACTATCGTTTATACTCGTGTAATAAGTGATCTTCAAAGGGAAATTTTTCACCAACCAAACAAAAAATCTTGTATTGCACAGGTTTTTAAACACATCGAACTTTTCTTTTTAGGAGTGGGGAGGAGAATCTCCATGGTATTGTGGTTAAAGTGGTTGGTTTGGTTGGTTTGTTGGGTTTATGGCATATCAACCTTTGTAGGTTATTTAATGCCAAATCCATTTGTATGTAAATAATCTGTTCTATTTCAAACAATTCAGTTTAGCATAAGTACACAATTTAATTGTCAAAAACATTTCTATTTCAAACTATTCAAGCAGTTATATGTAACTATTCAGTTAAGTGTAAATACAGTTTTAATGTCGAAAAACAGTTCAATTTCAAATAATTCAGTTAAGTATAAGCACGCAGTTTAAATGTAAGTACAGTTTAACTGTCAAAAACATTTCTATTTCAAGCTATTCAGTTTATTCAAAAAATTCATTTTAGCATAAGTATGCCGTTAGTTCTATGTAAACCATAGATAGGGCCCTATCTGGGAGTGAATCTGGGAGCAATGGCAATGAAGGGGAACTCCGCATTCCCCAAAGCTCCAGCACTGCTGGAACCTCACCATCAGATTTTTTAGTGTCATATGCAAGACACTCATTGGGGGGGGGCTTACCCCTCTGCAGAGGTGCAGTCAGTGTATTCTACAGCCCCAGCCAACTGGGCAAGGTTAAAGTGGTAGACAGTGACATTGCAGAAAGCGAGTTTGAATTCTAATCGCTTTATTAAGTCAACTCCCTGATTAGTCATCATCATCATCATCATGTCATGCCACAGGCACGGATATGCCTGACCCTCTCTCGCCACTTCTCCCTATCGTGCATCGCCTCTGGTAGGTCTTCAGGGCTACATCCCGTATCCTCACACAGCTGCTGTATGTATGTTCGAGCTGGTCGTCCTGCTTTTGCCCGGCCATATGTGGGGGTCCATAGGAGTACATCACTTATGAGCTCTCCCTGATTCTCCAGCAGTGTCCTGCATGTCTGCTTCGTCTAACTTGGATAGTTTTCGTGATGGGAGGCAGGTGGCCGTATAATTGGTGCCTTGTGGGGTGTTGCCGCCAGGACTTGTTCAATATTGCTCGCAACATTCTTGTGTAATTGCCGTCTAGCTTCTTCTCCGGCCGTTTAGTTAGCGTCCAAGTAGTGCATCCATACAGCCGTATTGATACGACCGCTTTGGCCTAGGGGTTAGAGTGTTCGCCAATGGCCCGGGAGACCTGGGTTCAATCCCAGGTCGAGTCATACCAAAGACTCAAAAAATGGTACTTGATGCCTCCTTGCTTAACACTCAGCATTATAAGGTATGGATCAAGGGTAAAGTAGAGGAATCCAGGGAAGGAGTAGCGCCCTCCCCTACACATTGGTGTAGTAGCTATCGAAAAGGGAGCCTTCGGGTTACCCTCGACTATGGTCACCAACTTTATTATTTAATACCAATGGGACAAATAGTCGTACTACTGTTTTTCTAAAAGGGCGACTTTGGCATTAAACAACCCACGAAGGAGATAGTGTTATATTCTCATGTGCCGTGTCATTGCGACACAATAATAAAGACGCAGGAAGACTTCTTTAACAATATTTACCTCTCACTTTATTGCAAGGGTTTGAAAAGGGTTACTCAAGGTTTGCGTGTGAGAGGGAGCTGGTGAGCGAACATAAACTGTAATATTTTGACCCCCCCCACTCTCATGGCCGTCAACGTTGTGTCTTTCTCGTTCTCCTGATGCTCAACCGGAGGCCCTGGGATCCACTCTGCTGGGTGCAGGCTTTCTTTACTGCATCTTATCAGCATCAACTCATTAGGGTCCATAGGCCCCTTTGGCCTGATGTGGCTTTCCCTACCACGTCTCCTCTATTTACGACTCCGACTCTACTGGAACTGCCACTCGACTTCTGTCTTGACTGAGTTATATAATAGTTCAACGCCCACTCGATCGCCCACTCGATCTTTGAAATCGCATGTTTGATCGTCATCAAGCGGAAATAACTGTCATGTAATTCACAGGTCACTCTCTTCCGGTGCATCAGTCTATGAGTGTACCATGGGAATTTTTTAGCTCGTCCCATTTCATCAGCCAATTTCCGCCCACGCGATTTCCTCTCATAACTGCCATTAGAATGTGTCACTTCCTTCCGGTGCATCACCTTGAATGGCATTTTTGGCCGGATCGAAGGTCAAAGTATATTTACATCACATGAAAAGTAAAAGTTAGCCGTGTCTGCTCTAATGAACAACATTACATTTTTACAAAATAATTTTTTGAACCAAATATACCAAAAATCATTTTGACGTGCAAAAATATATAAAGTAATCAAAATTATGCATACAGATATACAATATGTACAGTGTGCGGAAGCAAAATATGGAATAATTTTAAAAACGGTTTTTTGTCTGATTTGTCCAAATTTTTAAGAAAAAAAAAAAAACGCAATAAATCTAAATTTTCATGATTAGCTCTATTATTCAAGCATTTTTTAAAATTAAAATTCAGCCCAATATTAGTGATCAATAAAAGAAACGATAAAGAATCTAGGATTTGCTTAACGCCGAAAGCAAGTCAAAGTTTCATTGTCTACTGTATGCATAGCAGAGAAAAAAATTCTCCAGAAAAAGTGTTTTTTAAGGAAAATGGGAAGTGGGGATCAACCAAAAAGTGAAAAGGAGGCTTTTTAACTGTACGGGCTTCGGCGATTAAGAAAGACCCTACAACGTCAATAAGAAAACTTGCTAATGAATTGGAAGTAAACGAGAAAACTGTGAGGACAGCTGTTAAACAAGATTTTAGTCTTGTCCTTAACCTCCTTGTTTAAGCTATATTGTTTTAGAAAACAAACGAGTGCAACTTCATATCCAAATATAGGGTCGCTTAAGACCGATGTTGAAGAGGAATCAAATAAAATGTCTGGATAATCCATTTTGAAGGCATGCAAATTGTTTCAAAGGCGTATTGATAGAATAATTGAAAAAAATTGTCAGCCATATTGAGTAAATTTATTGCTTTGTGTCTATCTTATTTTGTTGTTTACTTTTTAGAATTAAAATTAATCTTGTTTTTCAATAGAAATGGTCCGGGAGATCTGGGTTCAATCCCAGGTCGAGTCAAACCAAAGATTATAAAAAAAGGTACTTGATGCCTCCTTGCTTAACACTCAGTACGTATCAAGGGTATAGTGGAGCAATCCAGGGTAAGGAGTAGCGCCCTCCCCAATAGCTCGGTGTAGTAGCTAAAAAAAAGGGAGCCTTTGGGTCGCCCCCGACTAAGGTCGCCAAATTAACAAACTAACAATAAAGTCGTTTTATTATTATACTCGAATATTCCTAATTTTGCTTCCGCACCCTGAATTATTTACAAGAAAATGAGTTTGTTTTCAGAAAACAAAATATAGGGACCATCAGTAAGAAACCTACTCTGAATATATGCCTACTTTGTAAATGAATTCTGGACCACAACTTTTACTAGTATAAACAATTTACTGTATTTAAAAGTGTGTTAATTGATTTGATTTATCAAAACGCCAACACAGAGAATAAATTTTGTAAACTCATTCCCTTTCTATCAGCCATTACTATGGTAAGTTGTCTTGACGGCACCCAGTGCTTGTGAATGTAAATATTTCCTGGTCGGCCAACATCGGTGTGTTCGTCTGTAGGAGTCTATTGGAGAACATTTATTTTAAGTTTAGCTATGGGCCAAATCGTCTATTTTTTTTAACAATTACAACCCCCCACAAAAAACACGGAATCCATGGGAAGCAGCGTGGGGGACGTAAAGGCAAGCGGATAAACCCTCTGAGGGCTCAACACAATGCCTAACATGACACTGGACGTATGAATCCTATGGTTCATCGGACAGGATCGATTAGTTCGATCGGGGAACTACTGCTGCTCATCTATAAGGGTGGCTTCCATAGATGAGAACAAAAACAGCCACTAAAAGATAACCATGACCCACACTCAAACCACATGTCCAAACCGCATCGCTCTTCGTCCGAGTAAAAAAGGGGCACGTCTTGCTGGGGTTGGAGCCCTGGCTTCAGTGTTCGAAAAATCAGGTACAGAGCTCAAACAACAAAATTTACTAAAATGCAAACACACAATACAAATAGCAACATTTAAAGTTTGAACCTTAAATAGAATCGGACAACTACCGGAGCTAACTGCATCTGCCATAGATCATAAAATAGACATGATATGCATATAAGAACACAGATACACACGTAGCGAGGATATTAAATATCACGATACTGGCAATGGATGGACCCTAGCCATAGCATCAGCAAAAAAAAACTTTGTCAATGCCTCGATAGGACGAGTAGGTATGCTTATAGGAACACAAGCCCTAAAATCACTCAATAGTATTGAAAAAATGCACCCAAGGATGATGGTAGCTACTTTTAATGGCAACCCCAGAGCAAAAATTATCTCCTGCTATAGCCCTACCAATATTAGTGAAGAAACAGAACTAATCGCCTTCTACGATGAGCTATCCTCTCTTGTGCGCAGCATCCCGAAACACAACGTTCTCGTCATTGGTGGAGACATGAATGCCCAAATCGGGAAAAACGGAAACCACAAATACAGTCTACACAACTCGTCAATCAAGAATGGACAACATCTAACTGATTTTATGACAGAAAATAGATTAACATGCCTAAATACAAACTTTCAAAAAAGGGAGGGAATATTATGGACCTATGCATACGCAAACAACGCTAAAGCACAGATAGACTTCGTCTTTATAAACAAGAAATGGAAAAATAGCGCAGTGAATTGTGAGGCTTACTCCTCTTTCGTGGGTGTGTCCTCCGATCACCGAAATGTCACGGCAAAAATACGATTGAGTCTACGAAAGAATGCCCCTCGAACAACGACCACCATACACTATGAATAAGCCCTTTTTAATAACAAGGATATTAGATATAAATATGTAATAGCATTAAGAAACAAACTCGACGCACTACCAACAAAACATAGAACTAAATCTAGAGTCTCATGGGAGAGATTAGCGGTTAGAGAAAAACGAGCAGACGTGAAAACTGCCTCTAAATGCAATAGGAAGAACCCAACTTAGGCAAATGCCCTGAAACTAAAAAGGGCACAAAATGTGTTGCATAGTATACTGTGTCGTTATTAACAACGAGGAACACGTATGTATATAAGAATATAAGATTATATTTTTATTTTCGGTGATGATACTTGTGTCGAGAGAGAGAGCAATCGCAGAGAGTTCGCGCACACGGAGGGACTGTCGGGTGACGGACGAGCAAGTGAACAACTGACTTTAGCCGAAATTCGGGAACTTACATAGTCTACAAGTCTCACGTGACCTGCAGCAATTCCTCTTTTTCGTTAACCATGGTTATGCCCACATCTCACTTCTTTGCTTTTCATTGGTTATGTTGTCTGCTTCCCATTGGCTACTTGCCCAAGCCCGGTTCGGTGGGCGTACGCATCTGCCACTATCACCGAATTCAACGACGCTCACTGTTCGGTGATTTTCCGATATCTTCGACCGGATGCACCTGTTTTCAACATAACAACTCTGGGCATGGTGACATTTCGGCAATCACCTTGTTGATATTATCTTTGAGTGGATATGATCCTGTCAACATCCTCTAATACACAGCACCTGTGGACATGATGACATTTCGGTGATCACACCAGTCTAATCAATCTATCTGTCAACAACATCCGCCGTATTCACACCCGCAGGTCACGTTAATATATTACAAAAAGGCACAAAATGAATTAGCAAGCATATACCTAAAAGAACAGACAGAATACATACAAAATCAAATAGATAACATTAGAGACTCAGTGGAAGATGGGCAATCTAGGATACCATGGCAAACGATAAACGAAGTGAGCAGAAGAAATAGCACTGTCAAAGCTAAACTGAAAGCTACAAACCAACAAGAACGAATAAAACTGCGGAAACAACATTTCCAGAATCTACTAGGAAACCCACCGAAAGTTACACATGAACAAATCACGAGAATTATTAGAAAGCAATTAGACATCAAACTAGGACCGTTTACTCAAGAAGAACTCGACTCAGTACTTAGAAAGATCAAAAATAGAAAAGCCGCAGGGCTTGATGAAATTCCCCCAGAAGTATGGAAGACCAGACAATTCGATGACATACTGCTCCGACACTGTAATGCAATTTGTAATCAAAATCCGATAGACAGATAAATGAAGGAACGAATCTTCCCTTTCCGTAAATAGGGAGACCTCGGATTAACAAAGAACTACTGAGGTATAACACTCACATCTATAGCAGCCAAAGTATTCAATGCCCTACTACGCAACTGCATAGAACCCAAGATTGACAACATTCTGAGGAAGAACCAAAATGGCTTCCGGAGAAATAGATCCATGACCTCACAAATATTGACTATCTGTAGAATTCTGGAAGGCATACCGGCAAAAAACCTACAGGCCACAATATCATTTGTCGACTTTACAAAGGGCTTTGATTCCATTCATAGAGGGAAGATGTAGCAAACTCTATTCGCAAACGGTCTACCAAAAGAAACCGTCGCAACCATAATGATTCTCTATAGAAACACCAAATTGAAAGCGCGTTCTCCAGATAGAGGCACAGACTACTTCGACATTGTAGCAGGGGTACTGCAAGGAGACAGACTTGCCCCATACCTCTTTATCATCTGTCTAGACTACATACTTAGAACATCAATCGATAAAATCAAAGAAAACGGTTTCGAGCTGACAAAGAAAAGAAGCAGAAGGTACCCCGTAAAAACAATTACCAACGCCGACTACGCCGATGACATAGCGATTTTGGCAAATGCACCCGCCCAAGCTGAAGCCCTCCTGCATAGTCTGGAACGAGCTACCGCAGGCATTGGCCTCCATGTCAATGCACACAAAACGGAATATATGTGCTTTAATTAAACAGGTGACGTTTCCACACTAAACAGTAGCTTTCTGAAATTAGTAGACAAGTTCACCTACCAAGGAAGCAGTGTCTCATCAACCGAGACAGACATCGACAGGTGACTAACAAAGGCATATATAGCTATCATTCGGCTATCGGTCATATGGAAGTCAGACCTGACCGATAAAATGAAATGCAGTTTCTTCCAAGCAACAATCGTGTCGATCCTGCTATATGGATGCACTATATGGAAGCTAACTAAAAGGTGGGAGAAAAGGCTTGACGGCAACTACACAAGAATGCTGCGAACAATATTGAACAGGTCCTGGAGGTAGCACCCCGCAATGCAGCAGCTGTACAGCCACCCACCTCCCATCACGAAAACTATCCAAATTAGACGAACCAGACATGCAGGACACTGCTGGAGAAGTAGGGACGAGCTCATTAGTGATGTACTCCTATGGACCCCTACACATGGCCGAGCAAAAGCTGGGCGACCAGCTCGAACCTACATACAGCAGCTCTGTGAGGATACGGGGTGTAGCCCTGAAGACCTGCCGAAAGCGATGAACGATAGGGAGGGGTAGCGAGAGAGGGTCAGGAATATCTGTGTTGATGGCATGACAAGGTGATGATGATGATGGGTCAAATAGAACTAGATTGTGTACTTATACTAAACTGAATTGTTTGAAATAGAACTGTTTTATGTATAAAAATGGATTGGGCATTAGATGATCTACAAAGGTTGATGTGCCACAAAACCAAACCGAAGGAAACCTGAATAATCATGAGAAGAAAAGGGGAATACTGTTACTTCGGAAACATATAAGCTCATTATTAAAGTCTTAATGATTGGTTTGATCTTGCAACTTTAAACTTCTGAGTCAATTTCCAATTGAAGGGTTCGAAATAAACTTATTTAATCTTACATTCTGTGGTTTTATTATTGACTGAAGATTCGCGTTAATAAATTCAATATTGAGATGAAAGTTGGCATCTGTTTGGGGAACATAATTAAGTCTAATTCAACGACTCATCAGATTAATTTCATTATGACCTTTAACCTCTGTTTATTAACGAGTTGGCAGAGTCTCACATAAAACATTGTATATAACGGGACTTAAAATTGACCCTGATGATATGAAATAAAATTTAGGGGGGGTATTTTTGACCGATACACATTTCTACCACTTGTACATTTCTCCTTAAACAAAAACCTTTATTTTGTACAACTTCCGGTCGATGAATCCTCGAATGCGTCGACTGTCTCACTTCTCTTTAAGGGTAAGAGATCTACACTATGGCTCTGTGAGCTAGAGATATAGAATACACCGACTGCATCTCTGTACAGGAGTAAGACTTCCCCAACGAGTGCCCTCGATATGACACTAAACAACCAGATGGTTAGGCTCCAGTAATGCTGGAGCTTTGGGGAATGCAGGGTACCCTTTTATTGCCATTGCTCCATGGTCCACTCTGGCCCGGAGTGGTGGCACCTGATAAGCTCTTATCTATGGGTGAAATGGAAGTGTTTGACATTTAAACAGTACTTATGCTAAACTGAATTGTTTAAAATAGAACTGTTTTGACACTTAAACTGTGTACTTATGTTAAACGTAATTGTTTGAAATAGTACTATTTTGACATTTAACTGTGTGTAAACAAATAGTGTACTTATCTTAAACAGAATTATATGAAATAGATCTTTTTATATGTATAAATTAATTTGGCTTTAAATAACCTACAATGGTTGATATGCTATAAAACCAATATATATAAATATATATGATTTAGTTTGGTTTGGTTTGGTTTTATGGCATATCAACTATTGTAGGTTATTTAATGACAAATCCTCTTTATACATATATATCAAATATATATAATTTGGTTTGGTTTGGTTCTATGGCATATCAAGCATTGTAGGTTATTTAATGCCAAATCCATTTTATACATATATATTAAATATATATGATTTGGTTTGGTTTGGTTTTAGGGCATATCAAGCATTGTGGGTTATTTAATGCCAAATCATCTTTAGTTTGGTTTGGTTTTGTAGCATATCAACCATTGTAGGTTATTTAAAGCCAAATTAATTTATACATATAAAAATATCTATTTCATATAATTCTGTTTAAGATAATTACACTTATTAGAGAAAAAGAGGTAGTGTGTATATGTGTGTGTGTGGAAACACAAGAAAGAAAACGTCTTTACCTAAAAATTAGATTACATAAATATATATTGTTGGATATTGACTTGAAAATCCCGTTTGACATGCCGCGTAAATCACGTGGGTGACTGGCGAAAAGGAAGTTGGACACTGGGAACAAAAGATGACAAGAAACGCACCAGTTACCGAAAGTAAACAGGACGCAGGTGTTCCCCGGCCAAGAGGCCACGTAAATCGTATGGGTTAAATCCTAGAAGGAGGTCTGCCCACGTGCAACATGTAAGTAACATGTTGGAGATGTGATCATGAGAACTTGCGTGGGTGACCGGAATATTATATAATCACGGATATTTCGACTGAATGAGTAGAAAGAGAAGTTTCATATAAGATCCGTACAGTATGCCCCTGTGTATGAGAAAATAAGCCGATTATATTTTTTATACATCTGTATTTCTCTGCTATAAAAAGTTGCATGAATAGTTTTAAACTGCTGTATTGAAACGGGCGACCTCCACTCTGAGTTGTTTGGTTGTTTGTTTGGGTTTTATCGCACATATCAACCTTTGCTACTGACAGGGTATGGAAGTCTAATCTATTCGATCAAATAAAACGTGATTTATTCCAAGCTGTAGCTGTGTCAATACTACTACATGGATGTACTGCATGGACGTGAACAAAGCGCATTGAGAAAAATCTTGATGGGAACTGCTCAGTAATGCTCTGTGCTGTCTTGAACATATCCTGGAAGCAACACACCACAAAACAGCAGCTGTTCGACTACTTGCCTCCCATCTCACAAACTATTCAAGTAAGACATACAGGGCACTGTTGGAGAGACAAGGACGAACGAAGAAGTGGTATCATTTTATGGACTCCTACACGTGGCTTTGACAGTGTTGGCCGACCAGCAATGATTTACTGATATTAGTGTTGAAATCTGTGTAGGTCAATGCTTCACCTTAGCCATTAGTGATACTATGTGTTTGTCTTGGTTCTTCAGTCAAAGCAAAACACACAAAAGTGCACATCATCGTTATGATATACTAAGCTACTACTTACTAGTAAAGCTACATAGTCTTTCTACGCTGTTGTGGTTGGGGCTCTGAAATTGATTGTTCTTCGTTGTAGACTCAGTCAAGGTGTTGTAAAGGATCTCATTATGGACGCTTCCATGATTTACAAACTAAAGCCGATTGAGTTGGTGTCATGTGAGCTTGTAGTACTTTTTTAGAGTCTTCGTTTTCTGCCGTAATTTTTGTATTTTTTTTTTTTTTTAGCCCTGTGGTTCTTATAATTAAATGGCTTATGCATCTTTTCAAAGTGACCAAATCTCTCTGACGTGCACCTAACAATGATGGATGTTATCGCCTGTAATTGCCTGTCAGCACAACCTTTAGTTGTTATCTGTAATGCCCGGCACACGTCATCCTTCAACTGCTCATGTGCACTTTAGTTGTTTGTTGGGAACGATTTAATTGCATCTACACTGCATGCAGCTCCGGGTACAGGTGCTTGAAGGGAGTTGACTCTATGAAGTAAATCATTGCCCTGTTCTTACTGGGAAGTAATCCTGTCTGTTGCTTCTATTTTTCTTTTTCCAGATATTTCACACACACACACACACACACACACACACACACACACACACACACACACACACACACACATATAAATATTTTAAAGAAACGAACGCTGATTCATTGATCAAACGGCCAATTTTTCTTGTCATAAATAGCCAACCTTTCTTGTTATACAACTTTTCCAAATTTTTATATATTTTTACACTTTTTATACATCCATCTTTAACTTAACATCACTAATATAACCCCTCATAGTCCTGATGATGGTTCAGCAGAACCGAAACTCTATAGTGTCGACTTTGCTTCTCAATAAATCTCCCCTTTCTATTTGGATTACTTGTCAATTTTTCTTCACAAACTGTCGGATTACTATCCATTATTTTCTTCCATATATATATATATATATATATAAAGCGAGAGTTACTGACATGTAAACATGCAGGTCCACTTCCACAAATACATGTATGCCCACAAACATATGTACACATGCATACATGTACACGTAACTAAACAACTATACAGTACCGTGCAATGACACTAAACAATCTGATGGTGAGGTTCCAGTGATACTGGAGCTTTGGGGAATGTGGAGTATCCCTTAATTGCCATTGCTTCCAGGTCCACTTTTGCCCGGAATGGTAGCACCTGATAAGCCCTATCTATGGGTTAAATAGTACTAACTGCATACTTATGCTAAACTGAATTGTTTGAATTAGAACTGTTTGACTTAACTGAATATCTTGAAATAGAAATGTTTTTTGACAATTAAACTGTACTTACATTTAAACTGTGTGCTTATGCTAAACTGAATTATTTGAAATGGAACACTTCTTGACATTGAAACTCTACTTACACTAAACTGATTTGTTTAATATAGAACTGTTTTGACATTTAACTGTGTAAAGAAAATCTGTACCTATACTAAACTGAATTAGCTGAATTAGAACGGCTTCACTAAACCGAATAGCTTGCGTACTTATGCAAAATTGAATTGTTCCAAATAGAACTATTTTCATAAAAATGGATTTGGCGTTACATAACCTACAAAGGTTGATATGCCATAAAACCTAAACAACCTGATCCAACCAGTACCGTGCAAAAATCTTCGGTCACTTTAAACTGTTGTAATTTTCTACGAATTGCTAACTTATAAATGGGTGTTTTGCATTGCTTCTTTTTTTTTACAGATGAAACACAAGCTCTTCTGATTTCGTTTCTAATTTCGTAGAACGGGTTCTGAAAGGACTCTCAACCCCGAACTTCACTGTTTTCGTGGGTCTCGCTTATGAGAATGCAGCTCCATCCAAGTTTCATCGCCGAATATGATCTTATTCCAAACGTCAGCATCCCATAGTTCATACCTCTTTGACCAACTGGTCCAGTCGACTGCAGCTGTAGAATACATCGACTACATCTCTGAAAACCGGGAATACTCTCCCAATGAGTGTCCTGGATATGATACAAAACAATCTGATGGTGAAGTTCCACTAATACTGGAGATTCGGGGAATGCGGAGAACCCTTTCACTGCCATTACTCCCGGGCCCACTTTAGCCTGGAGCGGTAGCACCTAATAGGATCATATCAAAGGGTCAAATGGAAGTGTCTGACATTTAAACTGTGAAAACAAGGATTTATGCTGAATTGAATTGCTAGAAATAGAAATGTTTGATCATCTAACTATGTGTAAACAAATGACTAATGTTTAATTGGATTGTTAGTGATACATAGCAATAGCTGGAACCATTTAAACGCGTGCAAACGAATGAGTTTAGGCTCCTTTAAAAATGTTATCAACAAAATGTGTTTATTAATCATATATGTGTAATACATATTTAAAGAGAATTTGGCATTAAATAACCTAAAATGGTTGATATGCCATAAAACCAAACCAAACCAATCTTTGACCAACTTGCCTCGAATTCGTTGTGGTTTATGCAGGTTTCTTTATTGCAATGAACCTCTTCAATTCACTTCACGTTCCAGAAGGATGCGCTTAGTGGTATCTGCTGACACCAAATTGGACAAGTCGCAATTATCCATCACTTGTTTCACAGTTCTTCTTTGGGTAAGCTTTTGATAACCTGATCAGTTTATGTAGATTTTTGTGTTGCAACTTTCAAGGGTAACATATATATATGTATATATATATATATATATATATATTAGTTGACCCGAAACACTTTCCGTACCTTGAAACTTTGAGAGGATTTCTGAGATGCCAGTTTTTGAAATTTGGAAGTTCCTTACCTTTTGCCTGCCTATTCATTTTATTCGTCATTTTCACTATCTTCATCCTTATTTCGTTCAAAATTTTCACCATGATTTTAAATGTAAGAATTTTCATTATATTCAAGAAAAAAAAAAATCAGTGGAACATTATCTGTTTGGAAACACTATATCTTGATTGGTTTGTGTAAGGTAGCCGAAAGCTTTTGCCAGGCAATTTTTAGTGGTGGTTTCTGATCTTCTACAACCATTAAGAACCCCGCAATAAAATATTCTGACTTGTTACGGAAATGTCTCCAACAGTAAAAAAAAATGCAATGTGAAGCAACTTCTAATAGGTTGGTCACTGAAAGAAATTAACCATTGTTCAAAAAGTTTTGCACGGTACTCGATAAGTTTATAATTACGTGTATACGTATACATAAGCAAATTTGAGCATATGTACATATATGTAGGTGTGCACAAGGGTATCTGCGGAAGTGGATATGCATATTTACATTTCTGCCTCTCTCTCTTTCTCTCTCTCTCTCTATATATATATATATTATCATCCACAGACAGACTGTTTCATTCTATCAGAACTCTTCTGTGTGGCTAAACAAGCTAGATTCCCGAAGCTGCGATCGAAACCTGACTGACTGAAACGCCAATCAAAGATTATACCTTTCAGCCATGAGGAAACCAGCGCAAGCGAAGGAAATTTAAACGCTTATGTATCACAATTGTTTTTGTTTACATATATCCGTTTAACGGCTACCGAGAGCTCAATTCATTTGAAGAGCCTTGCTATATATATTTATATATATTTACCCAACCCCTCTGCTCAGGCAGGATATGACACAAGGTCAATTTTTTAAGCGGAGTTTAACAGGTTTCAATTCAGAGTTTTCCTTCTCCTAGACTAGTTGCCTCACCAAGGCTGAAGAACCTAGGCTGTCCTACTATTTACCCATAGCTGGAGGGAGAATAATTGGATTAATACCTTTCCCAAGGTTATTAGTGCTATGTGAAATGCAATCAGTCTCGTCCAGGTTTTGAACTCAAGTCGCCGTGTCCATTTCCTACGGCGATAACCATTACACCATATATATATATATATATATATATATATATATATATATATATATATATATATATATATATATATAAACACGGTACTGTACCTCTTAATATATATATATATATATTAACTTAAATCGCGAGTCGGAATTCTCCTACTAAAGTTTCACCTCGACGGATCATTAGGGAGTCTCACACCGGTGTGAGTCTCGGTGTGAGACTCCTTGATGAGCCGTTCAGGTGAAACTTTAGTAGGAGAATTCCGACTCGCGATTTAAGTTAATTTTGTAATTGGCTCCACTCGTGTTGAGCACTCTTGCAATTGTAGCATTGCAGCGTTTACTGTGGGTTTTATTTTTCTTTTGCCCAACTGACTGCATATCTCTTGACGTTTTTCAACTGGTGTGACGGAGTTGGCCGTTTCTTTTTTTGTCCTATGATATTTTTTTCCCCCGGATGGTGATTCGAGATATTTTTATCTCTTGTTCCTGGCGTTTTTTTTTCTTTTTTTCTGGTAACCATGAATGCTGGTAGATAGTAAATTAGTATATATATATATATATATATATATATATATATATATATATATATATAAATAGAATTAACTTAAATCGCTAGTCGAAAATCTTCTACTAAAGTTTCACCTGAACGGATCATCAGGAATTTTACCCTGGTAAAATTCCTGATGATCCGTTAAGGTGAAACTTTAGTAGAAGATTTTCGACTAGCGATTTAAGTTAATTCTATAATTGGCTCCATTGTTTTATGTTGAGCACTTTAGTAATTGTAGCATTGCAGCATTCGCGGAGGGTTTTTTGGTTTTCTTTTGACCACTGACTAAGTACTCCTTGATTTCTTTCAAGGAGTCGGACGAGGTTGGTCTTTTCTTTCTTTTTTACCCCAAAAAACTTTTTTCTTTTTCCTCTGGGCGGTGATTCGAGATATGTTTATCTCTTGTTCCTGGCCAGGGGTTTTTTGTTTTTTTCTGGTACCGTGAATACTGGTAGATATTAGATTAGTAAATATATATATATATATATATATATATATATATATATATATATATATATATATAAAAGCACGGTACTGTACCTCTTAATCCTGGTAATAAGAAGGGGTCGGTATAGATAGAAGATAATGCACGTGTGTGAGTGTTCATACGATTGCGCGTCTGGGCACAGTGCCTGTATAAGTTTGTGCATGTTGTGTACATGTGAGTGGGTGTGCGGGTAGTATGTACGTGTGTGTATCTGTAGAGTGAGTGTGTTTATGTGCGGGTAGTGCGTATGAAATGCGTGTGTATGTGTGTGAGTGTGTTTGTACGTGCGTATGTGTGTGCGTGTGTTTCGTCGGCAAAGCAAATCAAATCCGACAAATTAATGAGTCAGCTTGAAAGACACGCTACCAACGGATTCCAATTAATACCTAATTTTGTGTCATGACAACTACGCGCCTTAAATTGAAACGGAAACTTTGGCTGGAATTTTCTTGTAACATAGCCATACACAGCTATGTTGTAACATACATAAAATGTTCAAAACATATATACATAACATAACATATATACATATTGAGGTGCCTGTGATGTAATGGTAATCGTCGTAAGAAATGGACACGGCAACACGAGTTCAAATCCTGGATGAGACTGACTGCATTTCACATAGCACTAATACCTTTGGGAAAGGTATGAATCCAATTATTCTACCTCCAGCTATGGGTAAATAGTAGGGCAGACTAATTTCTTCAGCCTTGGTAAGGCAACTAGTCTAGGAGAAGGAATACTCTGAATTCAAAGCTGTTAAACTCCGCTTAAAAATTGACCTTGTGTCATATCCTGCCTGAGCGGAGGGGTTGGGTAAATATGATAACATATATAGATAGAACGTAGGATCTCGAAACACGAAAAACACTTATGGCTTCTTAATTCAGGTACGAAACTTTTTATTACCTTTGAGTTTAAAGGTTCTTCGACATAAGGAGAGAGATACACATTCTTTCTATTCTGGCTTTTTCATCTGCCCCCCCCCAGCCATCTCATGTGGCGCACGTACCGCGCAATTTCGTTTGGCTTCGGCGAGCAAGCGAAAGCCAACCGTCTTCTCCCGAGGCAGAACTCAACTCAACTAACTGACTTTTTCAAATCCCCCCAAATCCTCCGCACGCGCGCTTCCGGGGCATGACGTCAACCTTTCTATCGGATTTTTATTTTGACATCTATGAATGACACATCCTCCTCGCGTGCGCGTTAACACCTGCTCTCAAGTTTGCACCTAACTAACCTATGTGCTGAGCCGAAAGGTTCTCAGCCTAACTAAACCCAACGACATAAAACGAAATCCCTCTGCTATTATATTACATTGCCACTGGAAGTCAATCACGATTTAAATGATGGTACAGTGATTTTCAACAGAATGACGTAACTGCGGAGAAGGAAAAAATGGTTGATCCTTTGCAGGAGTGCAGCATCGTGGACATTTACCATTGTCATCAGGTCGATCCTTCATCATCATCATGTTGCGCTGCTAGCACGGATCAACCTGATCCTCTCTCGTCACCCGTCTCTATCGTCCATTGCTCCGGGGAGGTCTTCCAGGCTACATCCTGTATCGGCACAGCGCTATGGTATAAAGGTTCTAGCTGGTCGTCCTACCTTTCCTTGTCCGTTTAAAGGGGTCATCGCTCA
This sequence comes from Sepioteuthis lessoniana, assembly GCA_963585895.1. NCBI lineage: Eukaryota > Metazoa > Mollusca > Cephalopoda > Myopsida > Loliginidae > Sepioteuthis > Sepioteuthis lessoniana. Next base: position 22,476,022 of record OY757918.1, read on the forward strand.
TGAGTTCGTCTTTACTTCAACAGTTGTATCGTTTGAAATTAACATTAAACTGGATTTGTTCGAATAAAAAACATATTTATCATTAAAAAGTTAAGGAAAAAGGGTCTAATTGCACATTGGCCATAATTTTTAGTTCATAATAAAATTGAGGATATTAGTTAAAAGTAGATACAGTCACTATTAAATACATTCTCCATACATTCTACAATCGTGATGTAACGGTTATTGTCACGGGATGTTGACATCGCTATCCTAGTTCAAATCCTGAACGAGTTTGTTGGCATTTCACATTGGGCAAATAACCTTTCGAAATTTATGAATACAGGCTATACTCCCTCCAGCTATAGGAAAATAGTAGGTCAGACTGTGCTCTTTAGCCTTGATATAGAAATCAGTTTACAATGGATAAAAAAATCATAATTCAAATTTAAAGAGGGAGGGGTATTGTCTGGCTATTCCTGTTCAAGGCACAAACAAACCATTTTACTGGACCAAAGAAGAGTAAACTAAACATAGAACAAGTAAATTACGGTTGACTGGTCTCTCCAAAGATCACAGAGATCTAACATTATATACTGAATAATTCAGATCAAAATCCATCTAATGACTATATCAAGGTACGCAGTTATTCATATTTACTAACCCCTCCGCTCGGGCAGGATATGACTCAAGGTCAATTTTTAAGCGAAGTTTAACAGGTTTCAATTCAGAGTTTTCCTTCTCCTAGACTAGTTGCCTCAACAAGTCTGCAGAACCTAGTCTGCCCTACTATTAACCCATAGCTGGAGGGAAAATAATTGGATTCATACCTTTCCCAATGGTATCAGTTCTATGTGAAATGCAATCAGTCTCGGCCAGGATTTGAACTCGTGTCGCCGTGTCCATTTCCTATGACGATAACCATTACACCGCGGGCACCTCCTACGCAGTTATTGATTCACCCAACCATGCGCAATCATACATACAAATAAGTGAGAAAGACTATGTTGTATATTTGTATTTATTCAATTCCTCCCCTTGTCAATGATGTAACACAAAGTCAGTTTTAAGCGAAGTTTATAAGGTTTGAATTCAGTATTTTCCTTCTCCTTGGTTGGTTGCTATATCAAAGTTAACCAGCTCAGTCTGCTCTACTATTTACCCATACCTAGAAGAATAGGTGGATTCATACCTTTCCCAGTAGTATTAGCGCTCTGTGTAATCTAAACTTGATCCAGGATTTGAACTCGGGTCACCGTGTCCATTTCCTATGACGATAACCATTGTAATACAAAGGCCTCCCACGTTATATATATATATATATATATATATATATATATATATATGTGTGTGTATTTAGAAATATCATTTCATTTCCATAAGAGATTTATTTCACTTACTCAAGATCGTCAGATGGAATTCAAATGTAGTTTATTTACTTGATATATATATATATATACATATATATATATATATATATATATATATATATATAGTTTTAACGGTAGATGCAATTTATGCTTAGAAGAGAAATGTAGACATAAGACTAAATTTAAACTATAAAAATTTAAAACATAGAAATAAATAGTGAAACCAGGTAAAAAACCGTATCCAACATATACACTAAAAAAAAGGTAGCTAATTAAATGGTATCGAAATTAATATAAGCATTGATATTTCTCTAAAAAGTTAATTATCGAAAATAAAATAAACAAATAAATAAAAAAGTTAAATTACCGTAATTATAACTGACAGAAGAAATTTGAAAAAATAAAATAAAACGGAAATTTAATAAAACGAGGAGGTAACTCCTTAATCCCGTCCCCCTCAACCCCATGTGTTTATTCTGTTTTTAGTTAATTATCCATTGGATCTGAAGAAGTCCTGTATAAATTTTTTTCTTCATGTTTTTGGTTCACACCAGAAACTGAAAATACAGGATGGAAATAAATTTATAATCCTGAATTAACCGGTCTTTGATTTTTTTCTGAAAGAAATATATATATATATATATATATATATTTACGAGGGTCATTCGAAATGTTTTAAGCCTTACCTAGATTTTAGATTTGTCACACAATTCATGCTTTTGTATGGACCTCACTTGCACGTAGTTTAAAGCAGAAATCTAAATGACTCAAGAAGTGATGTGTTGGCACTATAAAAAAAGGTTTACATATGACTCTTTTTTATGCGTAAGGCTCATAACTTTTTTAAACGAACCTCGTATAGATACACACAAACACCTACCCTACTCACAAACACATATACTCATAAATATATATATTTGTGCATGTGTCTGTGTGTGTGTACTTGATATACAAGAACAGCTACCAAGTAAGTAAAAAGTAAAGCTGGCGACCTTAGTCGAGGGTGACCCGAAGGCTCACTTTTCAATAGGAACTACACTAAGGCGCTACTCCATTCCCTGAATTGCTCCACTTTACCCTTAATCCTCATCTTATAGTGCTGAGTACTAAGCAAGGCGGCATCAAATACCATTTTTTGAGTCTTTGATATGACTCGACCTGGGAATGAACCTAGGTCTCCCGGACCATTAGCAAACACTCTACTTATTAGGCCAGCGGCTTTTTTTTGTTTTTTTCGGCGTTAAGCCATGAAGTCAAAATCAATCGCAAAGAATTTTAAATTCAAAACTTCAATCGAAAAATTTCGTGAATATTTGTTTCACCAGCATAATCGTTTATACCTAATTAAATATTACTAATAACGGCATATATATATATATATATATATAGATAGATAGATAGTTTTCCCACTTTCATATATATTGACTAATTGCTAATAAGTACTTTTCAGTCTATTTTCCCTCAAAACCAGAGCTTTTTTTGTCTAGTTGTATGTCTTCTTTTTTAAATGTCATCTACAATGACCTCCAAACTCATATTTTTGACAAAACTTAATAGAACTTTCCCAACTATCTCAAGTTATAATAACCAGAGAGGCTGAAAACAGGAATAAAAATCATTTTCTTCAAAGATTCCTATCTTGTCGACGATTTATTTCCTGACAACCTCATTGTCTACATCTGATCGTTCAATCGCCTAGGTTTCGTAATTTAACCGATTTCTATTTTCAAAACATTCCCTTGACTTTTTGTTCTTCAAGAGAAGCTATTATTCATGCAAGAGATGAAACAGGCAAGACATGAAACGATTCTATTAATTTAATGGTAGAATCATATTAACTCGAATGCATATATATATATATATATATATATATATATATATATATATTTGTGTGTGTGAGTGTAAATTAAAGGTCGTGTCCGTACATACTTTCTACCCGAATTGCTTTTAATGATAGACTATACTAAGAATTTTACTATGGATTGACGGTGATATATCTCAATTTGAAAAATAAAATGCTTGATTTACATCATGCTCTTTACAAACATCGCCTTCTTACAACCTAATATATATATATATATATATATATATATATGTGTGTGTGTGTGTGTGTGTGTGTATACAGAGAAAGAGAGAGAGAGAGAGAGAGAGAGAGAGAGAGAGAGAGATGCAAACATCAACATCTATAGATTCACATACACATTGACATGTATACACACATACAAATACGTACACATGCTCACACCGGCTCTTGTATACGTACATACTCAATTAAACATCTCTAAACACAACAACTGTCTCGATAGTAATACAGACAAGTTGCAGATATCCATGAAAAAGTATGTGTGTGTGTGTGTGTGTGCGAGTAAATGTGTATGTGTGTGAGTATATGTGATTGGTATATGTTTGCTTGCACAAGCTTGTGTGTATGTGTGTGTTTGTGTGTTTGTGTGTATGTGCGTGTGTGAGTATATGTGAAGGATATATGTTTGCTTGCACAAGCTTGTGTGTGTATGTGTGTATGTGATTATGTGTGTGAGTATATGCTATGGGTATATGTTTGCTTTCAAAAGCTTGTATGCTTGTGTGTGTGAGTCTGTGTGTGGTGTATTTACTCAGCTTTCTTTGTTTAATTGAATATCAATCTTCATGGCTATTTTATGTGAAAGCCCCAGACCCTTGATAGAAGAACTTCAATGGAAAAATTCAACCCATTGCTGGTAGCATATAAGGATTCATACTTTTCTTTAGAGTATTAATATTAAAGTGGACCTAATAGCGCAACTGGAGTTTGAACTCGCTTACTTCCGGGTCGCAGTCCAGCTATTACGCCACAAGAACTCTCGTTTATAGTGTGTTTTATAGGTATGCATGTGTATGTGCATGCAAGCATGTGTGTGTGTGTGTGTGTGTGTGTGTGTGCCAATCTCTTCATGTAATAACTGATTGATTGATTGATTTTAACGGTCAATCAAACCGTCTTGGAAAACTTTATGACAAGAAGTTAGGGAATCCCTTTCATTATACGTTCATATTTTTTTTTTTTTTGTGTAGGTGTTTCAGAAGATTTTTTTGTATTTTGCGCACGCGAACCAATCGAATAGAAATAAATTTTTAAACAGATCTTTTCAAATCCATAGATGGAGTCCAAATATATACCACCACTCAGAGACAGAGTGGATCCGGGAGTAATGGCAATGTAGGGTTACTCTACACATCCTATATCTACAGAACTAAGACCTCACTATCAGATGCAGTTAAATGTCATACTAAGGACAACCCCCGTTGTATAGCAGTAATACAAATATAAGCGGAAACATAATCAAAGATGATTTACGACTTCAATGAACGAACGAACACACTTCCTCATAAAAATATATAAGTATATAACACTTTATTCTCGAAAGGGTTGATGTTTCTGTGAGAGATGGGTAGAGAGACATATACTCAGGGAGATGACTTTTTCTTCCCATATCTTCTTCCAGGAGCCAGGGGGTGCCTACGCTTGCACCCCCTTGCAAGATCGTCAGAGACGCCGCTGATCGCCTGCGTGTCCCTCGCTCGACTGCGATTCTCTGCACCCGGTATAAATCTGACTGCGTGGTTCTCATCACGTGATCCCCTTCCGGTTATACACCTGTTCGACCTGAGTGCCTTGACGCTCTGTGATCATCCTTTTTATTAATCAAAATGTGTCAGCTTACCAAAGCACACGGGGTCACTTGAAACAAGCCGAAAATCCATGTCATTTGTTATATAAGATCCCCCTTTTTGTAGGTCTTAACCTTTGAAAGAGGGACAGTTTGCATATTTCAAGCCTTGTTGACAGATCGGTAGCATTTCAAATAACTACTCTAAATACAAATAATTTGCTTATTGCTGTATGCTTTCAAGTATATTTCTATTTAATAGGCATTGTGGCTAACGTGCACGACTGAGACATCATAGTAAGTGAGTTCGAATTCCAGTTGCACTGCTGCATTCACTTTTGGACTAATACCCTCTGGAAAATATGAATCCATTTATTCCGCCGGCTGCTGGTTACATAGCACCACTATTGTTCTACAAGGATTGCTTTGGCATTAAATAACCAACGAAGGTTGATTTGCGACTGAAAAAATTAACCAAACCAAAAAAGAAAATAAAAACGTAATGGAAACTTTAGGTTTATAAGTAAAAAAAAATATCTTTGATTTGTTCGTGAAGGACACATAGCGCAGTGGATAAGACGTTTGGTTTGAAGGTACTTTTGAGTGAAATCATCTGGTAGTTGCAGATTCAATCCCAACAACAATAAATAATACTTACTCTAACTCAACACTTAAAACCTGGTCATGGTTAACAGAATTAGAACAGTCTACCCAAGTGCTTCTAATAAAGGGTTCAGTTTGAGATTCTGTGTAGACTCCCAAGTTTGACATGAAACACTTGAAGAAAGCCGTAGGACATATTAGCTGAAACGTTGTGATTATAGCAATTTCGAATATATATATTTATATATATATATATATATATATATATATATCATCATCATCATCATCATGTCGTGCTGGAAGCACGGATATCCCTGACACTCTCTCGCCACTTTTCCCTATCGTTCATCGCCTCAGGCAGGTCTTCTGGACAACATCCTGTATCTATTGAGGATATATAATATGGTGTATATGTTTATAATTTTAGATAATAATCTTAACAGTAACTGGTATAATTATTATTTTTACTTTAATGTGATGGATTGAATGGTATAAAAATATTGGTATACCAATTATCTTGTTATTATTATACCAATATTGGTATACCAATTATCTTCTTTTTTTTTAAAGAAAACCGTATTAATATGCACTATATTTCATAATATGATTTAATTTTTTTAAGAGGTTATTAATAACCCTTGTAAGTTGTTTAGTGTAGATAATTTCTCCCCAAATCCATTTATTCCGTTATTATATATTTTTTACTTATTTTCTTCATTTGGATTTAAAAGTTTGTTTGCCATTAGATAAAAGAGATGGGTGAAAAAGGAAATATTGATACATCTTGATACAGGAATTGAATGTCATTTGTCAACCAGACGGAAAAAACAAATGGTTCGGTATTGATATAATAAAAACTGAAATTTGGGTTAAAGAGATAGGGTGGCCGGAATTTTGTGGGTCTTTCTAAATCTCCATTTGAAATTTCTCATCATTTCTTTGTTTGAAGATGCATATAAATATTATTACAAAAGATTTTTGTAATTTTTAAAGGTTGTCCTTTCATATGGTATATATATATATATATATATATATATATATATATATATATATATATATATATATATATATCACATGAAAGGAAAATATTTAAAGATATATATATGTTGTTTTATTTTTACTCGTTTAGTTTTAAACATATTTAACGCGTTGTGCTGCATTAATTATAAGTTTGATGAAAATAAATTTTCAAATTACTGCTAGATCTACATCCTGCCAACAAATTAAAAAAGTATAATCGCCACGTAGACTGTGTAAAACAACCACTGTATATATGTGTGTGTGGGTATGTATATATATATATATATATATATATATAAATGCATATTCGAGCCATACCAAAGACTTTAAAAATGGTACTTGATACCTCCTTGCTTAACAACAATATAAAGTGCGTATCAAGGGTAAAGTGGGGCAATCCAGGGAAAGGAGTCGCGCCCCCGCTACACCTCGGTGTAGTAGCTATTGAAAAGGGAGCCTTCTATATATATATATAAATGCATATTCGAGCCATACCAAAGACTTTAAAATGGTACTTGATACCTCCTTGCTTAACAACAATATAAAGTGCGTATCAAGGGTAAAGTGGAGCAATCCAGGGAAAGGAGTCGCGCCCCCGCTACACCTCGGTGTAGTAGCTATTGAAAAGAGAGCCTTCTGGTCTCGCTCGACTTTGGTCGCCAACTATATATGCATATACATCTTAACGTATATATAATGCTACACCAGAGAGAAAATCGATACAACTTTAAGTCGAAAATTCTGTCTGGAACTGCAGCATTTCTATGTAACATGAAATGAAAATGAAAAGGATTCTGTGTAGCAATTAGAGATTTACCCATATCATAAAAAAGAAGTTTCAACTGCTTTTGCACGGTGGACACAGGTGTAAAGCATGATCGTCATTGATAGCATCTAAAACAAAAATAAAAACAAACAAAAAAAAAATAAGACATTAGCTAAATAATGGTACGATTACCACTTTCTTATATTCACTTGCAATATCCAGGTGACAATTAATGTAATGTCTGCTTTTAGTTGATCTGGCGTATATATAGATATATATTTCTTTTAAATACCCTGTCCGGTGGCAAAAGCTGTTTGGTAGCGCCAGGAATGGCAGTACCGCCTTGAGCTACCGAAACTGTGTTATCACCCTGGTTGGCGGCAGATGAGGACAGAGTATCGCACGCGCTTTCACACGTTGTATGATGAAAAACAAAATTGGTACGATTACCGCTTTCTTATATTCACTTGCAATACCCAGGAGACAGTTTAGAATGTGGAACGTATTTCTGCCGAACTCTGTAATTAGTCTAATTCCATATAAACGATTATTTTAGTGAGACAGACAATCCCCAAATTTCTGATTCGAAGTTTAGAATTCAAAATTCTATGCGATTAGTCATTACTTTATATGCATAAGGTTGAATGAAAACTTTATACATTTCTCATTATCAGTTATTCTTATATATATATATATATATATATATATATATATATATATATATATATATACGAGGAGGTGCCCGTGTTGTAATGGTTTTCGTCATAGGAAATGGACACGGCAACACGAGTTCAAATCCTAGACGAGACTGATTGCATTGCACATAGCACTAATACCATTGGGAAACGTATGAATCCAATTATTCTCCCTCCAGCTACGGGTAAATAGTAGGGCAGACTAGGTTCTTCAGCCTTGGTGAGGCAACTAGTCTAGGAGAAGGAAAACTCTGAATTCAAACCTGTTACACTTCGCTTAAATATTCACCTTGTGTCATATCCTGCCCGAGCAGAGGAGTTGGTAAATATATATATATATATATATATATATATATTGATGATTTGGTTTGTTGGGTTTCATGGCATATGAACTTTTGTAGGTTATTTAATGCAAAATCGATTTTTATCTAAATAATCAGTTCTATTTAAAACAATTCAGTTAAGCTCGAGTACTTAGATTAATTGACAAAAACATTTCTATTTCAAACTATTCAAGCAGTTATATACAATAATTCAGTTTAGTGTAAGTACAGTTTGAATGTCAAAAACAGTTCAATTTCAAATAATTCAGTTTAGCATAAACACGCAGTTTAAATGTAAGTACATTTTAATTGTGAAAAACAATTCTATTTCTATCTATTCAGTTTTGTCAAGCAGTTCTAATTCAGTAGCTTAGTATAAGTACAGAGTTTGTTTATTCACAGTTCAATGTCAAAACAGTTCTATGGTAAACAATTCAGTTTAGTGTAAATACAGTTTCAATGTCAAAAAACAGTCTTATTTGTCAAAAACATATCTATTTCAAGCTATTCCGTTTAATCAAACAATTCAGTTTAGCATAAGTTTGCCGTCAGTTCTATTTAACCCATAGATAGAGCCCTATTAGGTGCTACAATTCTGAGTCAAAGTAGACCTGGGAGCGATGGCATTGAAGAGGTGCTCCGTATTCCCCAAGGCTCCAACAGTACTGGGACTTCACCATCATACTGTTTAGTGTCATATCCAGGACAATCATTGAGTGGTCTTACCCCTATATATATTGATGCTTTTCCCACAAAAATAAACATCTAAATAAAGATATCACCGTCAAATATTCGATTGGTTTTGGTTTTATGGTATATCAAACCTTGCTGCTTATTTAATGCCAAATACTGTTTAAACATCAATGTTATGTATATGTATGAGTTGTAAACAAATTTTCTTGATAACATTTTAAAGTTTGCC
>OY757918.1:22490349-22493830 GCA_963585895.1 Sepioteuthis lessoniana
GACCGCTTGGTTCGCATCACGTGATCCCCTTCCGGTTACACACCTGTTAAACCTGAGTGCCCTGACGCTCCGCCATCTTCCTGTTTACTAATCAAAATGTGACACCTTATCAAAGCCCACGGGGTCACTAGGAACGAACCGAAAATCCATGTCATATGTTATATAACACCAGGCCTATTCTGGTCCGGAGTGGCAGCACATAATAGGGTCGTATCTATTGGTCAAATAGAACTCAACTGTGTACTTATGCAAAACTGAATTGCTTGAAATGAAACTGTTTAAATGTATACAAATGGATTTGGCATTGAATAACGTACAATGGTTGATATACTATAAAATCAAACCAAATCAATATTAAATAAACATAAAAAAATGGATTCAAAAATTTAATTTTTGATGATCAAAGAAAAGTAACTTTAAAGAAATGAAGAAAAAGCAAGCAATTATAAATTTGCATAAATTTGCATAAGCTTAATGTTTTTGAATAAACGTATGTATGTATGTATGTATGTATCTTACGTGTACGAGAAGTGTTGAAATAAAGCCAAATGAACCAGAATGATAAGCAAAATAAAAGATTTTAAGAATATCATGCAAAGATTATTATTTCCGACTGAACGTGATATCATCATCATCATCATCAAGTCACGCTGATAGCACTGAGTTCCCAAACTCTCTTTTTCTCGTCATGCATCACTATCATCCATTGCTTATGGAAGTTCTAGCTGGTCGGCCAACACTGGTGCGTCCATGTGTTGGAGTTCATAATCTAAGGTCGCTTATGAGTTCATCCTTCTCTAGCAGATGTCCTCATGATCGTTAATCTGGAAATAGCAGTCCACGCTTTCTCTAGCCATACGTTGACATCACTTTCAGTAGATGAGATATTGCTGCTGAGGTATATGAAGTGGTCTATTAATTTTAGAGGTTTGTCACTGACAGTGGAAATGGCTCCGTCTTGTCTAAAATCACATGAACTTTGGCATTTGTTGGGGTTTCTTTTATTAAGTAAGGATGCTTTTTTGTTAAATATTATCTCGTTGTTTTCTTATTACTATTGCCTCGTATGGAACTTTACATTCGCTTCTTGGTTTGATTTTAGTTGCGTTCACGTAAAGTCTAATGCGTCCTGCTTCTTGCTCTAGGCAAATCTTGGAATAATAGTGTTACCTGGATATTCTTTGCACGTAACCCTTCGAAAAATCAATGGATAGTCAGAATCTGGGAAGTTTTGGACATATTTCTCCAAAAACTGTTCTGATTCAACCTAAGAATTTTCTCGATTTTAGGTTTAAAATGGTTAAGAACCTTTTACAGCTATAGCTGTAAGAATTATACCTCTGTCATTCTTAGTTATTACGAGGTCACTTTTCCTAGGGAAAGGGAGGATGCTACCTTTTGTCTGTTTTTCTATTGTATTTTGTTTATCATAATTACCAACCTCTCGACTAGGGCAGGATATGACACAAGGTCAATTTTTAAGCGGAGTTTAACAGGTTTGAATTCACAGTTTTCCTTCTCCTAGACTAGTTGCCTGACCAAGGCTGAAGAACCTAGTCTGTTCTACTATTTACCCATAGCCGGAGGGAGAATAATTGGATTCATACCTTTCCCAAGGGTATTAGTGCAATGTAAAATGCAATCAGTCTCGTCCAGGATTTGAACTCGTGTCGCCGAGTCCATTTCCTGCGAGGATAACCATTACACCACGGGCACCTCCAAAACAATTGTATTTTGTTTATAGACAGCGTTGCATATTAGAAGATTTATGTCATCAAATTTCCTTGTCTTCAATCCTTCTGGAGGTAATTTTTCAAGATCTGCAGTTTTTCTGTTTTTAATTTTTATCAGTACGACAACAATTTTTTCTTCCATAGACTATCCAAGTTTCATGTCTAGTTAGCAATTAATAATTTTTTGTGTTAAATTTATCAGAAACTTTAAAGGAGTTTCCAAGGAGATTCTTAAAATGTTCTTTCCACTCCTGTATTCTTTCTTCTTGGCAGACAGCTTTGAGTTTTGCTCATTTCATTCATTGTCTGCCTTGCAAATCATGGTTGACTATCTGGTTCCAAGTTACTGATTTTGTTTTATTTGGCCTTTAATGTATTATATTTATTCCTTTTGGTATGTATCAGTTCTCTCTTAGGTTTTTGGACATTGGCATTTGTTGGGCTTCTTTTAATACGCAAGAATGCTTTTTCCCATGTTACCTCCTTTTTTCTCTCACTGTTATTACCTCCCATGGACCTCTACATTTGGATGTAAGTTTGGTTTGAATGTATTTGTCAGCTGGTTTTATATGGATGGGTACAAGGTTTTCATATTCGTCATCCGGTGCCTTTCTTGCAGATGTCACTGGAAGGATATCGAACTTATTTCTTACACTTACAGTATTATGATTTCAAAGATAACTATTGGTGAGTGAGGACCAGTCATATTGTGAAGCTTTACACACACACACACACACACACACACATATATATATATATATATATATATATATATATATAGTGAATTAATATATATATATATATATATATATATATATATATATATATATATAGTAAATTAATAGCTAGGTGTAGACATAGGGCTAAATTTAAACTATAGATAATTAACAAAAATTAAAAAAAAAAGCATAGAGTTAAATTGAGAATGAATGTAGATGAATAAATAAAATAAAATGTTAGAAAATTGTGAAAAAGCATATAATACATACGTACTACTCATAAAAAGTGCAATTGGTTAATGGTTTCTAGATAGTTTTGAAATTTTTAAATATTTTAAATAAATTAAATCTTTGTTTAGTTTAATATATCTATTACTGTATCATTACGTAAGGTTATTGATTAAAGTTTAAATCTAATTTAATAGAAAATCTGTAATTTAGGTAAATATGTAATTAAAAAAATAAAAAAATAATTAAAAAAAAAATAAATTTACTACATTTCTAACCGAAATTAAAATTAAAAACGGAAGTGGGCTTAATGAGGAGATAACTCTTCACCACTTTTCTATCCCCTCCTACTTTTTTTCTGTGTCTATTCTAGTTTTTTTTTATCTAAAAGATCTGAAGAAGTCCTGTTAATTTTTTTCGTGTTTTTGAAAATTTCAAAAATGCGTAACAAGAGGGAAATAAATTTATAATCCTATGTGGCCGGTTTTGTTGTTTTTCTTAAAGAAAGTATATATATATATATATATATATACGGCCTTCCATCTCTAAAACCATCCAAATTAGACGAACAAGACATGTGGGACACTGCTAGAGAAGTTAAGACGAACTCATCAGCAACGTTCTCCTTGGGACCCCTTCACACGTAGAAGAAGGTGTCGGAGGACCGGCTAGAACTTATCTACAACAGTTCTGTGGTACATAGCCATACATAAATATGTGAAACGTACATAGAATGTTCATAACTCATATATAGATAACATAGGAATCCCGAAACACCAAAAAACACTTACGACTTCTTAG
>OY757918.1:22494030-22556530 GCA_963585895.1 Sepioteuthis lessoniana
ACACCACCACCACAACGTGCAGCCCCGCCACAAACTACTGGTCTGATCTCGGCGAGCCCCGAAAGTCAACCGTCTTCTTCGGACGCTAAAACTCAACTCCCTGACTTTTCTGAAATCCCCAAAATCCTGGTCCCATTTTCTATCTGGGGTTTTATTTTGACATCTGTGAATGACGTATCCTCCACGCGCGCGCGTGAACACCTGCGCTCATGTTTGCACCTAACTAACCCATGCACTAAGCGAAAGGTTCTCAGCCTAACTAAACCGAAAGTCAAGATATATAAAACGAAATTCCTCGGCCATTATATTACATCTGTACGGACACAGAATGTAATCTACAAGACCAGTCGGAAGCGATGGACGAATGGCGAGACAGAGATAGAAAGAAAGTGGGAGGGGGAAAGAGTCAGGGAAATCCGTGCAATCGGCATGACATGCTGCAGCTGCTGATATATAACGGGATGGTATTTTTGTTTTTTCAATCTTGTGTGTCACTATGAGACGAATATATTTAAATAGAATTAACGACTTGGATATAGCGTTAATTGTAATAAAAAAAAAATAGAAACTATAATAGGTGAGTATCTTATTCATGTAATCATGCGGACACTCACGTTCTTTCGTAAAAAAAAAAATACTTCGACTGGTTTTGATTTTAAAATGTTGATATCTAATTAGATGAATAAGCCACTTAACAATGGGGAGTCTTCACAGCTTAATGGCTTATATGACGGACTGCATTATAGTAGTAAGTGGGTTCAAATCTCAACATCGCTATTATGTTCACTTTTGGACTTCGGCATTGGTCTGAACTTTCTTATCCCCACTAGCTATGGGTTAAATTGAAACACTACTGTTCTACAACATCTACGCGTCCTTTGTACATCAGATTTTTCCCGCAAGCGGAGATTTACGAATTGTATATATATATATATATATATATATATATATATATAAAAGAAACCTTCTACTTCATAAAAGTAATGAATTTTGATTTCTGATTAGTTACATTTTAAAAAGGTTTTTCGGGGGAATTAAAACTGAAAAAAAATAAAATCAAAATTGAAAGCCAGAAGAGAACGCTCCGTCAACATTTAAAATAAAAAGAATTTGAAACAGATGGAAGTTTGTCCCAAGTAAATGTTTACTTCGCTTAAATCAATGAAAATAATTCATTAAAATACATTCTCTGAAAAGAAAATGTAAGTAAATTTGACTGATTTTTTTTTTGTTGAGAAACACCGGTGTAATTGTTCAAAAGTAACATGATTTAATTTTGTCCAGACTGACCACATTTGATAAAACTGGACCTAATGAATTTTGGAATAAATTGTTTTAGGGAGACATATTAACATTCTTTTTCAAATTAATTGCTGTCCTAATTTCATCATCATCATCATGTCACGCTGGTAGCACGGATATCCCTGACCCTCTCTCGCCACTCCTCCCTATCGTTCATCGCCCCAGGCAGGTCTTCAGGACTACATCCCGTATCCTCACATAGTTGCTGAATGTATGTTCCTGCTGGTCGTCCTGCTTTTGCACGGCCATGTGTGGGGGTCCATAAGAGTACATCACTTATGAGTTCGTCCATGCTTCTCCAGCAGTGTCCTGCATGTCTGGTTCGTCTAACTTGAATAGTTTTCGTGATAGGAGGCAGGTGGCCGTACACTTGGTGTCTTGTGGGGTGTTGCCGCCATGACTTGTTCAAGTTTGCACGCAGCATTCTTGTGTAATTGCCGTCTAGCTTCTTCTCCAGCCGTTTTGTTAGAGTCCATGTAGTGCACCCATATAGCAGTATCGATGTGACCGCTGCCTGGAAGAAACTGCGTTTCATTTTATCGGTTAGGTCTGATTTCCATATAATCGATAGCCTATTGATAGCTGTCCATGCTTTCGTTAACCTCGTGTCGATGTCTTTTTCGGTTGATTCGACGCTGCTTCCTAGGTAAGTGAATTTGTCTACTAGTTCAAGAGGGGTTCCGTCTAGAGTGGAGATGTCCCCCTTTTGATTATAGCACATATATTCCGTTTTGTGTGCATTAACATAGAGGCCTGTGCCTGCGGCTGCTCGTTCCAAACTATGCAGTAGTGTTTCGGCTTGGTCGGCTGTATTTGCCAGTATCGCTATGTCATCGGCGTAGTCGGCGTCGGTAATTGTTTTTGCGGGGTACCAAGAAATGATAAATTCAGTAATATATCAATAAGTGAATAAATAAATAAATAAATAAATAAATAAAATAGAAAAATTATGTTGTCAGTTGATTTTTGATGGTTTCTTTTCTTTTCTTTTTGCAAACGGTGAATCAAAAACATTTATCAAAAGTAAAAGGTTGCGTGGAAATTCAATTTTTACATTAAGCTTATCGATTTGAATTATTTCAGTGAGGGAAGAGTCACTATGGTGCTGGACTGTGACATCATAATAACCGAGTTCGAATTCCAGTCACACAGGTACATTTACTTTCGGACTAAAACATCTAGGAAAGATATGAACCCCATTATCCACCAGATAGATGTTATATGGTAACACCGCTGTTCTTCTACATAGGTAACTTTAGTATTTAATAACCTACGAAGTTTGATATGCCATTAAAAATATATATACTGATAGATTTTGGATGGTTGTTTAGGTTTTATGGCATATCAATCTTTCTAGGTTATTTAACGCCAAATCCATTTTATGCAAATAGTTCTGTTTCAAACAAATCAGTTTACCATGAATACACAGTCTAATGGTGAAAAACATTTCTATTTCAAGCTATTCAGTTTTGTCAAACAGTTCAAATTCAGCCTATTCAGTTAAATATTGAAACAATTCTATATTAAACAATTCAGTTTCGTGTAAGTACAGTTTCAATATCAAAAACAGTTCCATTTCAAACGATTCAGTTTAGCATGAGCACGCAGTTTAAATGCGAGTACACAGTTTTATTGTCAAAAACATTTCCATTTTAAGCAGTTGGCAGACTGTTTTGTTGCATCAGAACTCTTCAGTGTGGCTTGACACATAGGACGCTTGAAACTCGGATCGAAACCCACCCAACTTTAGATTAGACTTAGTATCATACCGCTCAGCCAGCAAGCGAACCATGATACTATTTACCCAACCCCTCCGCTTGGGCAGGATATGACACAAGGTCAATTTTTAAGCGGAGTTTAACAGGTTTCAATTCAGAGTTTTTCTTCTCCTAGACTAGTCGCCTAACCAAGGCTGAAGAACCTAGTCTGTCCTACTATTTACCCATAGCTGGAGGGAGAATAATTGGATTCATACCTTTCCCAAGGGTATTAGTGCTATGTGAAATGCAATCAGTCTCGTCCAGGATTTGAACTCGTGTCCATTTCCTACGACGATAACGACTACACCACGGGCACCTCCAAGCGAACCATGATAGATTTAGGAACGAGGTTTTAACACATTACCTGTCAAAAATGATGGTATTATTTATATATAGAAAATATGTGAATATGAAAAAACAATGTTTTCGGAGGATGATTTTATTTATAGTTCGAATTTCTAATTTGTTTGTGAAGCTCCCATTTTAAAGCCCTTGTGAGAGAGGAGTATGTAGTTTCCCAATCTCTCACCACCGCCAGCAGGATTTGACATAAAATTAATTTTTAAACAAAGTGGGTTTGAATTTATAGTTTTCCTTTTCCTAGACTGGTTGCCATACCAAAGCTCAAGAATTGAGTCTGCTCTTTTATTTAGTCAGAGCTACGGGAGAGGGAGAGAAAAGATGAGTTCATATCTTTCCCACGGGCATTAGCGTAAAGGGAAGTGTAAAAATCTTCGTTCAATGTTTGAATTCGGGTTGCCGAGTTCGTTTCTTACGTTAATAGCCACTAAGCGCGCCTTCATTACCATTACTGCCAGGTCCACTTTGTCCCGGAGTGGATGGGTGTTATAATCCAATCAAACAGAACTGTCTAAAAACTATTCTTATTCGATAGGAACGTGTGCAAAAACTACCACTTGAGAAACTACGCGAACAATATAAACGAACAATGATGCGAATCCCTAAAAATTAGGCATAAAATATTCTTAAACGGGTTGACATGCCGTTAAAATTAATCAGTCTTCTTGTTTCTTTATTTCTTTTTTTTCCGTCTTTCTTTTTCTTCTCTCTAAATAATTTTTTAGACTTCAGATTTCTCCCCTCTCTGTGTCATTTTGTCTTCTCTGTCTCTGTCTGTCTGTCTGTCTCTCTCGTGTCAGATGTGTTTGTTTGTTTCGTTCTTTCTGTCAATTAACTGTAGTAAATTGAAGGGATTACATTCGATCGATTCTTCTGCATTCTTAATTTATCGATCAAGTGAGTAATCACGAATTTGCTCATATATAAACTGTCTGGCCTACGGGAAGACAGACAGCTGTCCATGCAGCAGGTCTCTATTCTTCGCAACACCAATGTTGTCCAAAACAAAACAAAAAAAAATTGTTATACATGATGACATTAGGGTCACCATTGGAGTTACCAGAATGAGACTGAAAATTTTTGCCAGGGTTTTGATTCAGGGATTTCCTTCTCATAGACAAGATAACCTACGAAAGCAAAAAAGCCCTGTCTATCAAACTATTTTATCCATAGTTAGAGGGAGGAAAGTACTTTTCCCAATGGCATTGGTGCGAAGTGAAATGCAATCAGCTTCGTTTATATATATATATATATATATATAGGGTCATTGAAACAGGATACTTACTGTTTCAATGACCCTATATATATATATATATATATATATATGGTTTTTTGTTTCAATGACCCTATATATGTAATATAATGATTGAGGGATTTCGTTTTATATATATTACCTTTCGGTTTAGTTAAGCTGAGAACCTTTCGCTTAGCGTACGGGTTAGTTAGGTGCAACATGAGCGCAAGTGTTCCCGCGCATGCGAGGCGGACGTGTCATTCAGAGATGTCACAATAAAAATCCCAGACCAGGGATGTGAGTGACGTCACGCACCGGAAGCGTGGGCTGAGATTTGAGAAAAGTCAGTTAGTTGAGTTTTGCCGTAGGAAGAAGAAGGTTGACTTTCGCTCGGTCACCGTGGCCTTGCGGCGGGTCCGCACGTGGTTTGGGGCAGATGGAAAAGTCAGTATAGTAAGATGGTATCTCTCTCCTTATGTCGAAAAACATTTTAACTCAAAAGGTAATAAAAAGTTTCGAACCTGAACTAAGAAGTCGGCAAGTGTTTTTCGTGTTTCGGGATTCCTATGTTATTTATATTTGGACATTATGAACGTTTTACATACCGGTATGAATATGTCTATTTCACATATTCATATCTGGCTAAGTAACATATATATCTACATAGTTTTTTGTTCTTCCGGTAACTGTACTTTTTTCGTATGTTTAAATTTGTTCTTCATTCCCCATTCTTAGCAAATGCTTGTCTCCTAGCACTTCAGCCACCAAAAAAGAAATAGAGACTGAATCATTATATATATATATATATATATTGTCATCCACAGACAGACTGTTTCGTTCTATCAAAACTCTTCAGCGTGGCTAGACACGCAGAACGCTCGAAGCTAGGATCGAAACCTGTCCAACTTTACGTTAGACTAAGTTTCAGATATCTCGGCCACCAAGCGGACCACGTTGGTTAAGGGAATTTTTAAGGTATTTATTTAGCAACAGCAGCCGTTTGTTCACTTTTTTTTTCATTTATATATATATATATATATATACCTCCTTAAAAACAGATTTACATTCTTATTAAAAAGGTTAATAATAGAAAAATTGATAGTGATAAAAACATTAGGATACAATTAATGGTATCAGTATTGCTATTTGTATTGTTAGTTATGGGATAATAGCAACAACAGCAACTACAACAAAGATTATAATAATAAAGAAAATAATACTAATAAATTACCAATCATAGTAATATAATTAATTTTTTTATTATTTATGATATAGTTATTAATGATAAATTATTATAATGATATTAATGATTTTAACGGCAATCAGTGAGTAGAATGTTCGCCAATAGCCCGGGGTTCAATCCCAGGTCGAGTCATACCAAAGACTCAAAAAATCATACTTGATGCCGCCTTGCTTAACACGCAGCATAATAAGCCAAGGATCAAGGTTAAAGTGGAGTAATCCAGGGAAAGTAGTAGCGTCCTCTCCTACACTTGGGTGTACTAGCTATTAAAAGGGAGCCTTTGGGTCACCCTTGACTACTCTCCGCAACTTTACTTAGAATGGCAGTATTCAGAATATATATATATATATATATATATATATATATATATATATATATATATATATATGTGTGTGTGTGTGTGTGTGTGTGTGTGTGTATTAAGACATTAATAAAGACTAAATTTCAATCTTATACAGAAATCAGGTAAGACTCTAGAAAAAATTTACTTATGATAAATTTGATATTCGTCATAGTATTTGTTGCTTCCTTTTCCTTTATAAATAAATAAACAGATTTTTTCTGAAAATGAAAGAAGTTAATGTGTCGAAAAGATATCAGTTGGAGAAGAAACTTTGGCTCTTGTTAAATTTTTTTTTTAACACATAAGGATACATGACACCAGGTACTGACATTACATTCGGTTTTGACACCAACTTCTTGCGCATTCTCTTTTTTTTTTTTTTAAACAAGCAAGAATCCATTGAAAGGATATTTTATAATTTTTTCTCTGTATTATGTGATGGCTATCTGAAGAGGCTGGTTTCTTATATGGTGTAAATTCATAATAGCCAAATGACGATCTGTTGAGATTTTCTTCCAGTTCATATATATATATATATATATATATATATATATATATATATATGGAGTCACAGAACATTCAACCACCACTTCCATCGACAAAAAGACTTAGGGACTTCAGTTCTGGATACTTGATCTAGCAAATCATATTACAGTTAGTGCACTGGAAGAGATATTGAATGCCGTCAACTTTTCTTTCTTTTGGGGACTGGCTTTTTGATAACTTATCTATTCATACCAAGGTGCCATTTTCTTACATTTCTACAAAGCAAAAGAAATACGCATATATATATATGTGTGTGTGTGTGTGTGTGTGTGTGTCTGTACGCGCGCGGTGCTCATCCGTATGAGTGTGGGTGTGTGAGTTGTTTATATACATTAAAAATTCTATACACCAGATGTAAACAATTTTTCTTGGCGCCCCATTAACATCATCTTAATCCTTTGAGGCCGATCGAGCTTGTCCTTTAGAGGTTCAGTGAAGCGAATAGCGACACTTAACAAAAGACAGTGTCGCTTCGTCGAAAAATATTAATTAGAATCTCGTGAGATGATCGTAATGAGAATATACGTCTGACAATCGTCATTCACAGAACAATATTTTGATTATTTGCTTATCAACTACCGAGGCAACGGGGTCACGAGTTGACGTCAGACATGACCACAAATTCAAATGAATGCAGAAATATTGCAAAATCAAAGGAAAAGTCTTCATAGAGAGGATTTAATAAAAAAAATTGAATTTTCAAAGTCTCCTAGAAAAGAAAAGGAGTAAATGTATCCATAATTTCATTAATGAATTGTGTGTCTCTTGGGGATTTTATTTCTTTATAGTAATATTTCAGTTGTCTAAGAAGACACACACACACACACACACACACACACACACACGTATATAACCTAGAATATATCAAATTATGAACACCAGATGTTCATTACTTTAAGTTTCATGTGATGTGCACAATCGTCAGACGGAAAAGTTAGAAACAGTGGCCAACCAAACGTAAGTATAATGTGGTGCAAAGTCACATGTTAAGATGGTAGTGTTCATAATTTGATATTTTAAGGGGTTTATACCTGCTTTGCTGCAGTAGCTTCGAGCACTTAGTCTTACAAACGTTTCTCATTTGCATTTATCCTTCATCAGATATATATATATATATATATATATATATATATATATATATATTAACCCAACCCCTCTGTACGAACAAGATGCAACTCAAGGTCAATGTTTGAGCGAATTTTTAACAGATATGAATTCAGAATTTTTCCTTCTCCTAGACTGGTTGCCATACAGAAGCTAAATTCTTCAATCTGCTCTGATATTTATCCTTAGCTGGAGGTAGGTGATGCAAACTGCTTTGTTCAGGATTTGAAACCTCGCGTAATGCAAAGATCTTCAAAAGAATTCAGCATTCGGTAGCCGTTAGCGTAAAATGTAAACAAACGCCAACATTAAATTCATATACGTTAAATTCTCTCGCTCACGTTGGGATAGCTGGTGGCTGTGGTGTTAAGTTATCGGGCTAACGTAAGTTGGCCGGGTTTCGAGCCTAGCTTAAGGTATCTCACGGGTCTAGTCACACTGATCAGTTGTGATCCAACGAAACATTCAGTGGATGAATTTGAATAATTTGTAAATATTAAATTATAATTATAAATATTGATATTTTCGACGTCCCACTGCAATTTTTTAAAGTTTCGCTTATATTTGCTTTTAATAATCGCTTGTTTTGGCTGTGTTTTATGGCATATGAACCATTGTCGGTTCTTAAATGCCAGATCCTTTTTATGCATATATATTAAATATATATGATTTGTAAACACATTTGTAAGATGACATTTTTAAACGAGCCTAAGCTCATTTTTTTCACACATTTAAATGGTTTCAAGTATTGCTATATAACAGTCACAATTTGTTATATCGTAAATGATATACAATGACAAGCTATTCTGAGTGATAAAGAATAGACAACACATTAGGTAGGTATTACAGAAGGCAGGTTTATTCGTAGGGGTGTTCATATGTCATCATCATCATGTCCCATCGTCAGCACGGATCTTCCTGACCCTCTCTCGCCACCCGCCTCTATCATCCATCGCTCCAGTTCGTTCTTCAAGTCTACATCCTGTATCTGTACAGAACTGTTGTATATATGTTCTAACTGGTTGTCCTGCATTCGTTCGTCCATGTGAAGGGGTCCACAGGAGTAGTCACTTATGAGTTCGTTCCCACTTCTCCAGCAGTGTCCAGCATGTCGGGTTCGTCTAATTTGGATAGTGATGAGTGGTAGGTGGCCGTATAGCTGCTATTTTGTGGTGTGTTGCCTCCAGGACTTGTTTAACATTGCAGAGAGCATTCTTGTGTAATTGCCGTCAAGCTTTTTCTCCATACGTATAGTTAGCGTCCATGTAGTGCATCCATATTCTACATATATAACAATTAGATTAGTTGTAATATTACTATCCTCGCAGGGTAGTATTAAATCCAAGCAATGGTCGATCACTTAAGTCCCGCGCTGAAGTCCTACGCTAAGAGTCCTTCACTTAAAGTCCTGCGCATTGATCTGTGTGTACTTAAATAATGGTTAATACAACTACTATTGTCGGGGTGCGGGGAAGATAGGGAATTCCACCATGTCACCCACCACGAGCTAGAATCTTTCGTTGGAATTTAGCTTTTAATATTTCTTCGTTTTGGGGTTTGGACGTAGCCATTTCATCGCTTTCTTTTCTCTCAAACTTTTTCTCTTCACCTCGGTTAACGATGGTGATGCTCGTGGAATTTTGGGGAATAAGAAATTGATGGTGCAGTCGACACATCCACAAGTGCTTTTTTTTTGTTAATGGGAGGTGTGATCTCGAATAACACTTCCATAAGAAGCTCCACGTCGTTCTGCTCGATACTTTCAATATATCGTGGCCTGATTTGATTTATATGGCTCTTGGGATCAAATAGCTTTCCCTTGATTATATAAATCACCGTTCCAATTCTTTTGTTAACAATACCGTGTTCCCAGTAACTTTTTGGTTGTACCTAAAAAAAACTATCACCCGGTTTATATATTTTTGGATAGGAATTAACTTTTTTAGGAATTCTTTTTCGGTTTTGTTAGTAACCTGTCGAATATGGATCCTATCTTTTGTGCAAACATTACTTCTGGCGATAGTTTTGAATTAGTGTGATCCTGTATACAGCAAGAAATTTCTGTATACTACGGTCATCTGTATCTAGCCCTTGGTTCTTTATTATTTTTTGAATGTATCAACAAACCTTTCTGCCTTCAAGTGAGACCCAGGTGTCGTGATATGTTCTATGGCCAATGATGAGCAGTACTCTTGTAATTCTTTACCCGTAAACATTGTACCATGGTTGCAGACCAGTATCTCTGGAACCCCAAAGCGGCTAAAAATTTCGTCCAGTGCTTTGATGGTGTTCGTTGATGTAGAGTGTCTGAACTCGTAAATTTCCGGCTACTTAGAAAGTCTATCGATAGCCATCAAGTAATAATATCCGTTCAGTGGACCTGCATAATCTATAAGCACATGCTTCAATAGGATGTTGTTCTTGGGCCAGTGTTGAGTTTTAATCGGAGGAGCTTTAGCTGCTTGTTGGCAACCCCTGCATTTTTAAAATCATTTTCTCTATGTCCTGGTTAATGCGTAGCCAATACGTATAACTCCTCATCAAGGATTTCAATAGAGACATACTCGGATAGGTTGTGTGAAACTTTTAGAATCTTTTTTTTTTTTTGTAAAGAATGTGGCATTACCATCCTGTCTGCGTACATAAGCATATGATCACAGATTGAAAATGGTGACACTTTTTATTCCTTTCTTTCATTCTATCTGACTTGTCTTTTTATTTGTTGAATAAAACCGTTCGTTTCCGCGGCTCTTCTAATGTCTTCAAGAGTGACCAGTAATTACTGAATGGAATTAATCAGTAACCCTAAAAGCTCTTTTTCCACCTTCAACGACGCAATCACAGTTTCTTCCAAAGGTTCGGTATTCTTTGATATTAGTCTCGACAGATCATCTGGGTGTCCCATTTATTTTTAGAAGAGATATACTCCATTTTGAAATTGTAATTTAGAAGTATAATACTCCGCCATTGTAACCGGTTTGCAGTGTGTATCGGTATGCCTTTTTTGAACCGAAAATAGACGGTAGAGGTTTGTGGTCTTTGTAATGTAAGTACTCTATCAAGTATGAATCTATGAAATTTCTTGATAGTATACATAATTAAAACGTTTTCATTTTCAATTGGGCTATAATTTCTTTCTGCTGGTTGTAATATTCTAGATGCATGAGCGATTGGTATTGTCGATCCACCTTCAAGTTTGTGCAGTAGAACGACTCCTTTTCCGTTGTCACTTGCTTCTGATGCTTCGATCAGTTCTTTCTTTGGGTCGAAGAGTGCTAATGCGAGGTCTGATTGTAGATATTTTTTTTTCTTTAAATGCTTTTTCGCACTGTTTAGTCCAGAGCCATTTTTTGCCCTTTTTCAGTCGTTCATTCAAAGGAGCTCTTAGCTCATACATTTTCCGTATGTATATACGGTAGCAACTTGCTAGACCTAGAAATGCTTGTAGCTTCGTTGCATTGTCCGGTGAGGGCATATTTTTAATGGTTTCCGCTCTTTCTGGGTCGGGTTTTCTGCCCATTTGATCAATTATCTGTCCCAGATATTTCATTCTATCCAAAACAATTCACCCATTTCAGATCCTAGCTTAAAACCGAATTCGTTGATTCTTTTGAATACTTCTCGAGCATATTTCCTACGTTGTTCCGTATTTTCGCTTTTTATCTGTATATCGTCCAAATCCGCCACCGCGAATTCTAGACCGGCCCACATAGCTTCCATGATCTGCTGGTAAAGACTCAGTGCCACTTTTAGTCCAAATGGAAGACGTTTCAGTGTGTACAAGCCTCGGTGAGTATGGATGGTTAGGTATTTGGAACATTCCTCATCGACTTTAACTTTTAGGTATGCCTCTGACAAGTCGATTTTAGAAAATATCTTTCGTCCGTTAAGCTTGGAAAAAGTTTTCTGGAGTGCGAAGAGGATAGCTATGATCATTTAAACAGTCATTTAGGCCCGTTGAAAAATCAGCACAAGCTCGTAATTTTTTTCTTTTTCTTTTTTAAGTAAATTGTCGGTGACGCCCAATGTGAATAATCCAACTTTTCGATCCCCCCGACTTTCTCTAATTTTCAAAGTTCTTTGTTAATTATCTCCAAAGATGAAAAAGGCACATTTCTTTTGGTTTTGAACACAGATTTTACTTTTTCTTTTATTACGAATCTTACTTTGGTTTTCGTGCCAAAGCCTAAACCCCGAGAAAATACTTGAGGAAATTCGTTCTTTAGGTAAGTTAAAAATTCTTCTATTTGTCTGGATTTCTTTTTTTCTGTAGAGTAATTTGCAACAGAAGGAGTTTATAGGCATCTCCCATAAATCAAATAATACAATCTAGGTAATGCAGAAGAGACACGACTTATTCCCTGGTACAACGTAAACTTTTGAATTATACGTCTTTCCACTAAAAGACACGCTAGAATTAAATTCACCTTTAAATTTTAATTTATTTCCAGAAACGCCTCTAGCGACTTTAACCGTGTTCAGTAGTTTCGGTCGACCTATTTTTTCCGAATTGACTCGTCAATAATTGAAATGTCACTCCCAGTGCCTAACAAGCATCGCACTATTTATTCATTAATTTTAATATCATCGATTTTTTCCGTTATCTTTTTTTTTGGGGGGGGGTATATTTACCTTATTGTTAGGCTTTTTTCTTTTTCGATATACTGAAGCTTTGTGGCCTTTCCGCTCACATTCAAAGCAGAGCGTATTTTTAAAATAACAGTCACTTTTTGTTTGATTTTTACTACCGCAGGCTTTGCATTGATAATTTTTTACATGATTTTTGGGGACTCTTTGTTGTTTTATCCTTTGTACAAGCGAGATATTTTTTCCTCTATACGAGTGTTATCGCGTTTGACGTTGATTAACCTTTGACACTCCTGTTACTTTTTGTAATATGATTTCTGGGTTTTGTTTCATGATGGTTAATATTCTGGAATAAATGTCCTTGTCTTTGGGTGCCGTTAGCCCTTGCACGAAGATTAAACATTTGAACATGTTCTTTGAAATTTCGTTTATTTTTAAAAATTCACATTGACAGTTGACTGTAGCGGCGTAAGAAACGAAATCCACATTTTCCTGTTTGACGATATTTAAGCTCTTATATCGCGTATGGAAGAGGATACGATGTTCGTCGAAGATTCTAGACCACGTTTTAATCGTCAAACGAAATTTATTCTGGTTTTCTATGTAGTATCACATTTGCATTGTTCGTATTTTCTTGAAAACCCAATTTTAGAAGTAACTATGTAACTTTTTCTTTGTGGGACTACAGTAGACATCTTTTTGAAAAGATCGTTTTATGTCCCCTAAAGTATGCTGTAAACGTCGTGCCGTTGTCGGGGTTATAACGAAATTCTGAGAGAAAACTTGAAATCCCTTCGGCCGAGAAGATTCTTGATCCTCATTCTTGACTACTTGATTTGTTTGTAGTTTCTCAAAATTCTCTTATCTCAATTGTTGGTTTTGCATCTTCTTTAATTCTGAATTAGTTGTTCACGTCCCTCATGTAACTTTTGTTGGTGCTGTATAGACGAACATAGAGACTTCATAATTCGCACCAACTACTCCATCTTGTTTTAAAAGGTATTAAATTCCACAGAGTATCTCAAAATCTTTTTCAAAATCATAAGAAACAACTGTACCCAGTCTTAAAAATTGTTCGTAATAATAGTTTAAAAAAAAAAAAAAAAAAGGGGGTGGTTGTTTGTTTTTTTGTTTTTTTTCATCTCGGTAAATCCGTTTTCTTGCGTTCTAGGTTCAGATCCGTGTTGCAACTTGCTACACGATTTTTTTATATGGATCTAATTTGAAAAAGTTCTTACCTTTAGGCAAAATATTTCGTTTTAACTTGTATCCTTGAAATCTATTTACGAAACTTCAATAATGTATTTTTTCGAGTTCGTCGCTGTTAATATTCCTCACAGCGGTTGTAATCTTTTTCGACGTGGGTTCTTTCGAATCCTCGTCTCAACTTATTATATCGTAAATGATATACAATGACAAACTATTCAGAGTGGTAAAGAATAGACAACAAATTAGGTAGGTAGAACAGAAGGCAGGTTTATTTGTACGGATGTACAAATATAACAAGTAGATTAGTTGTAAAATTTATATTCTTGCAAGACTAGTATTAAGTCCAAAAGCAATGGTCGATCATGTGAGTCCTGCGCTGAAGTCCAACCCTGAGAGTCTTTCACTTAAAGTGTAATTTACGAAGCTCTTTGCTTCGATGTGGCACCCAATGAGACTCGAACTCACTCTTGCAGGTTTGCTAGTCAAGCTTGCTAACCATTACACTACCCGAGGTGCCCAGTCTTTCACTTAAAGTCCTTTTATTTCCTGTAAATTTACAGGTAGGCACAAGGCCTGGAGTTTTGGGGGGAGGGGGGAAGGGTGCGGTCATGCATTATCTATGTTTTTACTAAGGGGACCTAGCTAGCCACATTCGCCGACCCATTCAACAATACAATATATAACCATTCATCCGTCGCCATATGCGCAGCAATTACCAAAATACCACATGTACTCTATGAAAAGTCCTACTTAAAACCCGAAAATTGATGGATGATTTTTATTCATGATTTATATACAATGCTTGTGATGGGGATGGGAGAAAAACCCCGAAATAAACGAAAAAACAAGGAAAAAATCCCCATTTGGTTACCCTCCCATCCCCCCGTCTCTAAAATCGGAGGCCGACTGTTTTCCGGGGCGAAAGGAACCGAAAACAAGCCGGACCTGCCCTAAGTGGGATTGGGATCCTAATCTACGGGGGTAAAAGAAATAACGGGTCGGGCGCGGAATGGGTTAATACAAGCGGGTGATATGATTTTTATAAATTTTATATATACATATGAGTGTTCAAGATCTTCAGTAAACGTGGGCTGGGACACGGGCTGGGGTACCAAAATAATGGGGATGGGGAAGATCTTGAGAACTAACAACTAGATGACGGGGACAATGACACACAACATACTGCTAACTAGGTACCTAGGTACCAAGGAGAAAAAGGGGAAACAGTTCTACTTACCAGGGGTGGGGTCCCTAAGGACCCGTACCGTAGACTCCATGAGTCGGCAGAGGAGGGAAGGATGACTCCAACATTGCCCCCTTTCGCACGACCAGGCTCGCTGCATTCACCCACCTTTTGCTGAATTTTATGCGATCCAAGCATTTTCTATCGCATCTGATTTTGACCCTCAGCAGATGCCGAAAGAACAAAACCAGATCACGATGAGAAAAGTTTGCATCGTCATAAAATCCCTTGTTTCGCGTCGTCCACACCACCATTCTAGCTACAGCCAGGATCGCGAGAAACACCACACGCTTCTCACCCTGAAACGGAGGAAGAACGTTGTCCACGACGTAACCAACGTCGAGCAGCACGAGCTGTTTGGGCTCGATGCGGGCCGTCCACTCGCCGACGTGATCCCAAAACGGACGGACTCGCTCGCAGTAGTAGAAGGCGTGCTCAGCCGTTTCTTCCAAGCCACTGCCGCAGCGAGTGCAATCGGGCATGTCTGCCAGGCCCGCCTTGTAGCTCAAGCCGGCAAGGGGTAACGCATTTCGCGCAAGTCGCCAGGTGAGCGAGAACTCGGAGTTGTTCAAGAAGCTCGATCCTGGCGCCCAATTCCAATGAGAGCGAATCTCCTCCGTCGTCCAGCCGCGCCGCTCGCTGAGAGGATCAGAAGCGGAACCCTCCACTAGCTCCCGATATAGTTCTTTTCGAGGCCATGAAAGGTCACTGGACCCAAGAAGGTTACGAAGGGCCGTTCGGCACTCGCGGACAAACAGTGTTTCGCCCAAAGGCCTACGTCGACCTTCAGCCTTTGGGTCTGACTTTAAGCGAGGAAAAGTCCGACTCGCCTTCAGTCTCCACACTGCAGTCCCCGTCAAGACTCTGCCCAAGTATGCAAGTCTTTCAGCAAGCCAGTGGCTCTCCAGATCAGGCATACCTAGACCCCCGTTGCGCGTACGTTGGATACAGACCTGCCTACGGACCATCGGCCTTGCACCTCCCCAGAGCAATCTGGAAAGGGATTGTTGCAGTGCCAACCGACGTGCCTTAGGCAGAGGAAGTACAGCCAATCGGTAAAGAATCAGGGGGAAGACGTACACGGCGCACGCCTCCGCCCTACCCTTTAAGGACAACCTCCTTGAAAGCCAGGTGGCCACCTGAGCATTCACCTTAGCTTGTACTTCCGACCAATTTCGCTCCAGTTGGAGGTCGGGCCCGAACCACACCCCGAGGATGCGGACGGGTCCGTCACTCCAGCGGAAGGGCCCTGGAAGAGTATCGCTACCCCTCCAAGCACCAAGCCGCAAACCTTCGCTTTTGTCAAAGTTGACCTTGGCCCCTGCAATCCGCTCGTACTCGCTAACCGCCTTCTTCACAGCCTTTATATCCAGACGGCGGGATACAAACACTGTGATATCATCAGCGAACGCGGAAACCCTTGCCGCAAGGCTGCTAACAAAAGGTATACCGCGCAGGGCCGGACTTGTCCCCCCATCCCTAAGCCTGCGCAGGAGGGGCTCCAACGCGAGGACATAGAGGAGAGGAGACAGCGGGCAGCCCTGCCGCACCGAACGCTCGATCGCGAATACCTCCGAACGCCTTCCGTTCACCTGCACCACTGCCTGAGGGTTGTGGTACATCATGCTAATCCATCTGCGGAACTCCGGTTTGAATCCGGCAGTCTCCAAAACAGACGCCAAGAACCGATGGTCAACCCTATCGAAGGCCTTGGCCTGATCTAAACTGATCAGCGCGGCTTCTGTGTCGTCTTCTATCCCCTCTAGGACCTCGCGAATCAAGTGCAGATTGTCCTGGATCGATCTTCCCTTCACAGCAAAGGTCTGTTCAGGGCCGATCAGATCACTGATGACACGCTGTAAACGATTCGCCAAGACCCGGGCCAAAATCTTTAACTCTGTGTTAAGCAGAGTTATGGGCCTGTAATCATCTAAACCCTCCCAAACATGCCTGCCACCTTTCTTCAGCAATGTGATCACGCCCTTGGTAACGCTACCAGGGATGGCTCCCTGGGCGAACCAATGGTTGAACATATCCGTCAGAATAGGCACAAACATGTGCGACATCCTCAAGTACACTTCGTAGGGCAAACCATCTAGTCCCGGCGACTTGTTCAGGCCGACCTGCTTCAACGCGTCACGGACTTCGCATTCAGTAACCACACCCTCGCAGCCAGCCGCTTCAGCCGCCCCAAGGCGGGGGAAGTCGGCAAGATAGCTACGAAACTCCCGGATCGGGAGATCAGTGCAGCGGGCAAAGCGACCCCGAAAGTGCGCCCGAAAGGCATCACGTATCTCACGACTCGAACGCAGCAGTCGCCCGTCCGGGGCCTTGACAGAAGCGATATACCGATCGGGGAACCTCCGCACTTCTTCTTCACGCGCAGTCGCGTTCGTCTTCACAGCTTCGTTGAGAACTCTCTTTAACCTAGATCTAACTACGTAGCCCTTGTAGCGCTCGCTACTCTCGCGCTCAAGGTCCCCCCTAGCTAGCTCTACGTTTAGGGAGTCCCCCCCAGCCACCGCCCGGGAAAGTCTATCTTCTATAGATTTCGCTTCCTTGGCCCTATCTAAATTGAGCTGTTGACCGTACTTGGTAGCGAAATCTCTAATCCTATGCTTAAGAGATCCCCACCACCTATTCCCGGTAACCGCCCCCACTAACGCCCGCTGAATTAGGGATTCCAGCCGGTCCCGGAAGTCCCGTATCTCCAGTAAGGAGGTATTGAACTTCCAGTAGCCGGCCAGACTAGGCCTATCAGCTAACCGTAGACTGACGCTAACAAGTTTATGGTCAGTCCACGCTATCAAGTGGAACGTGGGACAACTAACAAAATCGATGTCAGCTCTTCTAACTAACACTCTGTCCAAGTAGGTAGCCACTTTGGCAGAGGGCGAGCTTTCTAACCACGTCCACATCTCCCGCCCTGGGTGATCAAGACGAAACCTGTCGACCAGATCATGACGAGTCATGAGGCCGGCAAGGCTGCTATCACACCTTCCCGCACTACTAGCTCCCCGCCCGACCTTATCTATCTTGGGATCAAGGATCGCATTCCAATCACCCATTAAGACTAGCCGCTTCGTATCGTCCAGGAACGGCGCCAACCGACGAAAAAAGGAAACCCTCTCCACAGCGATATTGGGCGCATAAACCGCAACCAGACGAAACTTGAAACTTTTCACGGCAACATCGGCCACAACCAGCCGGCCCCCGTCACCTGCAAAAACAACGTCAACATCAGCATCAAGGCTGCGTCCAACTAGCAAGGAGACCCCAGCGCTGAGGTTGCTGCCGTATGCTGAGAAAACGTTAAAGTCGTTTTCCAGCACCCGACAGTCAGCCTCGCAAGTGAAGTGGGTCTCCTGCACTGCAGCAACATCTACGCAGAGCTTCTTGAGTTCACCAAGCAAGCGCGCACACTTGCTTGAATCCCTCAGTCCCCTCACATTCAAACTGGCAATGTTTAAAGCCATCAATCCGACTTACCTTATTCATCGTCGACTACGGGCCGGAAATCCTTGGGCGTGAGGATGCCGACAGCCTGACGCAGGGAACCGGTACCAAGTTCAGTCGTCACTCGGTTGTCCCTGGTGATTCCGCCGACATCTATCGGGAACTTCAGCTTTAGGGCCCTGTAAAGAGATGGGTGAACCAAAATTGGGACCCTCCCTGCGCAATATGTTATACATTTTTTGAGAGAGGAGTGCTCCAACTCCGCCAGCTTTATGCCCGTATCAGTCTGACAGACCGTACTCAGGTACTTCCATACGCCCTTAGTACGGTCGCCAGCTGACCGGACAAAAGTGGTCACCATGGCTGCACTCCTAAAGTTCGCTGGATTTGAGACTTTTAGATCCTTAATTTTTTCCAAAGCGGCCAACGGCTTTAGTGCCTTCCGGAGTTGGAAGTCCCCAACTGCCTCCAGCTCCGCAGAGCACAAAGCCGCCGCCCGCTGCATTTGTCCAATTGTGAGTTCTTGTGTGTGTTTCCTTTTTTCAGTTTGTGGTTTTGTCTTTGGGGAGATTATAGCTGGGAATAGTTCCTGCGAGGAAAAATCAGTAGGGCTAAGTGAGGGGAGGGATGGAGTTCGGGCTAGGCCCGAGGGTTGTGCCCTTTCGGCAGATTGAGATCTGGGGAGGGGGATTTTATAGGGGCGGTGATGTTTTTTGAGGAAGAGTTCTTGCTGAGGTGAAAGGGGGGCCATTTGTTGGGGAGGAGATGGCAATGTGATCTTTGGGGGTGGAAATGTTGGTGAGGGTAATGGAGGTAGTGGTGAAGGTGCTGGTGGTGATGGTTGAGAGGAGGGGCCTGCCTCAGGAGGAGTTTTTTCTGGGCATAATTTCTTGGCCGCCCCCTCCCCACTGTCCCTTCTCCTCTTGAGGTTCGTAGATGTCTCCATTTCCTCGTACTTTTTTGTTGTTTTTTTCCCTTTTTTTGGTGATGGAGCTGTTGGTGTCTTGGGGGTTGCTGGTTTCTTGGGGGTTGCTGCTTTTTTGGGTTTTTTTGCTGCTGCTGCTGCTGTCTGTTGTTCTGTTGTTGTTGCTGTTTCTGATTTTGTTGCTGTTGCCTCTGCTGGTGTTCTTGTTGTTGTTGTTGCTGCTGCTGTAACTGCTTCTGCTGCCGCTATCGGTGGTTCTGCTGCTGCTACTGCTTGGGCCCTGGTCTGCTTTTGAGGAGGGGATGGGCTTTTTTCTCCCCCTTGTTTAGGGGATCCCCTCCTCTTTTTGGTTACTTCAGTCCAGCCCTCCTGGTTGTTTTGGGGCTGGACCTGACCCGGGCCCTTGGCCTCCGCTTCTTTGGTGATGGTGGGGGCCGCCGCGTCCTTTGTTGTTGTTGTTGTTGTTGTTGTAGACGTCGACGCCTTATTTTCAGGTCGCTGGGGGCAAAACTTGGCGATGTGTCCAATCTGCTTACACCCCCAGCACCTGGGGCGTCTTCCCTCCACCATCACCATCATCTGCCGGTCCCCGCAGATCAGCGTCTCAGGGATGGCTTTGAAGCCATCCCTGGTCAGGCACAGCCGGAAGGCATAGTCCCCGTAGGCTGTCCCGGCCGGGGATCTGAGGAGGTTGAATTCCTCGACGTGTCCGTAGGCGCTTAAGAACGCCGCGAGGACCCCCCCAGTGATAATGGCCGGGACGTTACACACCGTGACCCGGAGCCTACGGGCGCCTTTGTACTCCGGCTGCAGCCTGAAGTTCTTAGTGATGACGTCCGACTCAGCCACCTTGGCTGCCTGCTTTTCCGTAGGAAGGAGGACATCCCATGTCGCAAAACTTTTGCGGCAAAAGTATTGGCATGGGATGCCTGCCTTCCTTATCAGGTCCTCAAAGACCTCCTTGGTGAGCCCCACCAGTCTTTTGGTCTTCAGGTCGGAAACGACCAGAGAGAGGACTCTTGGGGCGATCTTGTCGGCTATCTCCGGGATGGGCAGTATTTCATTCCCCTTGAAATATTTTGCAAATCTGCCCACCCGGTCCGCCTCGTGTTCTTCTGGTCCTCTCTGCTGGCCCTTCCAGGCTGTGGGGCTCTTTTGGGCCGGCTGAATCGGACTACCTTGGGATGTCTCCGTTGTGTCTCCGGGGATCGGCAGCGAAGGCCAGTTTGATCCGATTGGAGTGGTCGGTGTGGAAGTGGTCGGTGTAGGGGTTGTCGTTTCTCCCTCCATGGCTGGTGTAGAACTATCAGCCAGGAGGGTATAAGAACTAACCTCCACCTACAGTAAGTATGGAGGGGGGTTCTACTGTTTTTAAAAGAAATAAAAACGGACGCACAAAAACACTGAAAAAAGCCACAAAAAACACGTAGAACCCCTGAAAGAAAGATAAATAAAAAACGACAAGCAAATAAAATTAATACAGTCCAACGACAAAAAATACAAGTTGGATAACAAGTGACAAAAACACAATAGACAGACCAGTGTCAAAAAAAGATAACGAATTCTCGGTAAGACTTTTTAAAAAATAAAATGTTCAAACAGAAAACAAAATTAAAGTCTTACCGAGACAAGCAAAATTAGTGTAATCCAAACAAGTTTTGTGCACAGAATAAAAAATCAAGTAGGTGTTACGTAAAGTACTGTCTTTCACTTAAAGTCCTTTTATTTCCTGTAAATTTACAGGTAGGCACAAGGCCTGGAGTTTTGGGGGGAGGGGGGAAGGGTGCGGTCATGCATTATCTATGTTTTTACTAAGGGGACCTAGCTAGCCACATTCGCCGACCCATTCAACAATACAATATATAACCATTCATCCGTCGCCATATGCGCAGTAATTACCAAAATACCACATGTACTCTATGAAAAGTCCTACTTAAAACCCGAAAATTGATGGATGATTTTTATTCATGATTTATATACAATGCTTGTGATGGGGATGGGAGAAAAACCCCGAAATAAACGAAAAAAAAAACAAGGAAAAAAATCCCCATTTGGTTACCCTCCCATCCCCCCGTCTCTAAAATCGGAGGCCGACTGTTTTCCGGGGCGAAAGGAACCGAAAACAAGCCGGACCTGCCCTAAGTGGGATTGGGATCCTAATCTACGGGGGTAAAAGAAATAACGGGTCGGGCGCGGAATGGGTTAATACAAGCGGGTGATATGATTTTTATAAATTTTATATATACATATGAGTGTTCAAGATCTTCAGTAAACGTGGGCTGGGACACGGGCTGAGGTACCAAAATAATGGGGATGGGGAAGATCTTGAGAACTAACGACTAGATGACGGGGACAATGACACACAACATACTGCTAACTAGGTACCTAGGTACCAAAGAGAAAAAAGGGGAAACAGTTCTACTTACCAGGGGTGGGGTCCCTAAGGACCCGTACCGTAGACTCCATGAGTCGGCAGAGGAGGGAAGGATGACTCCAACATTGCCCCCTTTCGCACGACCAGGCTCGCTGCTTTCACCCACCTTTTGCTGAATTTTATGCGATCCAAGCATTTTCTATCGCATCTGATTTTGACCCTCAGCAGATGCCGAAAGAACAAAACCAGATCACGATGAGAAAAGTTTGCATCGTCATAAAATCCCTTGTTTCGCGTCGTCCACACCACCATTCTAGCTACAGCCAGGATCGCGAGAAACACCACACGCTTCTCACCCTGAAACGGAGGAAGAACGTTGTCCACGACGTAACCAACGTCGAGCAGCACGAGCTGTTCGGGCTCGATGCGGGCCGTCCACTCGCCGACGTGATCCCAAAACGGACGGACTCGCTCGCAGTAGTAGAAGGCGTGCTCAGCCGTTTCTTCCAAGCCACAGCCGCAGCGAGTGCAATCGGGCATGTCTGCCAGGCCCGCCTTGTAGTTCAAGCCGGCAAGGGGTAACGCATTTCGCGCAAGTCGCCAGGTGAGCGAGAACTCGGAGTTGTTCAAGAAGCTCGATCCTGGCGCCCAATTCCAATGAGAGCGAATCTCCTCCATCGTCCAGCCGTGCCGCTCGCTGAGAGGATCAGAAGCGGAACCCACCACTAGCTCCCGATATAGTTCTTTTCGAGGCCATGAAAGGTCACTGGACCCAAGAAGGTTACGAAGGGCCGTTCGGCACTCGCGGACAAACAGTGTTTCGCCCAAAGGCCTACGTCGACCTTCAGCCTTTGGGTCTGACTTTAAGCGAGGAAAAGTCCGACTCGCCTTCAGTCTCCACACTGCAGTCCCCGTCAAGACTCTGCCCAGGTATGCAAGTCTTTCAGCAAGCCAGTGGCTCTCCAGATCAGGCATACCCAGACCCCCGTTGCGCGTACGTTGGATACAGACCTGCCTACGGACCATCGGCCTTGCACCTCGCCAGAGCAATCTGGAAAGGGATTGTTGCAGCGCCAACCGACGTGCCTTAGGCAGAGGAAGTACAGCCAATCGGTAAAGAATCAGGGGGAAGACGTACACGGCGCACGCCTCCGCCCTACCCTTTAAGGACAACCTCCTTGAAAGCCAGGTGGCCACCTGAGCATTCACCTTAGCTAGTACTTCCGACCAATTTCGCTCCAGTTGGAGGTCGGGCCCGAACCACACCCCGAGGATTCGGACGGGTCCGTCACTCCAGCGGAAGGGCCCTGGAAGAGTATCGCTACCCCTCCAAGCACCAAGCCGCAAACCTTCGCTTTTGTCAAAGTTGACCTTGGCCCCTGCAATCCGCTCGTACTCGCTAACCGCCTTCTTCACAGCCTTTATATCCAGACGGCGGGATACAAACACTGTGATATCATCAGCGAACGCGGAAACCCTTGCCGCAAGGCTGCTAACAAAAGGTATACCGCGCAGGGCCGGACTTGTCCCCTCATCCCTAAGCCTGCGCAGGAGGGGCTCCAACGCGAGGACATAGAGGAGAGGAGACAGCGGGCAGCCCTGCCGCACCGAACGCTCGATCGCGAATACCTCCGAACGCCTTCCGTTCACCTGCACCACTGCCTGAGGGTTGTGGTACATCATGCTAATCCATCTGCGGAACTCCGGTTTGAATCCGGCAGTCTCCAAAACAGACGCCAAGAACCGATGGTCAACCCTATCGAAGGCCTTGGACTGATCTAAACTGATCAGCGCGGCTTCTGTGTCGTCTTCTATCCCCTCTAGGACCTCGCGAATCAAGTGCAGATTGTCCTGGATCGATCTTCCCTTCACAGCAAAGGTCTGTTCAGGGCCGATCAGATCACTGATGACACGCTGTAAACGATTCGCCAAGACCCGGGCCAAAATCTTTAACTCTGTGTTAAGCAGAGTTATGGGCCTGTAATCATCTAAACCCTCCCCAACATGTCTGCCACCTTTCTTCAGCAATGTGATCACCCCCTTGGTAACGCTACCAGGGATGGCTCCCTGGGCGAACCAATGGTTGAACATATCCGTCAGAATAGGCACAAACATGTGCGACATCCTCAAGTACACTTCGTAGGGCAAACCATCCAGTCCCGGCGACTTGTTGAGGCCGACTTGCTTCAACGCGTCACGGACTTCGCATTCAGTAACCACACCCTCGCAGCCAGCCGCTTCAGCCGCCCCAAGGCGGGGGAAGTCGGCAAGATAGCTACGAAACTCCCGGATCGGGAGATCAGTGCAGCGGGCAAAGCGACCCCGAAAGTGCGCCCGAAAGGCATCACGTATCTCACGACTCGAACGCAGCAGTCGCCCGTCCGGGGCCTTGACAGAAGCGATATACCGATCGGGAAACCTTCGCACTTCTTCTTCACGCGCAGTCGCGTTCGTCTTCACAGCTTCGTTGAGAACTCTCTTTAACCTAGATCTAACTACGTAGCCCTTGTAGCGCTCGCTACTCTCGCGCTCAAGGTCCCCCCTAGCTAGCTCTACACCTAGGGAGTCCCCCCCAGCCACCGCCCGGGAAAGTCTATCTTCTATAGATTTCGCTTCCTTGGCCCTATCTAAATTGAGCTGTTGACCGTACTTGGTAGCGAAATCTCTAATCCTATGCTTAAGAGATCCCCACCACCTATTCCCGGTAACCGCCCCCACTAACGCCCGCTGAATTAGGGATTCCAGCCGGTCCCGGAAGTCCCGTATCTCCAGTAAGGAGGTATTGAACTTCCAGTAGCCGGCCAGACTAGGCCTATCAGCTAACCGTAGACTGACGCTAACAAGTTTATGGTCAGTCCACGCTATCAAGTGGAACGTGGGACAACTAACAAAATCGATGTCAGCTCTTCTAACTAACACTCTGTCCAAGTAGGTAGCCACTTTGGCAGAGGGCGAGCTTTCTAACCACGTCCACATCTCCCGCCCTGGGTGATCAAGACGAAACCTGTCGACCAGATCATGACGAGTCATGAGGCCGGCAAGGCTGCTATCACACCTTCCCGCACTACTAGCTCCCCGCCCGACCTTATCTATCTTGGGATCAAGGATCGCATTCCAATCACCCATTAAGACTAGCCGCTTCGTATCGTCCAGGAACGGCGCCAACCGACGAAAAAAGGAAACCCTCTCCACAGCGATATTGGGCGCATAAACCGCAACCAGACGAAACTTGAAACTTTTCACGGCAACATCGGCCACAACCAGCCGGCCCCCGTCACCTGCAAAAACAACGTCAACATCAGCATCAAGGCTGCGTCCAACTAGCAAGGAGACCCCAGCGCTGAGGTTGCTGCCGTATGCTGAGAAAACGTTAAAGTCGTTTTCCAGCACCCGACAGTCAGCCTCGCAAGTGAAGTGGGTCTCCTGCACTGCAGCAACATCTACGCAGAGCTTCTTGAGTTCACCAAGCAAGCGCGCACACTTGCTTGAATCCCTCAGTCCCCTCACATTCAAACTGGCAATGTTTAAAGCCATCAATCCGACTTACCTTACTCATCGTCGACTACGGGCCGGAAATCCTTGGGCGTGAGGATGCCGACAGCCTGACGCAGGGAACCGGTACCAAGTTCAGTCGTCACTCGGTTGTCCCTGGTGATTCCGCCGACATCTATCGGGAACTTCAGCTTTAGGGCCCTGTAAAGAGATGGGTGAACCAAAATTGGGACCCTCCCTGCGCAATATGTTATACATTTTTTGAGAGAGGAGTGCTCCAACTCCGCCAGCTTTATGCCCGTATCAGTCTGACAGACCGTACTCAGGTACTTCCATACGCCCTTAGTACGGTCGCCAGCTGACCGGACAAAAGTGGTCACCATGGCTGCACTCCTAAAGTTCGCTGGATTTGAGACTTTTAGATCCTTAATTTTTTCCAAAGCGGCCAACGGCTTTAGTGCCTTCCGGAGTTGGAAGTCCCCAACTGCCTCCAGCTCCGCAGAGCACAAAGCCGCCGCCCGCTGCATTTGTCCAATTGTGAGTTCTTGTGTGTGTTTCCTTTTTTCAGTTTGTGGTTTTGTCTTTGGGGAGATTATAGCTGGGAATAGTTCCTGCGAGGAAAAATCAGTAGGGCTAAGTGAGGGGAGGGATGGAGTTCGGGCTAGGCCCGAGGGTTGTGCCCTTTCGGCAGATTGAGATCTGGGGAGGGGGATTTTATAGGGGCGGTGATGTTTTTTGAGGAAGAGTTCTTGCTGAGGTGAAAGGGGGGCCATTTGTTGGGGAGGAGATGGCAATGTGATCTTTGGGGGTGGAAATGTTGGTGAGGGTAATGGAGGTAGTGGTGAAGGTGCTGGTGGTGATGGTTGAGAGGAGGGGCCTGCCTCAGGAGGAGTTTTTTCTGGGCATAATTTCTTGGCCGCCCCCTCCCCACTGTCCCTTCTCCTCTTGAGGTTCGTAGATGTCTCCATTTCCTCGTGCTTTTTTGTTGTTTTTTTCCCTTTTTTTGGTGATGGAGCTGTTGGTGTCTTGGGGGTTGCTGGTTTCTTGGGGGTTGCTGCTTTTTTGGGTTTTTTTGCTGCTGCTGCTGCTGCTGTCTGTTGTTCTGTTGTTGTTGCTGTTTCTGATTTTGTTGCTGTTGCCTCTGCTGGTGTTCTTGTTGTTGTTGTTGCTGCTGCTGTAACTGCTTCTGCTGCCGCTATCGGTGGTTCTGCTGCTGCTACTGCTTGGGCCCTGGTCTGCTTTTGAGGAGGGGATGGGCTTTTTTCTCCCCCTTGTTTAGGGGATCCCCTCCTCTTTTTGGTTACTTCAGTCCAGCCCTCCTGGTTGTTTTGGGGCTGGACCTGACCCGGGCCCTTGGCCTCCGCTTCTTTGGTGATGGTGGGGGCCGCCGCGTCCTTTGTTGTTGTTGTTGTTGTTGTTGTAGACGTCGACGCCTTATTTTCAGGTCGCTGGGGGCAAAACTTGGCGATGTGTCCAATCTGCTTACACCCCCAGCACCTGGGGCGTCTTCCCTCCACCATCACCATCATCTGCCGGTCCCCGCAGATCAGCGTCTCAGGGATGGCTTTGAAGCCATCCCTGGTCAGGCACAGCCGGAAGGCATAGTCCCCGTAGGCTGTCCCGGCCGGGGATCTGAGGAGGTTGAATTCCTCGACGTGTCCGTAGGCGCTTAAGAACGCCGCGAGGACCTCCCCAGTGATAATGGCCGGGACGTTACACACCGTGACCCGGAGCCTACGGGCGCCTTTGTACTCCGGCTGCAGCCTGAAGTTCTTAGTGATGACGTCCGACTCAGCCACCTTGGCTGCCTGCTTTTCCGTAGGAAGGAGGACATCCCATGTCGCAAAACTTTTGCGGCAAAAGTATTGGCATGGGATGCCTGCCTTCCTTATCAGGTCCTCAAAGACCTCCTTGGTGAGCCCCACCAGTCTTTTGGTCTTCAGGTCGGAAACGACCAGAGAGAGGACTCTTGGGGCGATCTTGTCGGCTATCTCCGGGATGGGCAGTATTTCATTCCCCTTGAAATATTTTGCAAATCTGCCCACCCGGTCCGCCTCGTGTTCTTCTGGTCCTCTCTGCTGGCCCTTCCAGGCTGTGGGGCTCTTTTGGGCCGGCTGAATCGGACTACCTTGGGATGTCTCCGTTGTGTCTCCGGGGATCGGCAGCGAAGGCCAGTTTGATCCGATTGGAGTGGTCGGTGTGGAAGTGGTCGGTGTAGGGGTTGTCGTTTCTCCCTCCATGGCTGGTGTAGAACTATCAGCCAGGAGGGTATAAGAACTAACCTCCACCTACAGTAAGTATGGAGGGGGGTTCTACTGTTTTTAAAAGAAATAAAAACGGACGCACAAAAACACAGAAAAAAGCCACAAAAAACACGTAGAACCCCTGAAAGAAAGATAAATAAAAAACGACAAGCAAATAAAATTAATACAGTCCAACGTCAAAAAATACAAGTTGGATAACAAGTGACAAAAACACAATAGACAGACCAGTGTCAAAAAAAGATAACGAATTCTCGGTAAGACTTTTTAAAAAATAAAATGTTCAAACAGAAAACAAAATTAAAGTCTTACCGAGACAAGCAAAATTAGTGTAATCCAAACAAGTTTTGTGCACAGAATAAAAAATCAAGTAGGTGTTACGTAAAGTACTGTCTTTCACTTAAAGTCCTTTTATTTCCTGTAAATTTACAGGTAGGCACAAGGCCTGGAGTTTTGGGGGGAGGGGGGAAGGGTGCGGTCATGCATTATCTATGTTTTTACTAAGGGGACCTAGCTAGCCACATTCGCCGACCCATTCAACAATACAATATATAACCATTCATCCGTCGCCATATGCGCAGTAATTACCAAAATACCACATGTACTCTATGAAAAGTCCTACTTAAAACCCGAAAATTGATGGATGATTTTTATTCATGATTTATATACAATGCTTGTGATGGGGATGGGAGAAAAACCCCGAAATAAACGAAAAAAAAAACAAGGAAAAAAATCCCCATTTGGTTACCCTCCCATCCCCCCGTCTCTAAAATCGGAGGCCGACTGTTTTCCGGGGCGAAAGGAACCGAAAACAAGCCGGACCTGCCCTAAGTGGGATTGGGATCCTAATCTACGGGGGTAAAAGAAATAACGGGTCGGGCGCGGAATGGGTTAATACAAGCGGGTGATATGATTTTTATAAATTTTATATATACATATGAGTGTTCAAGATCTTCAGTAAACGTGGGCTGGGACACGGGCTGAGGTACCAAAATAATGGGGATGGGGAAGATCTTGAGAACTAACGACTAGATGACGGGGACAATGACACACAACATACTGCTAACTAGGTACCTAGGTACCAAAGAGAAAAAAGGGGAAACAGTTCTACTTACCAGGGGTGGGGTCCCTAAGGACCCGTACCGTAGACTCCATGAGTCGGCAGAGGAGGGAAGGATGACTCCAACATTGCCCCCTTTCGCACGACCAGGCTCGCTGCTTTCACCCACCTTTTGCTGAATTTTATGCGATCCAAGCATTTTCTATCGCATCTGATTTTGACCCTCAGCAGATGCCGAAAGAACAAAACCAGATCACGATGAGAAAAGTTTGCATCGTCATAAAATCCCTTGTTTCGCGTCGTCCACACCACCATTCTAGCTACAGCCAGGATCGCGAGAAACACCACACGCTTCTCACCCTGAAACGGAGGAAGAACGTTGTCCACGACGTAACCAACGTCGAGCAGCACGAGCTGTTCGGGCTCGATGCGGGCCGTCCACTCGCCGACGTGATCCCAAAACGGACGGACTCGCTCGCAGTAGTAGAAGGCGTGCTCAGCCGTTTCTTCCAAGCCACAGCCGCAGCGAGTGCAATCGGGCATGTCTGCCAGGCCCGCCTTGTAGTTCAAGCCGGCAAGGGGTAACGCATTTCGCGCAAGTCGCCAGGTGAGCGAGAACTCGGAGTTGTTCAAGAAGCTCGATCCTGGCGCCCAATTCCAATGAGAGCGAATCTCCTCCATCGTCCAGCCGTGCCGCTCGCTGAGAGGATCAGAAGCGGAACCCACCACTAGCTCCCGATATAGTTCTTTTCGAGGCCATGAAAGGTCACTGGACCCAAGAAGGTTACGAAGGGCCGTTCGGCACTCGCGGACAAACAGTGTTTCGCCCAAAGGCCTACGTCGACCTTCAGCCTTTGGGTCTGACTTTAAGCGAGGAAAAGTCCGACTCGCCTTCAGTCTCCACACTGCAGTCCCCGTCAAGACTCTGCCCAGGTATGCAAGTCTTTCAGCAAGCCAGTGGCTCTCCAGATCAGGCATACCCAGACCCCCGTTGCGCGTACGTTGGATACAGACCTGCCTACGGACCATCGGCCTTGCACCTCGCCAGAGCAATCTGGAAAGGGATTGTTGCAGCGCCAACCGACGTGCCTTAGGCAGAGGAAGTACAGCCAATCGGTAAAGAATCAGGGGGAAGACGTACACGGCGCACGCCTCCGCCCTACCCTTTAAGGACAACCTCCTTGAAAGCCAGGTGGCCACCTGAGCATTCACCTTAGCTAGTACTTCCGACCAATTTCGCTCCAGTTGGAGGTCGGGCCCGAACCACACCCCGAGGATTCGGACGGGTCCGTCACTCCAGCGGAAGGGCCCTGGAAGAGTATCGCTACCCCTCCAAGCACCAAGCCGCAAACCTTCGCTTTTGTCAAAGTTGACCTTGGCCCCTGCAATCCGCTCGTACTCGCTAACCGCCTTCTTCACAGCCTTTATATCCAGACGGCGGGATACAAACACTGTGATATCATCAGCGAACGCGGAAACCCTTGCCGCAAGGCTGCTAACAAAAGGTATACCGCGCAGGGCCGGACTTGTCCCCTCATCCCTAAGCCTGCGCAGGAGGGGCTCCAACGCGAGGACATAGAGGAGAGGAGACAGCGGGCAGCCCTGCCGCACCGAACGCTCGATCGCGAATACCTCCGAACGCCTTCCGTTCACCTGCACCACTGCCTGAGGGTTGTGGTACATCATGCTAATCCATCTGCGGAACTCCGGTTTGAATCCGGCAGTCTCCAAAACAGACGCCAAGAACCGATGGTCAACCCTATCGAAGGCCTTGGACTGATCTAAACTGATCAGCGCGGCTTCTGTGTCGTCTTCTATCCCCTCTAGGACCTCGCGAATCAAGTGCAGATTGTCCTGGATCGATCTTCCCTTCACAGCAAAGGTCTGTTCAGGGCCGATCAGATCACTGATGACACGCTGTAAACGATTCGCCAAGACCCGGGCCAAAATCTTTAACTCTGTGTTAAGCAGAGTTATGGGCCTGTAATCATCTAAACCCTCCCCAACATGTCTGCCACCTTTCTTCAGCAATGTGATCACCCCCTTGGTAACGCTACCAGGGATGGCTCCCTGGGCGAACCAATGGTTGAACATATCCGTCAGAATAGGCACAAACATGTGCGACATCCTCAAGTACACTTCGTAGGGCAAACCATCCAGTCCCGGCGACTTGTTGAGGCCGACTTGCTTCAACGCGTCACGGACTTCGCATTCAGTAACCACACCCTCGCAGCCAGCCGCTTCAGCCGCCCCAAGGCGGGGGAAGTCGGCAAGATAGCTACGAAACTCCCGGATCGGGAGATCAGTGCAGCGGGCAAAGCGACCCCGAAAGTGCGCCCGAAAGGCATCACGTATCTCACGACTCGAACGCAGCAGTCGCCCGTCCGGGGCCTTGACAGAAGCGATATACCGATCGGGAAACCTTCGCACTTCTTCTTCACGCGCAGTCGCGTTCGTCTTCACAGCTTCGTTGAGAACTCTCTTTAACCTAGATCTAACTACGTAGCCCTTGTAGCGCTCGCTACTCTCGCGCTCAAGGTCCCCCCTAGCTAGCTCTACACCTAGGGAGTCCCCCCCAGCCACCGCCCGGGAAAGTCTATCTTCTATAGATTTCGCTTCCTTGGCCCTATCTAAATTGAGCTGTTGACCGTACTTGGTAGCGAAATCTCTAATCCTATGCTTAAGAGATCCCCACCACCTATTCCCGGTAACCGCCCCCACTAACGCCCGCTGAATTAGGGATTCCAGCCGGTCCCGGAAGTCCCGTATCTCCAGTAAGGAGGTATTGAACTTCCAGTAGCCGGCCAGACTAGGCCTATCAGCTAACCGTAGACTGACGCTAACAAGTTTATGGTCAGTCCACGCTATCAAGTGGAACGTGGGACAACTAACAAAATCGATGTCAGCTCTTCTAACTAACACTCTGTCCAAGTAGGTAGCCACTTTGGCAGAGGGCGAGCTTTCTAACCACGTCCACATCTCCCGCCCTGGGTGATCAAGACGAAACCTGTCGACCAGATCATGACGAGTCATGAGGCCGGCAAGGCTGCTATCACACCTTCCCGCACTACTAGCTCCCCGCCCGACCTTATCTATCTTGGGATCAAGGATCGCATTCCAATCACCCATTAAGACTAGCCGCTTCGTATCGTCCAGGAACGGCGCCAACCGACGAAAAAAGGAAACCCTCTCCACAGCGATATTGGGCGCATAAACCGCAACCAGACGAAACTTGAAACTTTTCACGGCAACATCGGCCACAACCAGCCGGCCCCCGTCACCTGCAAAAACAACGTCAACATCAGCATCAAGGCTGCGTCCAACTAGCAAGGAGACCCCAGCGCTGAGGTTGCTGCCGTATGCTGAGAAAACGTTAAAGTCGTTTTCCAGCACCCGACAGTCAGCCTCGCAAGTGAAGTGGGTCTCCTGCACTGCAGCAACATCTACGCAGAGCTTCTTGAGTTCACCAAGCAAGCGCGCACACTTGCTTGAATCCCTCAGTCCCCTCACATTCAAACTGGC
The DNA here is from genome assembly GCA_963585895.1 of Sepioteuthis lessoniana. Classification (NCBI taxonomy): domain Eukaryota; kingdom Metazoa; phylum Mollusca; class Cephalopoda; order Myopsida; family Loliginidae; genus Sepioteuthis; species Sepioteuthis lessoniana. Next base: position 22,526,052 of record OY757918.1, read on the forward strand.
AATGTTTAAAGCCATCAATCCGACTTACCTTACTCATCGTCGACTACGGGCCGGAAATCCTTGGGCGTGAGGATGCCGACAGCCTGACGCAGGGAACCGGTACCAAGTTCAGTCGTCACTCGGTTGTCCCTGGTGATTCCGCCGACATCTATCGGGAACTTCAGCTTTAGGGCCCTGTAAAGAGATGGGTGAACCAAAATTGGGACCCTCCCTGCGCAATATGTTATACATTTTTTGAGAGAGGAGTGCTCCAACTCCGCCAGCTTTATGCCCGTATCAGTCTGACAGACCGTACTCAGGTACTTCCATACGCCCTTAGTACGGTCGCCAGCTGACCGGACAAAAGTGGTCACCATGGCTGCACTCCTAAAGTTCGCTGGATTTGAGACTTTTAGATCCTTAATTTTTTCCAAAGCGGCCAACGGCTTTAGTGCCTTCCGGAGTTGGAAGTCCCCAACTGCCTCCAGCTCCGCAGAGCACAAAGCCGCCGCCCGCTGCATTTGTCCAATTGTGAGTTCTTGTGTGTGTTTCCTTTTTTCAGTTTGTGGTTTTGTCTTTGGGGAGATTATAGCTGGGAATAGTTCCTGCGAGGAAAAATCAGTAGGGCTAAGTGAGGGGAGGGATGGAGTTCGGGCTAGGCCCGAGGGTTGTGCCCTTTCGGCAGATTGAGATCTGGGGAGGGGGATTTTATAGGGGCGGTGATGTTTTTTGAGGAAGAGTTCTTGCTGAGGTGAAAGGGGGGCCATTTGTTGGGGAGGAGATGGCAATGTGATCTTTGGGGGTGGAAATGTTGGTGAGGGTAATGGAGGTAGTGGTGAAGGTGCTGGTGGTGATGGTTGAGAGGAGGGGCCTGCCTCAGGAGGAGTTTTTTCTGGGCATAATTTCTTGGCCGCCCCCTCCCCACTGTCCCTTCTCCTCTTGAGGTTCGTAGATGTCTCCATTTCCTCGTGCTTTTTTGTTGTTTTTTTCCCTTTTTTTGGTGATGGAGCTGTTGGTGTCTTGGGGGTTGCTGGTTTCTTGGGGGTTGCTGCTTTTTTGGGTTTTTTTGCTGCTGCTGCTGCTGCTGTCTGTTGTTCTGTTGTTGTTGCTGTTTCTGATTTTGTTGCTGTTGCCTCTGCTGGTGTTCTTGTTGTTGTTGTTGCTGCTGTAACTGCTTCTGCTGCCGCTATCGGTGGTTCTGCTGCTGCTACTGCTTGGGCCCTGGTCTGCTTTTGAGGAGGGGATGGGCTTTTTTCTCCCCCTTGTTTAGGGGATCCCCTCCTCTTTTTGGTTACTTCAGTCCAGCCCTCCTGGTTGTTTTGGGGCTGGACCTGACCCGGGCCCTTGGCCTCCGCTTCTTTGGTGATGGTGGGGGCCGCCGCGTCCTTTGTTGTTGTTGTTGTTGTTGTTGTAGACGTCGACGCCTTATTTTCAGGTCGCTGGGGGCAAAACTTGGCGATGTGTCCAATCTGCTTACACCCCCAGCACCTGGGGCGTCTTCCCTCCACCATCACCATCATCTGCCGGTCCCCGCAGATCAGCGTCTCAGGGATGGCTTTGAAGCCATCCCTGGTCAGGCACAGCCGGAAGGCATAGTCCCCGTAGGCTGTCCCGGCCGGGGATCTGAGGAGGTTGAATTCCTCGACGTGTCCGTAGGCGCTTAAGAACGCCGCGAGGACCTCCCCAGTGATAATGGCCGGGACGTTACACACCGTGACCCGGAGCCTACGGGCGCCTTTGTACTCCGGCTGCAGCCTGAAGTTCTTAGTGATGACGTCCGACTCAGCCACCTTGGCTGCCTGCTTTTCCGTAGGAAGGAGGACATCCCATGTCGCAAAACTTTTGCGGCAAAAGTATTGGCATGGGATGCCTGCCTTCCTTATCAGGTCCTCAAAGACCTCCTTGGTGAGCCCCACCAGTCTTTTGGTCTTCAGGTCGGAAACGACCAGAGAGAGGACTCTTGGGGCGATCTTGTCGGCTATCTCCGGGATGGGCAGTATTTCATTCCCCTTGAAATATTTTGCAAATCTGCCCACCCGGTCCGCCTCGTGTTCTTCTGGTCCTCTCTGCTGGCCCTTCCAGGCTGTGGGGCTCTTTTGGGCCGGCTGAATCGGACTACCTTGGGATGTCTCCGTTGTGTCTCCGGGGATCGGCAGCGAAGGCCAGTTTGATCCGATTGGAGTGGTCGGTGTGGAAGTGGTCGGTGTAGGGGTTGTCGTTTCTCCCTCCATGGCTGGTGTAGAACTATCAGCCAGGAGGGTATAAGAACTAACCTCCACCTACAGTAAGTATGGAGGGGGGTTCTACTGTTTTTAAAAGAAATAAAAACGGACGCACAAAAACACAGAAAAAAGCCACAAAAAACACGTAGAACCCCTGAAAGAAAGATAAATAAAAAACGACAAGCAAATAAAATTAATACAGTCCAACGTCAAAAAATACAAGTTGGATAACAAGTGACAAAAACACAATAGACAGACCAGTGTCAAAAAAAGATAACGAATTCTCGGTAAGACTTTTTAAAAAATAAAATGTTCAAACAGAAAACAAAATTAAAGTCTTACCGAGACAAGCAAAATTAGTGTAATCCAAACAAGTTTTGTGCACAGAATAAAAAATCAAGTAGGTGTTACGTAAAGTACTGTCTTTCACTTAAAGTCCTACGGAGAGTGATCTGTGTGTACTTAAATAATGGTTAGTACTACAACTATTGTCGGAGTGCGGGGAAGATGGGACATTCCATTATATCAGAATTTAACATCAGTCATTTGTTTGTATGCACAGTTTGAACATGGTTTCAAGTTTTACTATGTATGACTAAAAATTCAATAAAACATTAGGGAATTGTTTACACAGTTAAATGATAAAACAGTTCTATTTCTAACAATTAAATTTAGCATAATTCATTTGTTTGGACAGAGTTTAAATATCATACAGTTCTATTTGACCCATAAATAGGATCCTTTCAGGTGGAATCTGGGAGCAATGGCCATAAAGGGGCACTCCGCATTTCCTGAAGCTCCAGGACTGGAGCCTGAAAATTTGATGGTTTTGTGTCATATCCCGGCCACACGTTTTGGGGGGGGGATTTTACCCCTCTGCAGAGATGCAATAGGCGCATTCTACAGCCCCCAACTGACTGGGGTGGATTTGTTTTCACACAATAATGTTGTTTGCTTTGGTTTCTTTGTTTTATGGCATATAAACCTTCATGGGTTATTTAATGTCAAAGTAATACTTTTCAAACAGTAGTGCTATTATTTAACATGTTGCTGGCGAGAACAAGGGAGTTCATGCTTTCTACAAAGGTATTAGTGTGAAAGTGAACCTTATATCCGGAAGGGATTTCGAAACTTTATACTCTGATGTTTGGTTTGGTTTTATGGCACATCAACCATAGTAAGTTATTCAATGCCAAATCTATTTTATACATACTAACAGTTCTATTTCCAACAATTAAGTTTAGTATAAATATAATTTTTTGTTTACATTCAGTTCAATGTAAAAACAGTTCAATTTTTTACAATTTAGTTAAGCGTATTTACACAGTTTAGTTCTTTTTGACTCAGATGGGACCCTATCAGGTGCTACCACTTCGGGCCAGAGTGGACCTGGGAGTGATGGCAATGAAGGGGTAGTCCGCATTCCCCAAAACTCCAGCATTACTGAAGCCTTACAATCAGATTGTTTAGTACAATATCCAGGACACTCGTTGGTGGGGGAAGTCTTAACCCTTTGCTGAGTTACAGTCAGTGTATTCTTCAGCCCTAACCAACTGAGCCCGCTTACTATCATGTCGCTGTCCAACACCTTATATCCTCATCATCATCATCATATCGTGCTGGCAGCACGGATATCCCTGACCCTCTCTCGCCACTCTTCCCTATCGTTCATCGCCCTAGGTAGGTCTTCAGGACAACAACCTGTATCCTCACATAGCTGCTGAATGTACGTTCGTGCTGGTCGTCCTGCTTTTGCGCGGCCGTGTGTGGGGATCCATAAGAGTACATCTCTTATGAGTTCATCTCTGCTTCTTCTTTTCAGACATGCAGGACATTGCTGGAGAAGCAAGCAAACACCTTATATACTACACCGTAAAGATTCACTCCCATAATTAAATGGTATCAAGTATTCAAACAGCACTGGGAAATATAAAGCACCATGTCATTGTCATTGTAGTATCTCTGATGACGATGTTCCGTAGAAGAAAATAACTAATCGTCGAATGGATGTTGTTCAAGCTGACTCCAGAGAGAATAGAAAATCGACAAATACAAGGACTTAGCTATGTGCCCCAAAATTTATGGAACAAGAAGTTGACGGTAATACACTATCCGGAAGTGACAGTACATGTTAGGTTTCCATCTGTGAGTCAAATAGATATCCTCGAAAATTATTAGTTCGTTTGTTATTTATACCAGACATTGGGATAATGGTTAGAGTGTTCCCCAATGGCCTGGGAGACCTGGGTTCAATCCCAGGTCAAGTCATACCTAATACTCAAAAAATGGTACTTGATGCCTCCTTGCTTAACACTCAGCATATTAAAATGCCGATCAAGGGTAAAGTTGGTTAATCCTGGTAAAGGAGAAGCGCTCTCTCCTACATCTTGTTGTACTAGCTATTGAAAAGGGAATCTTCGGTTCACCCTCGACTATGGTCGCCAACTTTACTTTACTTGTTATTTAATGGTATATCAACTTTCTCGGGTTATTTAATGCCAAATCCATCCTTATAGAAAGGCAGTAGTGGTAATATTTGACCCATAGATGAGAGGATAAGCGGATTCATACTTTTCCTAAGGGTCTTTATCCGAAAGGGAACTTCTTTGCGCGACTGGTATTTGAACTCGCGTACAACAATTCTGCAGTTCAGTGTTTTAACCATTGACACCACGGGGACAAAACCCTAAATTATTAGTATTGAATAGCAATGTTTGAAATCATAGAAATTTCTACAAACAAATGATTTATAAATGGGAATATTTACTTAACGTCATATTGTGCATAAATTATTTGTATTAGATGGAAATACTTGAAACAATACAACTGTGTCCAAACTATTTGTATTAGATGGAAATACTTGATACTGAAATGTGCAAACATATGATTATAACCAAATAAAAATTGCAATTAAAAAATGCAAAGGAATATTGAAAATATACTTATTATTGCAATCCAATATTTATAAATAAATCAAATTTTGGCATTAGATAACCCAAAAGGTGTTGATATAATATTAAACGAATATACCAAACGAGACAAACACAATATATACTACAGGAAAGCCGAAGAATATGTCGGCCGAAACGCTAAGATAGGATAAATAATTTGCTCATACGGCTCTTTGCCCTTCCTCTCTCTCTCTCTCTCTATATATATATATATATATATATATATATACATATGTATATATATATATATATATATATATATATACATACATATATATGTATATATATATATTTATATATATATATGTATATATATATATATATATATACATATATATATATATATATATATATATATATATATCAATCTATCTTTCTCCTTCTCTTTCTCTCTTTCTTTCTTTTTCTATCTCTTTCTCCCTCCTTATCTCTTTTTCTCTCTTTCTTTCTCTTTCTTTTTCACTCTTTCTTTCTGTCTTTCTCTCTCTCTCTCTTTATTTCTCTCTCTCTCTCTCTCTCTTTCTCTTTCTTTCTTTCCGCACTTAGTTTTTGTAATACAATGTACTGTGATTATAAAGAAAAATCTTGAGACGTAATTTTAGTGTCTATTTAAAAACACGGAGGTCAGTCAGGTAAAACCATTTTTTTTACAGACGTCAACGAATGAGGGACGGGGTGGTTTAGGGTGAATGGGGAGTGAGTTATTTTCTTATTTTTGTTTAGCTCTTGTTTTGCGGCGAGCAACAGTGTTTAAAAATGTCACTCGTGTAAAAATGAAAACAATGTCGTTTCTTCAAGAGTCTGTTTCACAGAATATTTTTTCTTAACTTAAAAGATAAAAAGAAAGAAAAAAAGAGAAGGAAAAAAAGACATCTTTTCCTCAAAGACCGACTTTTTAGTATCGTCATAAAAGAGTCTGGCTTCTTAATTTTTTCTTTCTTTCATAATTCATTGAAGATTTTTAGCAGAAGTGAACAAACCTTTTCTCCTCCCCTTCTTATTGTATGCTGGTAACAATGACATAATATTAGTTGTAACAAAACTGAAAGAAACTATTTCATGAATGACAAAGATACTACTAATGATAATATTATAAGTTTGTTTTATAAAATCAATAAACAACAATAGCAACAACAACAATTATAATTTCAAAAAAATCTCTGTCGAAATATCGAAGTAAAATTTAGTGCTATATATATATATATATATATATATATATATATATACAGTGTGTGTGTATGTGATAAGGAAAGAAAAAACAAAAATTTGACAAGAATACGAAGAACTGAGTAATTTTCGTAGTAGCACTTTTCTTTTCCCTTCTTCAAGTCATATGAACTGAATTCTTTTGAAAAGGGCAGAGTGGGATCCTCGTGGTGTAATGGTTAAAGATCTGGTCTGAGGAAATTTAGTTAGCGAGTTCGAACTCTAGTCGCGCTGTTACGTTTACTTTCGGACAAATACCCTTGGGAAAGGTATGAAACCCTTTATCTTCCCTGTTATGGGTTAGATGGCATCACTGCTGTCCTTCTAGAAGAATGGCTTTGGCACTAAATAACCCACGAAAGTTGATATGCTATTATACAAAAAAAAAACCAAACCAAACCAAACAAGTCGTTAAAAATGGCAGAAAGGGATGTTTAAATTGTTTGTAATATATGCGAAACTGTGCAAAGATTCACTATTGTGGAATGGATTTAGACAACTAAACAGTAGTATCCCTTATAAACCAATCTACGCACAAAATAGCAGCTTAAGTGACAAATGAAGACTTAATCCCAGCAGATTTAGAAATTGGAATTGAATTAAAACTTTGTAAGTTTAAAACCGGAATGTTTTAAGTTTTTTTTTTCTGCGGTCCGTTTAAATGTCCTCTTTATTGTTAGAATACTAGGTCACATCCTCGTCAGCAGCACAGACAATAATCAACTTTTGGGTCTGGCATAGCCACAAAATACAACCCATAAAAAAAATGACATCCCTATCTAAATCCAGGTGGGACCCAGAAAACAGGTCTGGGTGTTATGTTTGTCAGGTGCACTATTAAGAGCCAACATGGGTAGGTGGGGACAGATTCAGCATCTTGTGAATGATGGCTGTTCTAATTTCAAGTACACAAACAACGTCTAAAGCAACAACTCAATGAGAGACACCCAAGTGAACAAGAGAAGATAACAAAGATGTTGCGATCAATATTGAACAAGTCCTGGCGGCAACACCCAACAAGGCACCAACTATACGGCCACTTGCCTCCCATCACGAAAACTATCCAAGTTAGACGAACCAGACATGCAGGTCACTGCTGGAGAAGCAGGGACAAGCTCATAAGGGATGTACTCCTATGGACCCCCACATATGGCTGGGCAAAAGCAGGACGACCAGCTCGAACATACATTCAGCAGCTATGTGAGAATACGGGATGTGGCCCTGAAGACGTGCCAGAGGCGATGAACGATTGGGAGAAGTGGCGAGAGAGGGTCAGGGATATCCGTGCTAGCAGTACGAGATGATGATGATGATGATTTCAGTCCTACACAAAGAAGGTACAGAATAAGAATGATGGGAATTTGGGCAGCATTTGCTAACACCATAAGCCAACGACTTGCTGATCGAGTTAGCATAATATTAAAGAAAGGCTAGTTTTCTTACTTAGAGATATTAGAAATATATAAACAAGTTAATAGTGAAGAATATGAACAAGATCCCTTGACCAGTGTCGAAACACTATGTACTGAAAAGCATCAACCCCCTAACAGAATTGATACCATTGGGAAAGGTATGAACCCCCTTACCCTTTCAGCTATAGGTTAAATAGTGCCACTACTGTTAGGAGAATGACTTTGGCATTAAATAATCTGACAAAGGTTGATATGCCTTTAAACAAAGAAACCAAACCAAACCTATCCGAATTGAATAAGAAAATACGTAACACTAAAACACCACAGACGCCAGCACAACAAAATACATGTTGAAGTAGGAAGACAAAAAAAATGTAGAGTTCACAAAGAGAATCACAACGGAAAAGGAGACTACATTACCATCTCCCAGAAAACAAAACTGGAAAGAATTTGACGAAGAAATCAAGAAGGTAAATAAATTATAACCAAATATCCTAACGGGAAACATCACTGAACTAAACGAGCTACTTTACACGGGAGCAAAACTGGACAATGATAAAACTGGCGTTCCTCCAAGGAACCCGAATAGAAATACAAAACCTGGATGGGAAATTAGGCTAAGAGGACTGCTAAAGAAACTATGACAGCAAGCAAAAGTGCTAAGGAACAAGCATATGTTAGGATAAAAAGTCCAAAAGAAAACAAGAGAAGTCTTGAGAAGATAAATCAAAAGATATCGGCAAAAGAAAAGAGACTTACAAGATACCCTGACAGGATCAAACAATGCAAACAAAACAAGACCTTCTTAAAAAAACGAAAGAAAATTCTACCAACCAATAGGTGGAGAATGCACGTGAACAAACCAACAACCGGATATAAAGGAAGTAAAACAATTTTGAAGAAAATATAGGAACAAAAGAACATCAAAGAAAAGCCAAATTGAAAAATGATATGGGAAAAGAATAAAAAGGACTTGAAGGAGGCCCAGAGGCAGACATTCACCTAGAATTCCTCAGAGCCAAACAAAAAAGTACCAATTTGGAAAACCATAAGCCATGATGGCATACATGGGTTCTGGTTTAAAAAATTCACGTCCATCCACAAGAACCTAGCTCTTGAATTGAGTAGATGACTGGAAGAAGCAAGAGTACCCGAAATGATGACGAAGATGAAAACTGCCTTGATCCAGGAAGACCCCTAAAAAAGAACCCTTCCCAGCAACTATAGACCAATAACGTGACTACCTCTGATGTGGAAACTCCCAACCGCACAAAATCTATTTTTTGATCGTATACCACGAACTGCATCCGGAAGAACAGAAAGTATGCCACAGCGGAACAAGAGGAATAGGTGTACACTGATCAGTAAATCTTCAAAGAGAGCAAAGTGAGACAGAAAAATGTCACTATGATGTGTATTGAATACAAAAAACTTATGATAAGATCCCGCAAACCTGGAAAGTTGATTTTTGAAAATTTACAAGATATCCGACAAAGTCATAAAATTCACCATGGATGCCTTTAAAAACTGGAAAACAGAATTAAAAACAAGAGGAAAAACGTTAGCAGATGTAAAAATCTAGAGAGGCATCTTCCAGGGAGATGTTCTTGAGCCATAACTATTTGTAATAGCAATGGTGCTACAAATTGCAATGGAGGTTTCAAATTTACTAAATCACAAGAAAAGATAGATCACATTATGTACTTAGAATACATGAAGCTGTTCACCAAAAAAAAAAAAAAAAAAAAAAAAGGAGAATTAGCTTTTCTGATGCAAACAATAAGAATATTAAACCAGGATATAAGAATGAAATTTGACATAGAAAATGTGTCTTGCTTATAATGAAAAGTGGAAAGATACAAATAACAGAAGGGATAGAACTGCCAAAGCAAGAAGGAATCAAAACACTTGAAGAAAAGTAAAATTACAAATATTTTGGAATACGGGAAACAGACACCTTCAAACAAGCAGAGATGAAAGAAATATTAGAAAAGAGTTAGTCAGATTAACGAGAAAGCTTCTCAAAACCAAGATCGGTAGCAGAGATCTTATCAAAAGGATAAACACTTGGCCAGTCCCTCGGGTAAGATAATCGGGACTTTGCTTAATATGAACACGGGAGGAACTCAGACAAATGGACCAAAGTACAAGAAAGTTAATGACGATGCACAAGGTCTCTCATCTAAGAAGTGATATAGACAGACTATATGTATCAAGAAAAGATAGAGGGAGAGAATTCCCTAGCATTGAAGATAGGGTCAATGTATCCATATGAGGACTACATTTAAAAAAGCAAAGAAAGACTAATTATAGCAGACAGTAACAGCTCTAACCATATTTACCAACCCCTCCACTCGGGCAGGATATGACACAAGGTCAATTTTTAAGCGGAGTTTAACAGGTTTGAATTCAGAGTTTTCCTTCTCCTACACAAATTGCCACACCAAGGCTGAAGAACCTATTCTGCCCTACTATTTATCCAGAGTTGCAGGGAGAATTATTGGATTCATACCTTTTCCAAAGGTAGTAGTGCTATGTGAAATGCAATCATTCTCGTCCAGGATTTGAACTCGTGTCGCCGCGTCCATTTCCTACGACGATAACCATTACACCACAGGCACCTCCTGTACCAGCAATTACAACATAAGGACAAACAGAACAACAAAAAGTAGAACGCTGAATTGAGAAGAATAACAACTGTATGGATATTTCAAGCGACAACCTGACGAAATCTTACACGAGAAGATTTGGACATAGAAACAAAAAGGAAACTTTCAAGGAGAAATTGAATCTCTTCTAATAGCAGCAAAAAATTACGTCATAAGGACCAATTATATTAAAGCGAAAATCGATAATTCGCAATAGAATACTGTAGACAATCTGGTGACTAAAAAGAAACGATTAATCACATTATGAGTGAACGTAGTAAATTAGAACAAAAGAAATATAAAATTAGGAACGACTAGGTGGGGAAGGGGATCCACAGGAAATTGTCCAAGAAACTGAAATTTGACCATAATAAAAAAATGGTATATAAACAAACCAGATGCTGTCGTTAAAGGTAAAACGCTAAAATGTTATTAGACTTTGATATAAAATATACTGTTTATTATTATTTATAATAATATTGATTAATATTAATATCAATTATCATTATTATTATATATTATTCAAACTCAAGCGATATAACTCTTGTGGACCCCTTCACATGGACGAGCAAAGACAGGACGACCAACCAGAACCTATATACAACAGCTCTGTGACGATATAGGATATAGCCTTGAAGACCTCTCGAGTGCAATGGACGATAGAACAAGTGGTGAAAGAGGGCCAGGGAGATCTGTGCAGGCAGCGCGACACGGTGATGATATAATATAATTATTATCAATATTACTATCAATATTAATATTATTAATGTTAATACTAATATTTAATATTATTAATATTAATACCATTTAATTAATTATTTAATAGATAACTAAATTATTGTAAGAAAACTAGAACTAGTTTTAATTAACATAAAAAATTATTTGTTATATATATATATATATATATATATATGGATTTTGCTGTGTCAACAAACCATGTAAAGTTAGTAAAGTTGGCCGACCGTAGTCGCGGGCGATCCGAAAGCTCCCTTTTCAATAGTTACTACACCGAGGTGTAGGGGAGGGCGCTTCTCCTTTCACAGGATGGCTCCACTTTACCCTTGATACATACCATTATTAGGCTGAATGTTAAACAAGAAGGCATCATGTATCATTTTTTTGAATCTTGGGTATGCCTTGACCATGGATTGAACCCAGGTCTCCGTGGCCATTTACGCACTTAGCCAATAGGCTGGTAGTAAAAGTGAAAGTGAAAGAAAGTGAAATCAGGAAAATACCCTTTTAGACTGCAACAGATAATGATGGGAAAGTCGCCAACAAGTAAAATGTCCACATGAAAATCTGGTCGTGTTGTTATTCATTATCTGAGCAGAGAAATACAAAGAACAATGGGAGATGAAACAGAAAACAATGAAGAATACCAAAGATGGTGACATCAGAGCGACACGAGGCGACCGAAGAACGAAGAGAAATGAATTGAAGCGAAATAAAAAGATGGTTGCGGCTCGATTGTGGAGTAAGTGTCATGTAACAAAGAATGGCTTAGAGTAAGAGATTTATCACATATATTTCTGAAAGAGTTTTAGAACAAAGGGAGTACCTGAAAAGAACATGAAAATGTCTTGAAACCAGGCGAAATCTGATCAAGTTTAACCACGAAGAGAAGAGGTGTATGTACAAACTAGAATACATCCGCGAAAATGAAACATAAAATGAAACATATAAAATTCTCTGAGGGTTTGAATGTTTGTTTGTTTGGGTTTTATGGCATATCAACCTTTGTAGGTTATTTAATGCCAAATTCATTTTTATACAAGTAAACACTTCTATTTCAAACAATTCAGCTTATCATGAGTACATAGAAATATTTCTATTTCAAGTTATTAAGTTTAGTCAAACAGTTTTAATTCAAACAATTCAGTTTAGTATAAGTATAGATTTTGTTTACGCATGGTTAAATATCAAAGCAGTTCTTTTAAAAAAGATCAGTTCAGCATAAGTCCAGCTTCAATGACAAAAACAGTTCCATTTCAAATAATTTAGTTTAATATGCAGTTTAAATGTCAAAACAGTCCCATCACAACCAAAACAGTTTAGTTCTATTTCACCCATAGATAGGACCCACTCCGGTGCTACCACTCCAGGACAGAGTGAACCTGGGAGCGATGGCAATGAAGGGGTACTCCGCATTTCCAAAAACTACTCCATTACTGGAGCCTTGTTTTGTGTCATATCCGGGACGCTCGTCTGGGGGAGGTTTACCCCTTTGCAGAGAAGCAGCCGGTAATTCTATAGCCCCAGCCAATTAGCCAAGGGTAGAGTTGATTTGAAAAACTTGCATGCAGTAGTATAATAAATAACAATTATTGGAATCTACATACACCACAGGTCAAAAAGATTGATTAGCTGATCGATTGGTTGATTGATCGATTGATTTTAACGGTATGTCAACCTGTCCAAAGTTATTTTATACCTAAGGGTCAGAAAATCACGTTCAGAGTGGACTTATGAGTAATGGCATTGTAGGGATTCTCCGAATTCCCCTAAACTAAAGTCTAACCATCAGATAGCGTCATACCGAGGACTCCACCCCCCTTTTTGTGGTGGAGGGGGAGCCTTACTTCTCAGCTGGGGATCCATTCACCGTATCCTAAACCTTGTAACCTAGTCAGTTGGGGCTGCAGAATACATTGATTGAATCTCTGTAGAAGGATAACTCCACCCTACCGAGCTTTCCGAATATGACACTAAATAATCTGATGGTGAGGCTTCAGTAATGTTGGAGCATTCAGGTATGCGGAGTACTCCTTAATTGTCATCAATCCCAGGTCCGCTTTGATCTGGAGTGGTAGCCCTTGATAGGATCCTATCTATGGGTCAGATAGAACTAAACTGTGTAATTACGCTAAACAGAATTGTTTGAAATAAACTATTTTTTTACATTTAACTATGAGAAAGCAAAAGACTGTGTACTTAAGCAAAACGGAAGTGTTTGAAATAGTTGGCTGGCTGGTTGTTTGGGTTTTATGGCATATCAACTTTTGTAGGTTATATAATGCCGAATCCATTTTTATGCAAATAGTCAGTTCTATTTCAAACAATTCATTTTAGCATGAGTACACAGTTTAATTGTCAAAAAAACATTTCTATTTTAAGCAATTCATTTAAGTCAAGCAGTTCTAATTTGAACAATTCAGTTTAGCATAAGTATGCAGTAAGTTCTATTTAACCCATAGATAGGACCCTATCAGGTGCTACCATTCCAGACCAGAGTGGACCCGGGAGCAATGGCAATGAAAAGGTTCTCCGTATTCCCCAAAGCTCCAGCATCACTGGAACCTCACCATCAGATTGTTTAGTGTCATATCCAGGACTCTCGTTTTGAAGAGGGTTCTAACCCTTCTGCCGAGGTGCAGTCGGTGTATTCTACAGCCCTAACCGGGTAATGTTTGAAATAGGAATGATTTTATATTTAACAGTTTAAACAAAAAACTGTATTTAAACTAATATCTAACTGTGTGTAAATAAAATACTGTTCTTATGCTAAACTAAATTGTTTGAAATTAAGTGAAACGATTTAACTGTCTACCAAAAAAGGTGGGTTGGCATTAAATGACATATAATGGTCGATATGCCATAAAACCAAACCAAACCAAACTAAAACCTTGTCAAGAGGTTTGATTTATAATGCAGTATTTCTTTTTTCCTCTTCAAAAACGTCCGTTTCAGTTTTAATGTCAAAAAACAGTTCTATTTCAAATAATTCAGTTAAGCATAAGCACGGAGTTTAAATGTAAATACGGTTTAATTGTAAAAATCATTTCTATTTCAATCTATTCAGTTTTACTCAAACAATTCATTCTCGCATAAGTATGCTATTAATTCTATTTAACCCATAGATAGGACCCTTATCAGGTGCTACCACTCCGGGCCAGAGTGGACTTGGGAGCGATGGCAATGAAGGGGTACTCCGCATTCCCCAAAGCTCCAGCACTGCTGGAACCTCAACATCAGATTGTTTAGTGTCATATGCAGGACCCTCATTAGGCGGGGTCTTATCCCTCTGCAGAGGTGCAGTCGGTGTATTCTACAGAACCAGCAGACTGGGCAATACACAGAGTTAAATGTCAAACAGTTTTATTTCAGATAAATCAGTTCAGCATAAGTACACAGTTTAGACGTCAAAAGCAGTTCTATTTTGAGCAATTCAGTTCAGCACTAGTACGCAATTCCAATGTCAAAACAGTTCTATTTTAAACAATTCAGTTTAGCATAAATACGCAGTTTAAATGCAAAAATCAGTATAGTGAAAGAAGCACGTAGTTCTATTTAACCCATAGAGAGGACCCTTATCAGGTGCTACCACTCCAGGCCACAGTGGAACTGGGAGCAATGGCAATGAAGGGGTACTCCGCATTCCTCAAAGCTCCTGCATTGCTAGAACCTCACAATCAGATTGTTTAGTGTCATATCCAGGACACTCGTTGGGGGGTGTCTTACCCTTCTGCAGAGAACCAGTCGGTGTATTTTACAGCCCCAGCCGACTGGGCAAGTGGAAGTTCGTCCTCGTACCAGCCGACTGGGCATTTGATTTTTTGAAGCTGCACTAGTCATTCCAGCGTGACAATGACCTGAAAGATACGGTATGTATAGGGTGCCTTGGGTGGTGTAAATGTTTGCAAACTAGACTTGCAAACCTTCACGAGTGAGTTCGAGTTTCTTCAGGAGCACCATTCATGAAGGCCTTATGCCATATCTAAGACATTCTTGTAAAAGAACAGCTATTTAACCCAGAGCTCGAGGGATAGAGGGGTTCATACATTTCCGAAGGGTAATAGAATATAACAGCGCGACTGGAGTTTGAACTCGTTTTTTTTAGGGGCCGCAAGTCCAGCACGTTAGCAATTACCCCTACGGAGACTCCTTACCTTGGAAAGAATAGGGCAAAATACCAGTCAGTGTGTGTAATCATCTTGCAAAGAATAATCAAAATTGATTAAAAGCAATCATCAGGATTAAGCTTCATATAATTGATTCTAAAGACAAAAGGATCAATTATTTTGTCCCATATTGAATAATCGTTTGATGTTTTTGGTCTTATTGTTTGACATTAAAATGAAATTCTGTTGTGTGCATAACTGCATATTCTGTTGTGTGAATAACTGCATATATTCTTTCAAATCAATCCTTTCATCATTTTTGAAAGAATGCACATGTAAATCTAAGATATTACAGGTTAATTTATAATTATGGGGGGCATGGTTTAATTCTGGCACCAACAGTATATTTGAGTTCTAGGTTATTGAATGTTTTTGGTACTAAAGAGACATTAAACCCCGTTGTGACCTCGCCATGGTAACAAGTTGATAAATACGAAACTCTGTAAAACAAACACTAAAGGTTTATTTACTACTAGGTAGCAAGTAGCCGCCGGAAAAAAGAAAGGGAAATATGACAAAATAAGCAACATATCCTAACGAGAAAAAGATGAGCAGACAGAAACAAAATTTTTTCCAGGTTGTAATATGCTTATCCGCTGGGCCACGTCGTCTAACGCCTCCTTTGGAACGCTCCAACCCCCAAATTAGGACTCGTAAACTTTCGTCCCGTACATCTTTGTGGCTGATGTTCTACTGACGTCTGCACTTCCTTTTCGGCCTTGTTATTCAATGACTTCTGTCTACTTTATTCATTTATTAATTCATTCAATTTCCTATGAGACGTTCAATTACGTTACATTACTATCAAAACTTTATTCAGGAAACATAGACAGTAACGCCTGACCAGCGATTATATTAAAGTTTCGGTAGCAAATATGTATTCATCCTATCCCTTCACCATAATCTGGATGCGACACAAGAACAGTTTTTTTTAAATCGGAATACAGCTAGTTTGAATTCAGAGTTTATATTCGAGACTAATTGCAGAAACTCAACTGAAGATCTGACACTACCCTATATTTTACTCATAGCTGGAAAGAAGAAAAATCGATTCTTGCCTTTCCAAAAAGCACAAGTGTGAAATGAGATACAATCCTGGATTTGAAATATCACGTCAAATCCATTTTCTGCGACGATAACCGTTTCGCAAAAACAAATACTTGCTATCTGGATTATTTTGTTAAGGAAAATATCGGCACTGAAGCTTTTAAAGAAGAAGTCATAAAACCTCCTGGAGAAAGACAGGCTGTGAAAAAAACAAATCGAAAATAAAAAGCAAAATTTAAAAAATCAAGATAGTATAAATAGATAAATAAATAAAAAATAATATTTTCAAACCTTTCCAAAAAAGTCGGCGGTGACCACGGGGATTTAGCAAGTATATAGCACATTTGGGAAATATTTTTATTGCGGTGATGGCTATAAAAAGTAACATAAGGAGAGTTAGATAACATTTTTTTTTATTTAGGAAAGTGTAATTTTCCTGTTATAAAAATATCAAACTGAATTATCTATTTTGAAAGAAATTCAAATGTATATCTAAAAGGTCAGTTTATGACGAGTACTACCCGAACTTTCAAATTGTCAAAGCAAAAAGTAAGCAGCTTTGGGTTTTTGTCGGTGCATTGATCCATTTTAAATCATGACATTTCCTGCCCACCTGTTGGGGTTAAAAGGACAAATTTTTGGATGGATTAATCAGATTTTGATTTTTGTTTAGGTCGATGTGAAAAGTGATACTTCCCCACCAGACGTGGACTTGGGACGTTTATTAACCAAGCTCGTATATTATGGTTTGATTGGATGACCTATTAAATTTGCTACGTTGAAAGGATTCTCTTCTGATAGACATAGATCAGTGCATTTGATTTGTTGACCAATCAAAAAGTAGTAGAGGAATATAAAATGATTTGTGAGTGGTTGGCCAATCGGGATTGTTTATTCCCCGGAGAATCCTCAATAAAAGTAAATGTTTTTTTGGGTTACAGTAGAGAAGAGATTCGATGTCCATACTGAAGACAGAAGAATAAGAAAAGAAATCTCCCCCTCCAAACTAAAGCCTCCCCAGCAAAAGCCTCGCTCTCCGAAAAAATGAGTAACGTAGAAAGACTGCACTTGCCAGACACCTCATTTGTCAGTCTCTCAAATACAACAAAAAGTGACACAATATCCATAAATATATATTGTATGTATTCTTGTTTCACCATTGAGTTTTAATGAATAGTCATTAATTATTTACGGAGAGCTTTTTGTCTTTGAGTTGTCAACACACAGGCACTTTGTTCAAATGAAACACCCAAACAGCAGAAGTTCCGGATAGATTGTCTTACTCCATCTGTGTATCTTTCCAACATAACGTGGGCACAGGAGATGATGAACCAACTAGCCGGAAACAAATGTAGTAGTCACGAAACTTAGGCCACAATCAAGTACCGTGACCAGCATAGGACCATTCTCATTTCAACAGCAATAGCCTCTTGTATACTGCTTTGAATTCAGAGTTTTTCTTTCTCCTAGTCCGGTTTGTCTACCTACAAAATTATTGAACCGATTGTTACCAAGTTTTTACCAATAGCTGGGAAAAATAGAAGAATTTATATCTTTTACTAGGGCATCAGAGCCAACTGAAAGGCAAATAGTCTAGTTCGGAACTGATTCCGCGGCAAGTTCATTTTGTAAATCGATAATTGTTTTGGCGTTCGCTCTTCTTATGGTTGGCTTGTTGGTTGGATTTTATGGCATATCAACCTCTTATGAGTTATTTCAAAGAATATACAGGAAGAAATGATATAAGCAAAGAGAACTAGAACGTGTCTGTCTGGTAAAAGACCCCATGAGAGGCTCGCTTTTAAAGACCAAAATTTGCGGACGAATATATATTACTAGGCACCATACTGATCTGAGTAAAGTTAGTTTCCTTGATTTGCAAATGACCGGCAGATCGACATTTAGATTACAACCTTCCGGAAACGTAAAAGAGAGAGAGAGAGAGAGAGAGAGAGAGAGAGAGAGAGAGAGAGAGAGAGAGACGGGGGGAGACATAGAATGGTAGAATAACTCAAAAGACTATAATAAGTGAAGATAATATAAAATTATACATGACTGACTATATATAGAGGGTAAGTGGGGCTCGCTAACCTTTGTTTTATTTGGTTGCTTGTTTTTATGGCATCTTCATTCTTATTGGTTTATATAATACGGAAGCCAGTCTCCTTTGAAAGCAATTATATGATTTCAGGAAACTAATGGTAATTTGCAAATAATCATAATTTCAAGTATCTGTTTTAATACAAATATTTAGCATCCAGTTATGTTGTTGCAAGTATTCCTATCATATACAAATAATTCATACACAATTATGTGGCTTCAAGTCTCAATACCTAACAATTTTAAAATAATAATTTAATTTAACGATTTATAATAATCATTTTTACACACAGTCATATGGTGTCAATGTTTGTTTGTTTGGGTTTTATGGCATATCAGCCTTTGTAGGTTACTTAATGCCAACTTCATTTTTATACAAATAAACAGATCTTTTTTTTTTAAATTCAGTTTGGGATAAGTACACAACTTAATAGTCAAAAACATCTACATTTCAAGATATTCAGTTTAGTCAAACAGATTTAATTCAAACAATTCAGTTCAGTTTAAGTATATGTCAAAACAGTTCCATTTCAAACAATTCAGTTTAGAGTAAGTACAGTTTCAATGTCAAAAACAGTTCTATTTCAAACAATTCAGTTTAGCATAAGTACTCAGTTTAAATGTCAAGACAGTTCTATATCAAGTAATTCAATTTCGCATATGTATATAGTTTAGTTGTATTTGACCCATAGATAGAACCCTATCCGGTGCTACCTCTCCGGGCCAGAGTGGACCTAGGAATGGCGGCAATGAAGGGGTACTCTGCATCCCCCAAAGTTACGGCTTTATCATCAGATTGTTTAAGGTCATATCCAGGACGCCTGTTGGGGGAACTTACCCCTCTGCTGAGATGCAGTCGGTATATTCTCTAGTCCCAGCTGGCTGGGCAATATATGATGTCAAGTATTCTGATCAAATACAAATAATTCGCTCACAATTAAATGGTTCCACGTATTCCGAGTAATAAGTTTCAAAAAGAACAATTTGACTAATAGATAGGGTCGTAACAAATATTACTAGTCCGGTCAAAGTGGACACGGGAGTAACTGTAACAAAAATATAACTCCATACTCTCCAGAGTTCCAGAACTGGAGCCTCACCATTGGATCCAGTTTAGTTTATGTTTACTGACCCCTCTACACAAGAAGGATATGACACAAGGTTTATATTTCAGCGGAGTTTAACCGGTTTTCATTCAGAGATTTTCCTTCTCCTACGCCGGTTGCCTTAGGATATTTAAATATCCTACTCTGCCCAAATAGTTGCCCATAGCTCGAAAGAGAATAGTTGTGTTCATAGCTTTCCCAACGGTATTAATACAATGTGAAATACAAATAGCCACATCGAGGATTTGAACTTGGGTCACCGTGTCTATTTCCAACGACGAAAACCATTACTCCACAGTCTCCCCCACAGTTTGGTCTCCTACCGAGAACACATTTTTTGGTGGGGGGAGGACAAGGGTTATTATTACTCGGCAATGGACGCAGTCGGCAATAATCTTTTAGGAATTAAATCAAAATGAGACAATAACAAGATAGATGAATGCGGAGGCTGAAGGAATCCACGCACATTCTATGGTCACTTAATTAGATCAGCAGACCCGAAGTTGGGCATTAATAGCTGATGGAAGCTATTAACCACGAAAGTACAAGCAATGAACTTGAAATACAGTTATTATGGTTCGAGAGATGAAAGTATCTATAAGGTTCATCGGGATGTCAGAAGTTTCCAAGAGTACAGATGTCCTGTTGATGGGTCTTAGAATACTCTGACTGTACAAGGTGCAGAGGCAAAATATGGAATAAGTAGGAGTAGATTCATGCCTTCACTACAGGGTGCAGAAGCAAAATATGGAATAATTTTTAAATAAAAAAAAAAACTCAATAAATCTAATTTTTATGATCAGTTTTATTATTTATGCACTTTTTGTAAAATTAAAATTCAGCCCAATATAAGTAAGCAAGAAAAAAAGCGACAAAGAATCTACGATTTGCTTGACGCCGAAACCAAGCCAGAGTTTCTTTGTCTAACGTATACAAAGTAAAGAATATTTTACTGAAAAAGCGCTTTTTAAAGTAAAGAGGAGGTGGAGGACTGAACAAAAAAAAAACGAAAAGAAAGCTTTTTAACTCCTCTCGCTACAGTGATAAGGAAGGACCCCACAACGTCAATAAGAAAGCATGCTAATGAATTGTAAATCCACGAGAAAACTGTGAGGAAAGTAATTAAACAATATTTAAGCCCAGACCTTAACCCCCTTGATTAGACTATATGGCTATATATCTCGATTGCGCATTGGTCATACAAGGCTTACTCACTCTTTCATACTGAAACAGGAACCACAACCACAATGTTTGACGTGTCCGACAACTTGCACAGTTAAACACATTCTTATAAATGCAGAGCTTTTGCTGTCATCTGAAAGTAATTTTTCAAAGTGAATAGTTTAACCGATTTGTTCGAAAACACCAAAATAGATGACGTTCTGTCCTTCTTGCGAGAGACAGGGTTGTACGAAAAAATATAATGAATTAAAACTGGTTAATCATGTGCAAAAAAATGAAATCCTGCTCATAGAAAATTTTACCAACTAAGTATTTGTTTAGAAATCTTTGGTTGAATGTATATACATATAGACAGAAATTTGGCGTTAAATAACCTACAAAGGTTGATACGCCATAAACCCCAAACAAACAACCAATCAACCTACAACCAACATAGGCTATATGGGGCGTTTTGGAAAACAAAACAAATGCAACTTCCCTTCGAAATATTGGATCGCTTAAGACTGCTATTGAGGAGGAATGGAATGTCCGAAGACATATAAATCGTTTCAGAGGTGTGTTGATACAATAACTGAAAAAAAAAAAAAATGGTGGCCATTTGAATAGATTTACTGTTTTGTATTTATCTTCTTATTTTGTTGTTCATTTTTTAAAATAAGATTTAATCTTGTTTTATAATAGACGTGTTTATTATTATACTAGAATATTCCTAATTTTGCTTCCGCGCCCTGTATATCTCACAGAAGAGTAAGAGCTCTCCCTCTCCAAAAGAGTGTCCTGTGTATAACTATAAACTGCATCTGATGAATAGGCATCTGTTCTGAAGATCTAGAGAGTGTGGAGTGCCTCATTATTGGCATTACTCCCAGATCCACTCTGATCAGAAGTGGTAGTATCTGTTAAGGTTTCATTTATGGGTCAAACGGTTCTGTTTAAGAATTATTTCCATTCGTTGGGAATGTGTAATACCCAGATAAAAATAAATTATTTGTATAAAGAATAGTTATATGAAGTTACAATTATTGACAACGAATTATTATGAGGTGGCATTGCTTTCTTTGTTTAATGGCATATCCACCTCTGTTGGTTATTTCGTGCCGAAACCATCGTTGTAAGAGAACAGTTGTTGTGTTATTTAACGCGTAGGTAGGAGGTTCAATCCTTTCTTAAGGGTATGAATCTGAAATTGAACTTGATTTTCCACTGGATTTTGAACCTGCTTACTACGATATCTCAGTCCAATGCTTTAGCCATTATGCCATGAAGACCCGGTTTATTATTAGCTACTCGAAACCAGATAATTGTCAGCAAAAGAATGATAATTATTAAATAGAATAATTATTGCGAGTGGCCCAGTCGGCTGGGGCTGCAGAATACACTGCATCTCTGCAGAGGGGTAAGACCCCACCTCCCAACGAGTATCCTGGATATGACACAAATGGTGAGGTTCCAGTAATGCTGGAGCTTTTGGTAATGCAGAGTACCCCTTTATTGCCATCGAAGTGGGAGCACCTGATTGGAGCCTATCTATGGGGGAAACAGAATTAACTGTGTACTTATGTTAAACTGAATTGTTTTAAATAGAACTGTTTTTGACATTTAAACTGTGAACTTATGTTAAACTGTATTCTTTAAAAAGAAAACTTTTCATATATATAAAAAGGATTTGGCATTAAATAACTTATTATGGTTGATATGTCATAAAACCAAATCAAATCATATATATTTAATGTATATGTATAAATTGGATTTGACATTAAATAACCAACTTTGGTTGATATGCCATAAAACCCAACCCAAATAAATCCTATATATTCAATGTATATGTATAAAGAGGATTTGGCATTAAATAACCTACATTAGTTGATACGCCATAAAACCAAAACCAACTAAATCTTATATATACATGGTGCATTCAATAGGTTTGCACGCATGGCTAGCTAGATAGTTAGATAGATTAAGGGGAAGCACTTAATACATATGTGGTGCCTTTAATAAGTTTCCAGATTCTGTCTGGCGCTGGCTCTCACTACGGCATCTTGTACCCAACTGCGACTGGAACTCGAACTGTGACTGCAACTCAAACTGAACCCTGCCTGCCTCGAACTCCAACTCGAACTCCAACTAACTCAAGTCGTCTGTGGCACCTGGTTATATAATTGTTTGACATCCACCTGTTTCCTGTGGGCGTACCCATCTGCATCGAACTCAACCATGTCCACAGGTCAAGGTGATACCCCGATATCTTCGACCGGATGCACCTGTTATTTACACAGGTGCATCTCTTCATTGACAGCTCGGCCGAGGGCCAATATGTTACATGTAGATTATTTTACGAAGACCTCATACTTAAAGCAACAATTGTTTACAAAGGACTATTATGAATAGACACTTGAAACCATGTAATTATTCGAAAATTATTAGGATAAGAAAGGAATACTTTAAACTATACAACTGTAACAAATGATTATTATTAAAAGGAACTGTAAACACTAAAACATTTGAATTATATCGGATTTCTTGATGCCATTTATAATTGTGTCTAAATTATTAGTACTACATGAGAATTTTTCGTGTTTCTATCTAGCATACGAAAGTGAAAGTCCGCTCCGAGGATAGTTCTATTTAACCAATAGATAGGGCCCTATCAAGGGCTACCATTCCGGACCAGAGTGAACCAAGGAGCAATGGCAATGAATGAGAGCTCTGCATTTCGTAAAGCTCCAGGATAACTGTAACCTCACCATCAGATTGTTTAGTGTCATATCCGGGACTCTCATTGGCGGGGGTTCTTACTCCTCTGCAGAGGTGCAGTCAGTGTATTCTACAGCCCTAACCGACTGGACAATTCACGGAGTTAATGTCGAACAGTTTTATTTCAGATAATTCAGTTTAGCATAAGTACATAGTTTAGATGTCAAAACAGTTCTATTTCGAGTAATTCAGTTTAGCATAAGTACGCAGTTTAAATGTCAAAACGGTTCTATTCTAAACAATTTAGTTTTGCATAAATACGCAGTTTAAATGCAAAAACAGTAAAGTCAAGAAACCACTGTTTAGTTCAAATTTACCCAGAGAGAGGACCCTTATCAGGTGCTACCATCTCGGGCCAGAGTGGACCTGGAAGCGATGGAACTGAAGGGGTACTCCGCACTCTCCAAAGCTCCAGCATCACTGGAACCTCACCATCAGATTGTTTAGTGTCATAATTAGGACACTTATTGGAAGGGGTCTTATCCCTCTGCAGAGAAGCAGTCGGTGTATTCTACAGCCCCAGCCGACTGGGCAATATTCAGTTTTGTCAAACAGTTCTAATTCAAACAATTCAGTTTAGTTTAAGTATTGTTTTTGTTTATACACAGTTAAATGTCCAAACAATTCTATTTCAGATAATTCAGTTTTGCGTAAGTACAGTTTCAATGATAAAAACAGTCCTATTTCAAGCAATTCAGTTTAGCATATGTATATAGTTTAATTGTATTTGACCCATAGATAGGACCCTATCAGGTGTTACCACTCTGTGCCAGTGTGAGCCAGGGAGCGATGACGCTAAAAGGGTACTTCACATTTGCAAAGCTCCAGAATTACTGTAAACTCACTATCATATTGTTCAGTGTCATATCTTTTGGCAGTCTTACCTCTCTGTAATCGGTGTATTTTAATGCCCCAGACGACTGGGCAATGTAAAAAATGTACCATGAGCAGAATTCCGTAATTGGCATAAATAATCCTAGACGGGTAGATATGCCATTAAAATCAATAAAAGAAGTGTGAAATGCTATAAACGTGAGAAGTGAATCGCAGGATTTGATACAGGATAATATAAAATTCGAAAATCGGAGCATGCGCAGTTGCAACGTTATGAAAAAAAAACATCACAGTAAACTCAAAATATTTCTGGCCTTTTTGGCTTTTTTCTGTTCTTTTATCACTTTGCCCTTTTCTTTTTTTCCTTTTCTTTATTTTCAATTTCTTTTTTCTTACTTTTTAACCCTCTTTATTTGATTTTTATTTGTTTTCTTTGACATATTTTATCCAAGTTTTTTTCTCTTTTTTCGTCTCTTCTCTTTTATTTCTTTTCTTCGCTCTCTATTTTTCTTCTCTTTCATTCTCTTCATGCAACATATTCTTTCTTCTTTTTCTTCTTTTTTTCTTATCTTTTATTCCTTTTTCTCTTTTTTCGTCTCTTCTTTCTTTTTTAGTATTCTTTCTTCTTTCTCTTTTTCTTTTTATCTTTTCTTTTCTTCCTGCTTCTTGTTCAACCTTTCTAATCTGGTTCTTTTTCTATACGTTTTTTCTTCTTTTTCTTCTTTGTCCTCCCTTTTTTTCTTATTTTCTTCACTTCCCTTATATTTCTTTTCTTTGCTTTGTTTCTTTTTTTCATCTCTTCATCCTATAGGCTCTTTTTCCTCCCATTTTCCTTTTTTCCTCTTTTTCTTTTTTCATGTCTTCTTATCTTTCTTTTCTTTGCTTCTTTTTCTTCTTTTTATCTTCTCTTGTCTTTTGGCCTCTTTGATTTCTATTTTTTCTTTATTTTTCCCATTTTTCTTGTTTTAATCTATTTTATTTCTTTTTTCTCTCTTTCATCATTTTTTATTTTGTTCTTTTCAGTACTTCTTTATCCTTCTCTTCATCTGTTATATTCTTTCTTCTTTTTCTTCTTCGTCTTCTTTTCTATTTCCTTTTTTCTCGTTTATCTTCTATTCTCTTTTCTTTCTTTGCTTTTTTTGTTCTTTACTTCTCTATATCTTCTCTTATGATCCTTTCTTTTTCCTTTTATTTCCCTCTCTTTTCTTTTCATATATTCTTCTTCTTCTTCTTCTTCTTCTTCTTCTTCTTCTTCTTAAACAGACTAATCCATCTATCTCTCTCTCTCTATATATATGCCTCCCTTTTCATTCATTCATTCATTTTCTTCTTCTTCTTCTTCTTCTTCTTCTTCTTCTTCTTCTTAAACGGACGAATCCATCTATCTCTCTCTATATATATATGCCTCCTTTTCCATTCATTCATTCATTCATTCATTCTTCTTCTTCTTCTTCTTCTTCTTCTTCTTCTTCTTCTTCTTCTTCTTCTTCTTCTTCTTCTTCTTCTTCAACGACATGAAATACAGAACCAGTTGCACAAGAAATTATGTCTACACATGTGTTTTTGCGCTTCTTATTTGCGACGAACTAAATGTATTTAAATATAAACACCTGCGTCCATCAAACTTTCTTTAACAAATTATAGCATCTCCACGTGAAATTAGAACTTGAATAAATATATTTTCACTCTCTCTGCCGGGTTTATAGTGCTTTTCTTTATTAATGTGTTACACTTAATTATGCCATTTAATTCTGTAGCATGATCAGGCGAGCATCCCACTGTAGAGAAGCAAAAGGGTCTAATGTATTTCACAGGTATCTACAATTTATTTATCGGCTCTAAAATGTAACCAGCAAAGAAAAGTGGAAAATTATGTATCCAAACACTCTGTGTTGGATTAGAAAAAAACCGAAGAATAAATATTCAGATTGTGAGATTCATACAGCTTAACTATATTTTTCATTGAAAGTTTTTTACGGTTAGCTTTATTCGAGAATTTGTTCTGAAGCAACCAAACAATTGACGGGACTTAAAATACTATGAGTATATCCAGTGGGGATGGGAAAAACGCCTGCACTCCAAAATGGTTTCGTTTGGTTAGGTTTCATGGCATATCAACCATTGTTGGTTATTTAATGTCAAATCTCCTTTATAAATATATATTAAATATAAGTTGGCGACCTTACTCGAAGGCTTCCTTTTCAATAGCTACTACACCGAGGTGTAGGAGAGGGTGCTACTCCATTCCTTGAATTGTTCCACTTTCCTTACCTTATCATGCTGAGTGCTAAGCATCAAGTACCATTTTTTGAGTCTTTGGTATAGCTCAACCTGGGATTAAACCCTGGTCTCCTGGACCATTGCCGAATACTCTACTCTTTTCGCCAATGGCCGGTAAAATATGTATATCAAATATATATGATTTTATTCGGTTGGGTTTTATATCATATCAACCATTTTAGATTATTTCATGCCAAATCTTCTTTTTACATATATATAATAATTATATAGGATTTGGCTGGGTTGGATTGTATGGCATATCAACCACTGTAGATTATTCAATGCTAAAGTCTCTTCTTACACATCATCATCATCATCATGTCGTGCTGCTAGCACGGATATCCCTGACCCTCTCTCGCCACTTCTCCCTGTCATTCATCGCCTCTGGCAGGTCTTCAGGGCTACATCCCGTATCCTCACATAGCTGCTGTATGTTCGTGCTGGTCGTCCTGCTTTTGCTTGGCCATATGCGGGGGTCCATAGGAGTACATGACTTATGAGATTTGATTTGGTTGGGTTTTATGGCTTATCAACTATTGTAGGTTATCTAATGTTAAATCCTCTTTATATATATATATCAAATATCTATGATTTGATTTGGTTTGGTTATATGGCATGTCAACCATTGTATGTTATTTGATGCTAAATTCCATCTACACATATTGAATACAAGGTTTGTAAACACATTTTTAATAACATTTTCAAACGAGCTGAGCTCAGTTTTTTTTTTCTCGCACAGTTAGATGCGTTCATTCATTGCTGTGTAAAAGTAACAATTTCACATCAGTTATTTGTTTGCACACAGTTGAAATGTCAAACAGTCCTATTTGACTTATAGATAGGACCCTATCAGGTGCTACTACTCTAGGTATAGAGTCGAACAGGGAAAAATGGCAATGAAGAAGTACTCCACGTTCCTCAAAGCTCTACAGCTTCATCATCAGATTGTTTAATGTCATATCCAGGATACTCGATGTGGGAATCTTAACCTTCTGCAGAGATGCAGCCGACTGGG
This sequence comes from Sepioteuthis lessoniana, assembly GCA_963585895.1. Classification (NCBI taxonomy): domain Eukaryota; kingdom Metazoa; phylum Mollusca; class Cephalopoda; order Myopsida; family Loliginidae; genus Sepioteuthis; species Sepioteuthis lessoniana. The sequence goes on from OY757918.1 coordinate 22,553,689, forward strand.
CTTGCACACAAAAATGGGTGTCATGGGTATGTTACTAAATTGTATCTGATGGTGAGGCTTCAGTTCCACAGCCCTTGAGAGTGTGAAATACCCACTTCTGGTCCATTTGAACTCGGATTGGTGGTGTCTTTTAGGGCCCCGTATATGGGAGGAATACATCAGTTTAAAAAACGAATACTTGATTTTCCATGACTGTGTAAAAATTGCCGGGTCGTCAACGGTTGCAGAAGGATTAGAACTCCCCACTATGAGTGTGCTGGGTATGATACACTTATGGGAACATATTCTACCATTTTAAGTCGGTAATATCTGCTGCGTTGCCTCCTCCAGGAAGAAAGCGACTATTTCAAATAAATAAGTATAAATATTAACTTCATTAAAACATTCAAATCGTTGTAAAATATAGTGATGATAATTATGATCATCATTATCATCAAGACTTGGCAGCAGCATAGATTCCTTTGACACTCTCTTTGGCAAGTTCTCTAGACAGCTTCCCGTGTCTGCATTGAGTTGATAAATATGTTTTCATTGGTCGGCCAACACTAGCGTGTCCATGTATAGGAGTCCTCACGTCTCTGGTGCATTCTTACTTTCTTCTACAGCAATGCCCAAAATCTCTTGCTCATCTCTCTGGGATGGTATGCAAGATGGGAGGTATGTTGTCGTACAACAGCTGATTTGTAGAGTTGTACTTTCAGGAATTATTCAAAATAGCACGTAGTATACTTGTGTAGTTCCCATCTAGCTTTTTCTGCGGTGATTTTTGTTTACGTCCAAATGGTGCAACCATACAGTAGTACTAGTTGAGTTTCGAATTAGCGTTTTATTTTATCAAAGAGATCGTTTTTTATATGAACAATAATATGTTATGATTGCTCATAAAATAGTGTTAGAATCTTAAAAAAAGATTTCATTTTGAACCAGTAAATTTTCGGCTTTCTTTATCGAATCTATTCAAGTCATGGGGATAAAAATCGACTTCACAGTGACTAATTTTCCTTAATACAGATTTTTTACGAGTGAATATATATTTTCACCATTAAAACCGAAATTACTGTTTCAAGTAAGTAAATTTACCGACGGTAGTCGAGGGCGGCTCAAAGGCTCCTTTTTCAATAACTACTACACCGAGGTGTTGGAGAGGGTAATACTCCGTTTACCCCTGATCTGTACCTTATAATGCTGAGTGTTAAGCAAAGAGGTATCATTTTTTCAGTCTTTTGGATGACTTTACCTGGGATTGAACCCCGGTCTCCCGAAGCATTGGCAAACACTTTTGCAAAGTGTTTTGAATTTTGATATGGACCCAGGTTGGGACCACGAAAAAACAACTCAGAACACGGTATAAGTTCTAAGATATATTGAAGTAACAAGATACAGAGAAAAGTGGTAGCGTAAGCTAGGCTTACTTGTCAGTCGAATATCGATATCATCATCATCATCATATCGGGCTGGTAGCACGGATATCCCTGACCCTTTCTCGCCACTCCTCCCTATCGTTCATCGCCCTAGGTAGGTCTTCAGGACAACACCCTGTATCCTCACATAGCTGCTGAATGTACGTTCGAGCTGGTCGCCCTGCTTTTGCGCGGCCATGTGTGGGGATCCACAAGAGTACATCTCTTATGAGTTCATCTCTGCTTCTCCAGCAGTGTCCTGCATGTCTGGTTCGTCTAACTTGAATAGTTTTCGTGATAGGGGGCAGGTGGCCGTACAGTTGGTGTCTAGTTGGGGTGTTGCTGCCAGGACTTGTTCAGGATTGCACGCAGCATTCTTGTGTAATTGCCATCTAGTTTCTTCTCCAGCCGTTTTGTTAGCGTCCATGTAGTGCATCCATATAGCAGTATCGATGTGACCGCTGCCTGGAAGAAACTGCGTTTCATTTTATCGGTTAGGTCTGATTTCCATATAATCGATAGCCTATTGATAGCTGTCCATGCTTTCGTTAACCTCGTTTCGATGTCCTTTTCGATTGATTCGACGCTGCTTCCTAGGTACGTGAATTTGTCTACTAGTTTAAGTGGGGTTCCTTCTAGAGTGGAGATGTCCCCCGTTTGGTTATAGCACATGTATTCCGTTTTGTGTGCATTAACATAGAGGCCTATGCTTCCTGCTGCTCGTTCCAAACTATGCAGAAGTGTTTCGGCTTGGTCAGGTGTTTGGCTCTCGATTAATATAGAATTTGGAACAGTCCATGAATGGGTTGGTAACGGTCCCATAAATTTCTATTAAGAATTTCGACGAATGTTGCAGTAATTTTATATCGTTTTGTTATCTATTCAACTGAGATGAGCAACTAATATATAATCTTATTCTGACATATTTTGGGACTAAGTATGCAAACGTTTTATTTGATCTATACTCATATGTTTAGGCTGAATTTGTGGTTTCCGTTTTTACCAATTAGGGAAATCATGTCTCCACCAATGACGGGAACGGTGTTTCGGGATGCTACGAACAAGAGAGGATAACTCATCTTACAATGCAATGAGTTCAGTTTCTTCACTAACATTGGTAGGGCTGTAGCAGGATATGATTGTTGCTCTGGGATTGCCATTAAAAGTAGCTACCATCATCCTTGGGTGTATTTTCTCTCTGCTATTTAGTTATTTTAGGGCTCGTGATCCTATAAGCATACCTACACCTCCTGCCGTGGCATTGACAGAGTTTTCCCATGCTGATGTAGTGGCTAGCGACCATCCATTGCTAGAATAGTGTGTATCAGTGTTCTTGAATGCATATTATGTCTGTTATAATCTATCGCCGATGCAGTCAGCTCCAGTTGTAGTCCTATTCTATTTAAGGTTAAAACGTTGAATGTAGTTATTTATATTGTTCG